>VMDO01000411.1:75383-313128 GCA_007922755.1 Pedetes capensis | reverse complement strand
AAAAAAAAAAAAAAAAAAAAAAAAAAAGAGGAATATACAGGCCCTGAGGAAAACTGACTTTTTCTGCTGCACTATTACTCAGGTAATAAGACATGCCTAGAACTAAAGACCCTATACCTCAGTGTCCTGCTCAGTGCAGCTGAATTGCTCTTGTGTGATCTGCCCTCTGTCTGGCCTGCCCTTTCTACACCACTGCTAATCAGCCTTTCAGTCAGCATCACCAAGTAAACACAGAGCCTTCACAATTTAAATGCTCACCCTGCCCTGTAAAGAAGTTCAACCCCATTCCTTTCCCTTATTCGGGATCTTGGTGTGCAGGGCCCAGAGGGCTGACTTGTCCTTAGAGCTCCCCAAATCTACTCTCCAAACCATCCCCCACCCCACCCATTTCACACTGGTGCCATCAAAGTGCCCATAATGCTCAGATGCTTCCAGTTTAACTGAAATACTAAAATGGGGCAAACAGGAAGCATCAGACACAACTGCGGTAGTGACTTATTAATCACGAAAGCAGAATTTTAGTTGCATTTTAACCTTTTGCCAGAAAAAAAAAAAAAACAGCTTTAAGATGATGGAAGCCATTGGTAGAAATATGGTGCCTGTATGTATATCAAGCTCAGTTGGGCTTTTTAATTAGGCCTGGATTTGGACTTAAGATTTCTGCTTTCCCTCCAGAAAGAACATCAGTCAAGGCAACCAGGATGAATCTGTCAGCTCTTTATAGGGCAGGCAGGCTTGTAGGAAAGTCCATTCGCTGTCCACTGAGACAGGAAAAAAATAGGAAATTAAAAATGACTTCACAGGCCAAAGTGACACACCACTCCTAAGAGGGGGTCAACAAAGCAAATAACCCTAGATAAGCTTTTATCTCTTTTAGACCTATACAGGTCTCTCACCAGACCTAGCCAGGACTGCATCCCTATCAATCACCAAAAAAACACACAACAGTTGCCTAGGGCTGGACAACCAATCAGGGCAAGCCCTCTTCTCAGCATTAAATGATACATAAACACTCCAAGCAGATCACAAAGGAGTCAGTGTTCATCAGGAGAATCAAAATGAGGAACCATCCATCTGTTGAGGCGGAACGGCCCCACCAGACGTTTTTGTTTAATAGATGAAGGCTCATTTGGCAGGGTCTCTGTCTGTGGTGCCACTCCCACAAACTCTAACAGACACCAGAGGCAAAAAACCCCCCTTCAGATCTACTCCTCCTTATAATCAGAAAACAATAAGAAGATGATTAAAAACTTGGTGGCCTATTACTGTCTGATTTCACAAACTGCTGGCATATATTTCTGGTATATATACCTTGGTATTTATTTCTAAAATTAAAGTCATACATGCCTATTTTTATTTTCAGATCTTCTGAGAAGCTTATCACACCCTTCCAAATAAGTCAAGATGTTATAAAGGTGTTTGAAAAACTCAGAAGTCTGGCATTGCTCCAAAGGAATTGACTTTGACATCACTTAAAAAATATCAAGAGAAAATCCAAAGATCCTAAGCAAGACAAGCACCTTGTAAGTGTCCTCTCACATTAAAAGTATAAAGACCACGACAAACACTTTCCCCTAATTTCTCTGAGTTCTATTAATGTGGACCTGATTAGGGGGTCTAGAGACCTCACCCTCAGTCCTAGCTATGAGGCCAATATCAGCCAAGATATTGTTATATGCAACCCCCCTCCTGCTGCTTCACCTATAAAACTGGACAACACTATCCATCTCACCACACAGAGGTTTGAGGGAAAAAAGAGGATACAAGTATGAAGACACTACGTAAAAAACACATTACTAATGTTAAGATACGACTGGGATGTAGCTCAGTTGGTACAGTGCCGCTCTGCAGACTGAGGTCCCGAGTTTGATTCCCAGCACTGCAAAAACAGAAGGAGGTGGCAATCCACTCCGGAGGCAATCCCGAAACAATCAACCACTGAAAACCCCATGAGGGTCGTTATGAGTTGGACACAACTCGATGACACCTGTCAACAATGTTAAGATACTATCTTTCCTCTAATCTTTCAGAAAGACCATGTTTCTATTCACATGGTATTCAACAATTTTCCTGGAATAAACTTCAGTCTGCTGAAATTTATTGGGCATGCATGGTCCCATTATCATCACTGAATTTCATTTGCTTTGAGAGTTCTTAATCAAGTCATTGGTCTTCATTGTCTCTGGTTAACAATTTTGTCATTGACAGCACTGATTTGTGAATCTTTTCTCCACTCATCCTTTCCTCTCCACACTCAGAATAACATTTTGACCTCAACTTGGGAGAAAACACTTTTTCTGAAGTTACTGAGCAACAATGAAGCTCCTGGGCAGGTGGCAATCTCTGCATGGTACAAGTGGCTTCTTTGTACCTGATGCCTGGTGGCTGCAAGTTGCCAGGGCCATGATGGGCTTCCAAGATGGGAACAGTATATCTACATGGACAGTTAAAGTCTCGAGTGGAGCGCATAAAAGAACTACATAGAAGGGTCTGGGTCAGCGAGGAGGATGATGCAGGTGGCCTGCACTACCCTTCTGGGTGTCGAGGGTATTGCTCCTCCCATCCGTGGGGTGTGACCCCAAGCACTTCCCAGAGAAGGCCAGGTGCACACTTCTGCGGGGCGGGGGGGGGGGTTCACCCAGGACGCGAGACAGGAGGAGCGGGCCTGCCAGTTGGGTAGCTGAGCTTGGTGACACGGGTGTTGGGGAAGAGGAAGCAGGGCGTCCCCACGCACGCTTCGGGCGAGTGTGTGGCCTGTTAGGGTGCGCGGCCTGGAGGATCCAGGCGAACAAGGGGTGCGACGGTGGCGCTGGAAGCGCAGGAGAGCACGCAGGGGCTGACGGCCCCGGGCGCCCAGAGCCCGCTGCCAACGGGTCCGACCGCGGACGCTGGGTCCCCGATCCCCATCATTCCCGTGCCGTGGGGCAGGCCGCAGCCTCAGCCTGGCCCGGGGCTAAGAGACGACTCCCCCCAACCCCGGCGCCCCGCTTCAAGTCCCGGAGTTCTGCCCCGTCACCTACCGGCCAAACGCCGATCTCCTCAACCAAGCAAGTGTGGCTCGTCCACCGCCAGCTATCTCCCGCCTCCGGCAGCCGAATGCGGCGCTGCGAAAGCACGGCCTCCCCGCCCCCGCCCCGCCCCGGCCCCGCCCCAACCCCCTCGGTCCGCCCCCTGGCCGACTTCTCGACCTTCCCCAGGGACCACGCCCCCCCCGCCGTGGCTGAGACTTTGCTTCGTTTGGCATCCCGTTTCTTTGGCCACACAGCCACCCTTGATCCCGCCCACTCCTCCAAAGTAGCCAATGAGGCGGCTCGTCCTGGTTGGCCCGTTGTCCAGGTCCACACCAACGATTGGCTAAGAGACCTGGTTTCCAGAAATGGGCACTATTTCCGGCCGAGGTTTATAGAAGAGATTTCTGGGTGGACCCATGGAGAGAAGTGGAGGCGGCCGGAGTGTTGGTGTAACCACACATGCGCGTTCGGCTTCTGGCAGTCTTTTTACGGGTTGCATTCTTCTTGAGGTTACGGGAAGGAAGGGCGACGGGGCGCATGCGTGGGTACACCCAGCTAAGGCTTCGGTTACCCTGGAGACGGCGAGGAGCTCTCCTTCTAGGGTCTCCTTCCGCTTTCTCTCGGCTTCGAGGGCGTGGCTGGTGAGGTGGAGGTTGGTGCGGTTAGAAATTTTTGGAGTACTTAATCTGCCTTGTCTGCAGCCGTGCTAGATGCCATCATATCTCGGGAGCTAAGCAGGGTCGGGCCTGATTAGTACCTGGATGGGAGACTGCCTGGGAACACCAGGTGCTGTAGGCTTGGAAGAAAGACCGGGCAACCCACTCCCAAAAAACAATCAGCCATTGAAAACCCTATGAATAGCAGAGAAGCACTAACAATACTGTTTCGCCTGGTGTAGGTAGGGTAGCTATGAGTGAGACACCGACTCGATGGCACCTAACAACAACAATCTGTGCCTGGCACAGTAGAGTGAGGATGAATAAGATTACATTGCCTGCCCTCCAGAAGTTTGGGGAGCCAAGGGCCTACACAGAGCAGGCCAAGTGTGTTGAAACCCAGGTCTAAGCATACAGATGCAGTGGTGCAACCCCTTCTTTCCCTGGAGATCAGCTTGATGTGTGCATCACGCGAAGTATCTACTCATTGAGTATATGGGGTAGGAAGGAAGAAATGACCTGGACTTTGAATATACACCGAAGTGTCAACAGGGCTCCTTTTCTGAATGGGGACAGGAAGGAGGAGGGGTGGTATAGGTACTTTTTCGTTTCTTTTCTTTCTTTTTTCTCTTTCTTTTTTTTTTTTTTTTCTTTCTTTCTTTCTTTTTTCGGTGTTGGGGTTTTTTACTTTTTGAGACAGCGTCTCGCTAAATTACGCAGACTGCCTCTGGTCTCGGCGATCCTCCTGCCTCCGCCTCCCGAGCCGCTGGGTTCACAGGTGTGTACCACTGTGCCCGGCTTCACTTTTTCTTTTCTAACTCTTGCTAATGAGTTTTCTATTATTTCCACAGGGAACTTGTATTCAGTTGTAATTGAAAAAAATTATAGCTGGTCATGGAGGTGTACACTGTAATCCCAGCTACTCTGGGAGGCTGAAGCAGGAGGATCGGAAGTTCAAAGCCTACCTGGACGACTTAGAGTGTCACAAAATAAAAATAAAAAAGGACTGGAGATGTAACTCAATGGTAGAGCACTTGACTAGCACATACAAGGTTTTGGATTCAATCTCCAGTACTAGAAAAACAACAACAACAACAGCAGCAGCAACAAAATCCAAACTTTTTTTTTTAAGTTCGTAAAATAAAAGACGTGCCAGGCGCCGTGGCACAGGCCTGTAATCCCAGCGGCTCGGGAAGCGGAGGCAGGAGGATCACAAGTTGGAGACCAGAGGCAGTGTGTGTAATTTAGCGAGACCCTGTCTCAAAAGGTAAAAAAATGGGCTGGGAGCGCAGCTCAGCGGTCCATCACTTGCAAAGCATGCAAAGCGAGAGGCCCTGGGTTCAACTCTCAGTACAAAAAAAAAAAGTGTTCCTACCCTGGCACCTCCATCAGGGATCTGTCACAGGTATAGGGGCTGCCTGTAGTGGTAGAGCTGAGCAGGACCCATCCTAGACTGGCTTGAGAAGTGAGGGGCATCATATCTCTGGAAGGGTTTGAGCCAAGGCCAGGCACTGCTCCCAGCCACTTTGCAGACACTCTCTGGTAGCTGAAAGCCTTTTCTGGAGATCTGCACCCAGCAAACATCTGTTGTTAGAGGGTAGGGAAGACCATTTCAGGCAGTGGTTGAAAACCCATAACCTAAGGGCCTTACCCCATACCCCTGGGCCAGAAATATGCTTTGTTTGGCTGTGCCAATGTTTTTTAAAATTTGAATTGGAATGTCTTAGAGCAGAGCCTGCAGTTCCTTAGAGTCCCAGCCCATGTTGTCTTATTCCCAACCATGTCATATCTTCTGTCCTGTCTGGCCCCTGAAGCATTTCTGGTTGTGGATCCCATAGAGACAGTGCTTTGGAGCCAAACAGTCTCTGAGACATATCCTGGTTCTGCTAGTAACTAGCTGGGAGATGGTGGACAAAAAATAGGCTGGACTGGTGTCCTCTGAAGTTCCTACCACCCCATGTGCTTTTCCATTTCAGTGACTCAAGGAAAGGTAAAGTCGGGCCCAATGTGTAGGCTGGTATCAGGTCTTGGATGCCTGTCTTTCCCACCACCTGTTTGCCTCTGGGCATGCCACTTCTCAGGAAAGACGTGGGCACAGGCCCAGATTCTGCAGACACTCTCTGGCTCACCTTTGCCTTCTCTCTCTTCTTCCTTCTTTAGGACACACAAGATTCTTGCGCTTTACATAGCTTTCCTTGACACTTCCCTTGTCCTGGCTCCCCTGCATGCTCTACCTACCCCATAAGATGGTCTCTCCTAAACCTGTGCACTAATACTAATGTGTATTAGTGAGAGAGCGTGAACTCTATTGACCGGAGGTTCTGGAGAACTTCAAGTCAGATTGCAAGGGAGGAGCAAACCACTGCAGACTAGTTAAGGAAAGTATTTGGGAGAAGCAGGGCTTCTCAGCTTCAGCTACATTTCTCAGGTCTTCCCAAGCTCCACTGTGTGTGAGGTGAGATGAGAAACAAACCAACAGCCCTGGGGTGACAATTGGGCTGTGTCTGAATCTCAAAATGTTTACACACACTCTGGAAGGACAGCTTTAGGGCAAACTTACTTCCTCCCAGCCGAAGTCATGACAACCTGGGAAGGCTTCTAGCCCTGAGTCACTTGTGTAGCCTCAGCTCTGCTTTAAATAAAATAATTGACATTTACAAGGTGACTCACACGCAGCAGTGAGCTAGGTTCTCAGTACTCTGGGGGTTTCACATCTCCCCTGTTTCAGGTCTGGTAATACAAGGGTGACACTGCTAGTCCAAAAGAATAGCAGCTTCTGTTTTTTTCAGAGCTTAAGAAAGTAAGCTAGCTGGGTGCTGAGGGGCCTACCTGTAATTCTAGTGACTTTGGAGCCTGGTGAGGTTGCTCACGTCTATAATCCTAGTGACTCAGGAGGCGGATGCAGGAGGCAGGCTGCATAATTTAGTGAGACCCTGTCTCAAAATAAAAAATAATAATAACAAAATGGGCTGGTGGTGCAGCCCAGTGGTAGAGCACTTGCAAAGTATGTGTGAGGCCCTGGGTTCAACCCCCACAACAACAACAACAACAACAACAACAAATTCTAGTGACTCAGGAGGCTGAGGCAGGAGGATCACAAGTTCACACCCAGAGGCAGCCTGCACAACTTAGCAGAGACTCTGTCTCAAGATAAAAAGTAAAAGAGGCTGGAAGTGTAGCTCAATGGTAGAGCACTTGCCTAGTATGCATGAGGCCCTGGGTTCAATCCCCTAGTACTGGGGGAAAAAAAGAAAGAAAAAGAAAGGGAAAGTAAGACACTAAGTGCTTTGTGTGCATAACTTTGTCCAGGGCTTCTCAACTTGGCGCTATTGACATTTTGGGTCAGATAATTCATTGTCAGAGGAGGACCATCTTGTGCATTGTAGAATATTTAAGAGCATTTTTGGCCCCATGTCCACTAGATAACAGCAGCATTTTCCCCCAACCCTATGTGACAACAAAAATGTCTCTAGATGTTACCAAATGGCCCCAAGGGAACAAAGTTGTCCCCAATTGAGAACTCCTGTGGTCTATTTATATAGAGGAGATAGTACTATTATTATCTCCATGTCGTAGATGAGCAAACTGAGGCTTAAAGAGAAATAAGTTGCCCAAGGTCACTTTGCTGTAACAGAAGACCCAAGAATCCAATCTGGTGTGACTCCAGAGCCCCTGTCCTTCTTCGTGTAGGACTCCACAGACAGACTTTGGACTTCAAGGAGCCAACTGCCTGGGTAGATGCCCTGGTCTCAAAAGAATAATGAAGAGTGAGAAAGTTCTGTGCAGCAGTGAGAGAATGCTATCCTTGGATCATATTTCCTTCTCTGTTTGCTTTGGTAAAGGAAATTACCTTCTGGCTTTTACTGCCTTAGTCAGCACAGTTTATGGTGTCCAGCTATGGCCAGTGAGAAAGTGACTGGTGAGTCATCTGAGTGTATGGATCTCAGTCCCCACATTCCTGCAAGATCCGAGGTACACCTAAAAAGAGCCAGACAGGAGGTACAGTAGTAGTGCCATTGCTGTCCCCCAATTTGGGCCTGTCCTGTTACTACCATCACTCCAGAGGTCTGTTGGGGGTTAGGGGGCAGAAGAGGGAATGGATGAATGGATGCAGGCAGTGGTGTGATGGAGCTCTATCCCTGTCCTACAGCCCGTGACCTCACATTGGTAGCTTGAAGTCAGACTTAGTGGGCATATTTACACCATGGAAATTGGCAAGCAATATAAACCAGGGCTACCCACCATCCAAGCTGGTTGTTAAGCATTTATCAGCACAGCACTGCATGCTGGTTCTGGCCCCTGCCCACTGCCCAATCTTAGCCCCCAAAGAGAGATGGCTGGAGAACCATGAACCACAGAGTGAGTGGAGGAGAGGTGGAGGTGTGGTAATATGGGTGAGGGGAGAGGAGGGGCTAGTCTTGGTAAAAGGTGATGCTGCTGGGTGGGGGTCTCAATGGGGTATTGGGCAAAGATCAAAGATCAAAGAGCAGATCCTGGATGTATCTACCAGAGACCATCCCCCAACTTTGGAGCCATCCTAGGGAGCCCTGGCTTGACTCAAATTCTTCTCACTTCCTGATTTGTTTTCCCCTCCTAACTTACCTCCCTGTTTCCAGTCTCCTTTCCATATCGCCCCTAACCTTTCTGGTGGGTTTAGTCCTCCTGCAAGGCCACTTAGGTCACATTGTTGCCCCCACAATATCCCAGCATCTCCTCCCTCCTGGAGCCTCGTCCTTTCAACCTATAAATGCAGTATATTTTCCAGCCTAAAAACAATAAACAAACAAAGAAAACCTTCCTGGTCTTGGGTTTCCCTTACACTGTTTCCAAGTGTCTGCTTCATTTCTCACTTGAGGGTAGCCCTTGCAGTCTGACTTCTGCCCACAGCCCTCTTCTTTCCATGGACACCACTATCTGCCTCCTGGTAGATGCCCTGGTCTCAATTCCTACCTGCAGCTGTCCGCAATGTGATGCGCTGAGTACCTGTGTGTCAGGCTCCAGGGAAGGAGCACAGAGCCTCCAGCCCAGACCCTGCACTCAGGGAGCTTCCAGTCTAGTGGGTGGGTAGAACTTGAACAAGTCACTGCAGATGAGGACTTAAGTCATCCCAAGGGTGGTGAGGGTGAGAGAAGGGATGGAGGGTACTGTATCAGGCAGGATCCAACCAGGGAAACAGAATCTACTCTGAGTTTTCAAAAATGGAATTTAATGAGGGAATAGGTGACACAGGGAAGGAAGAGTGGAGAAGGCTAGCAGAAGTGTGCAAAGTGGCCAGGAACCCACTACTGCCCCCTGGTGGGAGGGCCTGGATGGGGCTGGGCAATCAGAGGCTGGGGGACAGGGTCACTTGGAAGAAACTGGAACCACAGAACAGACATACCCACTTCCACAGCTTCCATTCAAGACTAAGAGAGATGGGGAGAAAATCCTGGATTCTTCTTGCCTTGCACCTTCTAGTTTCCTGCCAGAGCCTCTCACTGGCCCTGGAGATTGCATAGGTCAGTTGCCTGCAGAGCAGAGCACAGCTAGATGTCCAGGACCAGTATGGATGTCGGCTGGGAGAGGATACAGGGGACTAACTCAGTGTGGGGGCTCAGAGAAAGGCATCCTGGAGTGTAGGGATAACTACCTGAATTAGGGAGAAAACCCAATTCCAAGGACTCTAGCTTCAAGGCTTTAGAGGCCCACCTTGAAACCTAAAAGTAAAAAGGCCTGCAAAAGACAAGTCTGGACTTGCCTGGGCTTGTCTAGGCAAAGCACTCCCCCCACAAAACAAAACAAAACAAAACAAAACAAAACAAAACAGGCAAACCCCGCCCCCCCTCCCACCCGAAAAACTCCCTGTACCCTAATTGTCTCATTTTTAAAAACCATTTTCATACGCTCTCCTGTGATTGGCCAGTACACCTTGACACCCGATTGGTCCATTGGGGTTATATAAGCAGCTGCAGTTCCCCAGTTCTCTCTCTCTGCGGGATGACACTCAGCATACAATGAGCTCTCTCTGTTTGGGGACTGTCCGCCTACGACTAGCTCTCTCCATGGGGCTCACCGGAAGACTCCAAACCATCGATCGGACAATGCAGAGAGGACAACGAGAGCCCTGTCAGACCATCACTGGAGGCAGTGCCAAGCCGTCCACCACTGCTGCTTCCTCAGTAACCATAAGAGCTGTAACACTCTCAGAGCTTGTGTCCTTGTCGTGTGCCGCAGGCCTTGTAAGGGCCATAGAAAATAAAGAGCTGCACTTAAAGGCAACCTGAAGCCTTTCTCTCGTTCCTTAGAGCATTCGCCCCTACTCCCGAGGGTCTTGAACAGAGGGTTTATGTGGGCAGTGCTCCATTCATATCTGGGCTCCAGCAGCAGTGCCCCACACTGAAGGAACTGAGCTGTGTGTGGCCTGAGAACAGACGGGAAGAGGAGAAAGGATTCCCAGCAGTCACTGGCATTTGGGGCTAGACCCCTTTGCCAGGCTTCTGAGACACTGTGCTTTCTGTTTCCTCCCCCTCATTCTTAAAAATTGAGGCACTCCCCCAATTTCAGTCAGAGCCCCTCGCTTCTCTACACTCTCCTTGGAGTTCTCATCCTTTCCTGACTTCACTGAAGCATTCAACAAACATCAATTGAGCTCCTACTGTATGTCAAGCACTTGACGAGGCCGGGTTGAGAGATGAATGAGTCATAAGGCCTACCCTCACAGGGACAAACAAGGTTGCAATACATTGTGGAGGGCAGCAGGTGTGGTGGCACAAGACTATAATCCCAGCACTTGGGAGGATTGACACGAGTTTGAGGCCAGCCTGGGCTACACATCAAGAACCTGTCTCAAAAACAAACACAAAAACAGAGTGGAGAAGGAACCCTTGGGTGAGGTAAGAACACATTGAAGAGACCAAAGAGGGCTTCCTGGAGGAAGTGATGCTTGGACAGATTGCTGCCAGGTATACTGGTAGTAAGCAGGTGAATGAGGTGGAAGGGCATTGTAGCAGGAGTAGTATGTGCCAAGGCATGGAGGTAAGGGACCATCAAGACACATTTGGAGAACCGTATGTGGTTATGCAGGGAATTGGGAGAGACACATAGCTGGCCCTGCAGTCTATGACCTGGATTGTGGAGGACTTTGTAGACCATACTTAGTAGGTTGGGCTGGAGAAAACACAAGCCACATTGCTAGGATGGAATTTTAGAATGATCTCTCTGCAGTGTGAGAGGGTTGAGGGTGTTGACTACAGGGAGCCAGTTGGGGGACTTTGCAATAAGCCAAGACAGACATGATGGAGCTGGACTAGGGCAGTGGCTGGAGGATGGGGAGCTGGAATAGGTTAGCCAAACAGGAAGAGGTTCAGTATTGAGCAACTAAGTAGAATGTTGGGGTGTCGATGGAGACAGGCCAGGTGTGTCTGGGATGCTGAGGTCGTGATCCATAGGTGAGAGGATTCTGGGCTGAAAAGGAAGAGTGCTGGCTTTGGACATGGTGTATATGGGCTTCCTCTGACCCTTACCCTTACAGGGCTCTCTCTCAGCAACACCTTCAGTTTTCACCTTGATCCTGAGCTCCAAATCAGAATTTCCATGGGCTCATAGAGCATTTCGACTTTCTAGCCACCTGGTATCTCCAACTCTAAATTGTCCCCCACCCTCTCTCTTTTTCTTTGAGACAGGGTCTCAGTATGTAGCCCAGTTGGCCTTGAACTCATGATCTTGCTGCCTCAGCCTCCCACTTGCTGGAATTATAGGTGTGTGCCACCACACCCGGATCTAATGCCTTGCTCTCTCTAAATTAATAACATCACCACCAGCCCCAGGGGGCTCCTATCACCTCTTCTTGCTGTGCTAAGTAGTGGTAATTTGATCTCCATGATTCTCTTTGCATCTATGGCCTCTCTTTGTCTCCCTTTCCTGCTGGTGTCCTCCTGATAGCTAACCTTTCCTCTTGCTTCCTGTCATTTCCACACCAATAATCCCTACATGGCTTGTCACTCCCTTGCTCAAAACTGTCATGGCTTCCCATTGCCTACAGATGAAGTTCAAGTTTAATATCTGGCTTTCAAAGTTCTCATGGTCTAGCCCAATTTCACCTTTATTTTTAAAATTTTTAAAAAATTTTTATTTTTTGTAGTACTGGGGGTTGAACCCAGGGCCTCGCACTTGCATGCTTTGCAAGTGCTATACCACTGAGCTGCACCCTCAGCCCATTTTTTTTTTACTTTTTTGAGACAAGGTCTTGCTAAATTACACAGACTACTCTGGTCTCAAACTTGCGATCCTCCTGCCTCCACCTCCCAAGTCGCTGGGATTATAGGCATGTGCCATCATGCCGGCCACTTCACCTTTTTTTATCTTATTTTTCACAGCTTCCCTGCAGGCACCCTTCTGTGTTATTTACCATTGTTTGTGCATCCAGAGGAGGGCTTCCCTGTAGGCTAACATGCCCCCCTTAGCCTCTGCCTGTCCATCACACCCATGGTCATGTCCTTCGTGAAATGCCTCCTCTCCAAGGATCACATTTCACATTTATCTGCTTGTGTTATTCTCCTAACACACAGGGTACATGCTGATGACAGCTTATAATCACCACATGGTGAGTTCGTATTTGGTAACTGTGTGTTGAATTAAATTCATTCGAAAACCATTCTTCAGATCAAGAACTTGCAGGGGTTCCTTATTGTCAGGCACTTCTGAATCCTGTTCCTAATGGATTCCAGGTTTCATCTTAGGTATCTATCTTACTTCCCCACTGTTACCTCAAAATATGTCCCATGTTGAATTTCAACCCTATGCTAGGAGAGTAAGATATAAAAATGAATAAAATGCATCTTCCCTGCTCTCCAGCAGTGTACCAACTCCCAAGGTGGATGAGCTGTGCATACTGAAAGCTAATATAATGTTAAATATTAAAATAGTATCTTTGGCTCACATGGTACTCAGTCTTTCCTTTATGATCAGAGCTCTTATTTGATTCATAGTGGCCATCTCCTTGGTTTGAAATTCTTCTCTGGCTCCCTTACAGCTAGAGTGACTATGTGACAAAACTCTGGCCAGTGAGATAAAAGACTTGGAAGTCTCTGGCCATATATCCTTTTGTCTCATGCCTTCTGCCCAATGCTCTTTCTTCTGTCTGGGATGTGGACCCGAAACTGGCATGTGTAGCAGCCAGTATCTAAGCATAGGAATGAGAACTACCATCTGTGATAGTAGAATAGAAAGCTACAGGGATCCCGAGTCTGCAGTAACCTCATGGAATTGTCATACAACCAGGGGTGCCCACCTCCTAGGGACTGTTTGCCTTCAGCTTCTGGCTACATGACTAAGTCGCTGATATTGGGTTTCTGTGACATGCAGTACTAGCAGATACAGTGTGATTTGTAGGGTGTAGTCATCTTGAAGATTCCCAACAGTGAAAAGTAGCCGTAGGATGAGATGACACTGTAGCGAAAACCTTAAAATGTATATGCTTATTCAAGTTAGGTAACATGGAGACAGGAAAGAAAGCCAGGTCTGCAGCCACTCCTATTTTCTGAGAAAGGAGCCTCCCTTGGGAAAGCTTTGGAAGAGAATGAATGACTTAATGACCTGTAGTGAATGTCAGGAATGTCAATCAAGGATTGTGTGACTCTTCCTGCTAAAAGGTTGATCAGAAACAAGATATGTTGTGCCCAAGTAAGATAAAAGATGCACAAATTTGGTGGAGGGAAAACCCAGATGTTAAGATTTGGAGATTAGAGCAGATACTGGTCTGTGGAGACAAGAATGCTTCCAACAATCCCAGCCATGCTGACAGGGCTTTCCCATAAATCACAGTGTTCCCCAAGGGGTATACTAGATGGTATGTGGCAGGCCACAACATTGCGTCACATTGGAACTCAAGATGAGCTATCTGTCTTTTTAATTCTTCCTCTTCTTGTTTATTTCTTGAATAGTTGATATGTGTGCTTTGTACAAATTTCAGAAGAGTATGCTTTTCCCACCTCTGGCCCTTATTTTTAAAGCAACCATTTTTACCTGTTTTTGAGTGTTTTTCCAGATATATAGTATGTGTCTACCAACATATATATTCATAAAGCTCTTACTAAAAATTAATAGAAGAAAAATTAATAGAATAGCCCTATACCTTACTTATTTCACTTAACATATTAGTGAGCTCCACATGCTACATATAGAGCTGCCTTATTCTTTATAAAGACTACATACTATTCCATTGTATGTACAGAATATAATTTACCTGGTCCTCTCTTAATGAATTTACCTGTTTTCAACCATTTCCTGGTATAAAAATTGTTGCAATAAATATCCTTGTACCTATCTCATTTTGCATGTTAATTAATCCAGGCAATCAGCAAATATTTATTGAGCATCTACCAAGCACCAGGTCAGCTCTAGGAACTGGGGGGTAGAACAATGAATACAGCAGAGTGGTTGATCATGGAGCTGCATTTATATCAAAAACAGAAAGAGGATAAATTCCTAGAAGTGGATCACATTTTCTTTCAAATCTTCTGATTAAATCAAGAAGAAAGAATCACTATGAAAGTGAGCAAAACTTACTTTGGTGCCAATATGTTCTTAATGCCTCTCTTTGATCCTTGCTAACCTCTTTAAGACAGAGGGTATTGGCTTAGGGTTAGGGTGTGCTGTGGTACACAGCCTAGCTGGAGTTTAATAATAATGCTTGGTTGCTATAGAATTTATTTTTACATAGCAAATGACACTAAGTTTTCATCCACATTCAAAACATGATGTTTCCTTTCAAAATGATTTAAGTTTTGTAAAAAGGTGAGGTAATTTAGGGAAAAATTTTGAATAAATAACACAGAACTCAGATAAAATATTCAAATGACTGAGGCTCATAAAGCACCGAATTAAACAAAGCAAGGAGAAAAGGTTAGACTCTATCCTGTTGTTGTTGTTGTTAGGTGCCATCGAGTCAGTATCCAACTCATAGCGACCCTATGTACAACTTTATCCTGTAGTGGATGTTTATTTTTGAATCCTCACTCATCTTTGGGTGGTCTCACCCAAATGATCTCACCTCCACATTTTTTCCTAGGCAACTTATTTGTTTCTCTCTCTCTCTCTCTCTCTCTCTCCCTCTCTCCCTCTCTCTCTCTTCCAGTACTGGGGGATTGAACCTAGGGCTTCATGTATTCTGGGCAAGCATTCTACCACTGAGCTGTATTCCTATAGGGCCCCTTTTAAATTTTTTTTTTTATCTGAGACAAGGTCTTGCTAAGTTACACAGGCTGCCTCTGACCTCCAACTCACCATTCTCTTGACTCACACTAGTCGTTAGGATTACAGGCGTGTACCACAGGGCCCAGCTCCTTTATTATTAATAATTATTTTTTCAGTAATTCTTATGCTTAGATTTCATTGAGCTTCTGATCATAGAAGTTTTTCTGTCTCTTTTAGTAGACTGTCATCAATTTGCTTCATTCAAAAAGGCTCTTTCACTCCCCCAGATGCCTCAAGGCTTTTGTCATTCCTGGCTCTGAAGACATTTGGAAATGCTTCTGCCAGGGCCCTTTATGTAGCACCCTTAGTCACATTTGCATCATCTAGCCGAGGCTTGCCTAGTAATTCTCTTAAAATGTAACATGATGAAACAACCAAACCCAAGTAGGCCTTCAAGGAGATCTCAGGGCGGGAAGCTTCTGAACAATGGCCACAACACCAACAGGCCTGTGATCACCCACAGCTTGTTAGCTAAAAACACAAACAATTAGCTTGGTGGTTGGAAACGTAAACAAGGGCATTTCACAAATGTGCCTCTCTGTGCCAAGTAGATGGTAATAAGTCTAGCAGCGGTGGTTAGCTTTCTCTGGGGCACCTGTCCAGAAGGTGGGTGATGACTCAAAGCCATGGGGCAGAGAAGCTTTGCAGCAGGAGATAAGAGAGGCCAAGGTTGAATGGAGGGGTGGGGAGCAAGTAGGGTTCCAAGGCAGTGGAAGGAGCGAGTGTGAGCTTAGGAAATAGGAAACAACCCAAAGGAAGGCCATCCACAAGAGGTTAAATCTTTGAGCTTGGAACTCTGGTGATGAACAGTTCACTGTCAATTACTGAGGACCTATCAGGTACCAGGCACTGATGTAAGCATTTCTTTCCTTTTATGTATGTATGTACGTATGTATGTGCGTATGTATGTATGTATGTATGTGTGTGTGTATTGTATGTATGTATATATGTATTATATGTATTTTATTAGTGACCTTTTTAATAAGTGTGGAACTTAATGGGTTTCATTATGAGATTTCCATATATGCATATCATTGTACATAGCTCATGTTCACCACCCCCATTACCCTTTCATGATTTCCCTCACCCCACTTATCCCTTTCCTCCCCACCAGTGGTCCCCCTTCTGCTTGCATGTGTTGTGTGTTTGTGTCTGTCTAATCCAGATTTTGCCTTTGAGAACAAAATGTATTTCTCTTCTTTCTTTCACATTACTCTTTGTTATTGCCCTGTCCACCTCTGTATAGTCTCCCTTCTCCACTTACATATTACATGGTCCCCCTTCTACTTTCATGACATAAATACTAAAATATTAAATGTATATATATATATATATATATGTAAATCTAGCATCTGCATATGATGGAAAATGTGATGTTTGTCTTTCTGGGTCTGGCTTATTTCACTTAAAATGATGGGCTCTAGTTCCATCCATTTTCCTGAAAATGTCATAATTTCCTGCTTTATGGCTGTATAAAACTCCATACTGTATGTTATTGTTGTTGTTGTTAGGTGCTGTTGAGTCGGTATCCAACTCATGGTGACCCTCATAGGGTTTTCAATGGCCCTTCTCCCATTTTTGGGGTGCTGGGAATTGAACTCGGGGCCTCAGAGACTGCAGTGCTGCGCTCTACCCACTGAGCTAAATCCCAGCCCCCCATCCATACTGTATATATAACACATATTCTTTATCCATTCATCTGCTGATGGATACCTAAGTTGATTCCATATCTTGGCTATTGTGAATAGAGCTGCAATAAATATGGATAGGCAGATATCTCTATGATATGTTGAATTGTACCCTTCAGATATATACCCAGGAGTGGTACCTCTGGGTCATATGGTAGTACTATTTTTAGTGTTTTGAGGAAACTCCATACTGATTTCCATAAATGAATTTACAAAATGACCCAGAAGGGAATTTAGAAGATGGTTATTTAGAATTGAAAGGAAGAGAGTGAGAGCCAGGCAGACAGGTTTAGGGTAAGCAGGCTGGGGACTTAGGCCTGGGGTAGGGAGAGGAGAGAGGAGGAGCAGGCCGGGGAGTTAGGAAGATGTGAGGAGAGGGGTGATGGAAAGAAAAAAGAGTGTGAGAGAGAAAGTTATGCTTTCTGAATAGAAATCAGAAAGTGGGCAGTTCCAGCAGTGAAAGTACATGGGACCGCTGCGATTATGCTTCTGAGTTAGATCAGGACTCATACAGGTCCAGCCGTGAGGCTGCAGGTGACTCTGAACATCTGTGCAGAGCTACAGGAATCTGCGGGTGACTGCTGCAGATTTCTGCAGATTGCCCTGGACATTGCTGAGAACTGTGGATGCTGCTGAGAATTGTAGGCAACTGGACACTGTGAACACCTTTGGATATTGGGGACTGGACACGGTGGTGGACTCTGTGAACTCTGTAGACTCTGCTGACTCTGCATCAAAGGGAGGGACTTCTGGGGTTTTAAGTCCCCCTCTCATTATGGAGACAGATATTCCTCCCCTCTTTGATCTTGGCTTCGGGGGTGTCAGGTTTCTCCAACCCCTCAGCCTAGGCTGGCCTCTCTGGGCTGCAGAACAGGTCTTTCTCTTTGTCACAGTAGAGATCCTGCTTCAAATGAGAGTCTCCTTCCCTAACAGGGACATGGAGGTACCTGTGGCTTTCTCATGTAAACAGAGTTCTGGTTAGGCCATTTGTAAAGGTGCTACAGATTACAGACAAGGTTATCTGAAAAAGAGTATTATCTCCTAGCAACCTTGCTATTTGCAAGGATATTATCTCTCAGGGAAGCACCAATTGCCATTGAAGGTATTTGTCTCAAAGGAACCTCACTCTTTGTACTCAGGTCTCAGGTGCCTGGGAAGCAGAGGGTAGCAGAGGCCCATTTCATTCCCTTTCTTCTTGCCTAGCACCCTCTATCAGTTCTTCAGTGTAGTTTTGATTTGCATTCCCCTGATGGCTAAGGATGTTGGACATTTTTTTCATATGATTGTTGGCCATTTGTATTTCTTCTTTTGAGAACTGTCCTATTCAGTTGCCCATTTTTTGATTGGATAATTTACTTTTTTGGTGTTTGATTTCTTGAGCTCTTCATATATTCTAGGTATTAATCCCCTGTCATATGTATAGCTGGCAAAGATTTTCTCCCATTCTGTAGGCTGTCTCTCTGTCATCTGGTATAGGGGTGCTGTACCTCAATGTTATCGCCTGCCCTGAGGAGTTCCCCTTCTCAGGATCTCTACTCAGGGAGATGCCAGGTCCTTGACTCTGTCACAAAAAAAGGACTTTTAGGATGAGTCAGTAAGAGCATTAAGCAGTTTGAAGTTCCTTAGGTAAAGGAGAGGGATTGTACGTTTCAGAGTGAGTGCGGGCATTTACAGAGAAAGAGATGCGAGAAGCAGATCCACAGAAGGAAGTGCAGGTCTGGAGCACAGGTCCCTTCCCAGCAACAATTGCCTACACTTCCTGGCAGCAGATACCTTGGCTTGTCTATGTTTCCCTGTATAAAAGAAATTATGTGAGATATAGAAATTATAGTGTAGAATATAGGCTAAGTTTGTTAAAGATATAGATTATAAAGAATACATCTTTGAGATGTGAAGGTGGGCAGTAGAAGAGGCTGCTGCTGCCCAGACCTGAGGTCACATTATCTTTTATAGTAGGGGCTGAGCCTTCAGGGGAAGGAAAGAAACGTTTTACATCTGAGGCCTGTGCCTGAAAGGGGCCAATGGATTCCCAGTGTCTTCAAAGGACTGCGTTCAGAAGTGGGCATTTTAAAAGGTTAGAAATCCAGGCCACTTGATAAAGGAGCAGAATGCACTAAACAATGTCCTTTTTGATTGCTGCGAGGTGGTGTATGACTCCTTCCTGGATAAATTTAGAAGTGAGGAGTGATTTTACTCTGCTTCCCTCTAGCAAGTATGCTGTTTGTAAGGGTATTATCTATCAGAGAAACACTGACCACCAGACCAAAGCCTTTGTCCCACAGGAGGCTCATGCTGATATTTACATTACAGGAGGCTCGGAAGCACATGGCTGGCTGCAGAGCCCTCTACTTCCTTTCTTCCTGCCTATTACCCTCCAATATCTTCACTCTCATAACTGTGTGCTTCGCTGTGCAAAACTTTTTAATTTCATGCAAGCTCATTTGTCAACTCTTGCTATTGCTTCCCGAGCTTTGGTGTCCTTTTCAAAAAGTCGTTGCTTATGCCTATATCTTGTAGTGTTTTCTCCATATCTTCCTCTAGTAGTTTCAAAGCTTCACGTCTTACATTAAGGTCTTTAATTAATTTTGAACTAATTTGTGTACAGGGTGTGAGAGGATATCCAGTTCTCTCAGCACCACTTGTTGAAGAAGCTGTCTTTTCTCCAACATACTGTATGTTTTTGGCACCTGTGTTGAACATCAAGTGGCTGTAGCTACGTGAGTTTATTTCTGGACCCTCCATTTTATTCCATTGGCCTACATGTCTGGTTTTGTACTAGTACCATGCTATTTTTGTTGCTATGGCTCTGTAGTATAATTTGAAATCAGGTATTGTGATACCCCCTGTCTTGCTCTTTTTGAGTTAGTGCCTAGATGTATGACCCTGGAGAAATTAACTTCTCTGGGGCCGCGGTACTGCGCTGTGACCAACCCGTTCACCCCCAGGTAGGTTGGTCATGGCCTTCTCTCTCACACCCAGCACCCACTGATGGGCTCTCGTCTGCTTCCTTAGTATTTGCTTTTTTCCTGCTCACATAGCACTTTATCCCAGTGTCATCTGATGTTTTTAAATTGTCCCCGTGGGCCATGTACCTCATGGAAACAAACATCACATCTATCTCGATTGCAGTTATACCACTGGGGATTGATACAGGTGCTCAAAGATCTTTTTCTGAAGAAAGAAATGAATACATTCATGCAGGACCCAGTCTGCCCTGCCCATAACTCTTTTCTGTGGCCCCAGAGAGGGAGTGAGGAGTGAGGAGGAGGTGGGAGAAGGGGGTTAAGGATCCTCCTGCCAAACTGCACTATTGTACATTTATGTAAGCCTGTTGCATCATCATGCCTAGAGGACAAATCACAGGCTAGAAAAGCCTCCTGGATCCCCTCAAAGAGATCCCCCTTCTTTCCTACAGCCACCTCTGCTCCATCTTCCCATCACTTGACACTTAGGTTAGCAGTCCCTCCAGATATTCTTTCATCCTTCTAGAAAATTCTGTATCTCCTGGGCTGTGGGAAGTGGGATGGGGAGCACTCTGCTTTTTTCTTTCCTATCTAGGGCTCTATGAATTACCAGCAACACCCTCCTCCCTTTCTAGAACAGTTAACCCTTTCTATGTCTTCACATATAAAGTCAGGGGACAGAAGAGTAGCCCACACCAGTTGGCTCCCTGCTGCCCTTCTGGAGGCTGGGAACTGGCAGGTGGGAGCAGTGAGGTGGGCCAGGGGCTCTCAGCTTTTTTTCCCTATCGATATGGTCCTTTCCAGCCATGACCTCGGATTCTCAGAAGCCCTGTGAAGGGAGAAGTGTACTCATGGGGGAGGGCTGGAGCACTGCCGAGAGCAGCTAGGATCCTGCCTGCAAGGTCATGAGGCCGAGCTCTGGCACTGGAGACCTTTAAGAAGCAAAAAGGAACTGAGAATGCAGTCAGGACTGCTCAGCCTGGAGTTCCTGGAATTTGGTTCGGCAGTGAGCTTCCCGGGGCAGCCAAGGCCCCATCTAACAGGAGATGAGAATGGGAAGTGAGGAGAGCGGGTGGAGAGGTGACGTGGCCTGCCAGCTCCCCAGACTGGCTCCAGGTTTCCTCCAGGAGCTGAATTGGGGCCCATGGGCCTGCCTGCTCTGCCGAGCTAAGCAAGTCTACAAGGCAGGTACTTTCCCCACCCTCCATCCAGCTTTCTGCCTGTCTGGTCTGTAGTAGGCAAACAAACCAAAGCTGTTTCCTCTGGATGGCCATCTTTCTTTTCCTTTCCTTTCTCTCTTTCTCTCCCTTTCTCTCTCTCTCTCTCTCTCTCTCTCTCTCTCTCTCTCTCTCTCTCTCTCTCTTCTTTCCTTCTTTCTACTTTTTTGCAGGACTGGGGGTTGAACTTAGGGACTCACACATGCTAGGCAAATGCTCTACCTCTGAGCTTCACCCCCAGACCCCAGGTGAGTGAATGAATGAATGAAGCCACAAAGGTGAGGAACCCCAGGCAGAGGTCGGATGGCATTGAGAGGAGACAAGACCCCCGTGGGAGCTTAAAGCAAAGGCCCTTGATTGGGGTGGAGAAGGGATGCACCTGTCCTGTGGCTACTTTTTGTATTTTAGCTGCTCAGAGCAGCTTCTCCCATTCTCCCCTTTGGCTTCTTCCTCCTCCTTCTCCTCTTCTTCCTCCACCTCCTCCTCCTCCTCCTCATTCTCTTGCTCCTCCCTTCTTGCTCTTCCCTCTCTTCTTCCTCCTTCCCCATTTCCCCCATCCCAGCTGCCTTGCTCTCTAAATCTTCAGATAAGGTGGTTTATGCATCCATTCAACAAATATTTATTGAACATCTTGGTTTCTGCAGGACTGGGGATGAAACCTACACTTTCCCTGCCTCCTGGAGCTCCCAGTCGAGTGTCACTAAATAAATAATTACAGTGAGTCATGACAAGTGCTGTGATCTGGGAGGTCTTGTAGAGCTAGTGTGACCTATCTGGGCTGCTTTTGAGAGGAAAGGTGATAATCCCATGTTGATCCCCAAGAATGCAGATCCAGAGATGGAGATCAGCGTGGAGAAAGTTGCTTAGGAGGCTTTGGGGACCTATGCTGGTGAAAAGGATGCTGGTGCAAGGCTCGGCAAAGGAGAAGCTGAGATGGGCTGCCATTTCAATGAGGGCCTCAGGCCCCATCTCCATCAGGCGAGGGCCAGGCCTTTTCCCTCGGCTGAGTCAACCTCCAAAGAAGGCTGACAGCTGAGGGGGCCTTCCAACATCCACAGGGGTGCTGCTGGTGATCACACCTTGGCTATCATGCCAGACACAAGGCAAACACTAGGGCTGTCTCAGGTTCCTGCAGCGGGGACACCTGACTGGGTGTCTCAGCTGTTTCCCTGCACAAATTCGGGGTGACATGATGCTGCAGGCCACAGGAACAAGCTCAGGGATTCATGGATCTTGGTCCTCCTTTCTCTTACTTGTTTCCTTTGCTTTCTAGGACAAATCATGGCTTTCATACGCATTGTCTCTTGTATGTCACCTGCATTATGTCACTCGCTTTGTGGTGAGGTGGGTGCCATTATGCTCACCTACTACATCCAAACTATCAGGAGGTCCTTTTGCTGTTCCCTCCAAAGCAGAACCCCAAACCACTTGCTGTCTCTATCTTCATCACGTCCATGCTGGAGTAAACCACGCCCATCTTGCTCCCACCTGTGGATATTATTTTGATTTTGAACTGAGATGGTGGATGACATGGAGCTGCTAGGGAGACAGGTAACAATGTGAACAAAAAGTGGAAGACCACAGGAGACCCAAGTACGGCATATATGCTGGAAAAACTTCAGCAAAGCCAAAAACCTGATATTTGCTCTAATCCCAGCGGCTTGGGGGGCGGAGGCAGGAGGATCGCAAGTTCAAGACCAGAGGCAGTCTGCATAACTTAGCAAGACCCTGTTTCAAAAAGTAAGAAAATGGGCTGAGGGTGCAGCTCAGTGGTCCAGCACTTGAAGAGCATGCAAGTGAAAGGCCCTGGGTTCAACCCCCAGTACCACACACAAAACAAACAAACAAACAAACAAACAAAAAACCCTGATATTTGAATGTAAAAATGACCTGGAGGTTTAAGAATAAAACTGAAAGGCAAGAGAGAATAGTGGTTAACACAGCTTCTCAGGTCAGAGTGTCTAGGTTTGGGTAACCTTGGGCTAGCTTCTGAATGTCTCCATGCCTCAGTTTCCTTGTCTGTAAAACAGGGATGATGCTAAATAGAATATTTTTTTGCAGTACTGGGGTGCTGGACCCAGAGCCTTGTGCATAATTTGCAAGTCCTCTGCCACTGAGCTGCATCCTTAGCCCCTGTTTTATTCTTTAAATTGAGACTGGGTCACACTAAGTTATCCAGGCTGCTGATGGTCTCAAACCTGCAATTCTCCTGCCTCTGCCTCCTGAGTCACTGGGATTACAAGTGTGCACCACCACGCTCAGCTAATACAGAGTCATTAGAAGTGATGAGTTGCCATGGGTAAGACATTTAGAATGGTGCTTGGGGTGCTCTACCAGGTTTTTGGTGTTGCGCCGTGAGGGTGCCGTCTTATTTCATGTTTAGCATGGCAAATGTGGCCTTTGGCACCCCTTCTTATCTGCTCCTGTCTCTGATGCCCTCTACCTAACCCTCATGTGAAGTCATTTATACACTCCACAATTATTTCTTGAGTACCTATCTATGTAGCAGGCAATAAACTCTTGTTTTATTCTCCTATATCCTCATAGGTCTTTGAACTTAAGGGCAGGCTGCCCTGGGCTTGCTTCTTCTGGAGATGAGAGGCTCCTTTCTCTGCCATTTCTTTTTCATGCTCAAGGTTGTCCAGGTAAAAAGCTAGTTTCTGTGTGGCCTAATTACCTCTTGTCCTTTCTTTTGAATTTTTGGCTGCTGTGTGTGAGTCTTTTGGGTGAGTGAATGTCATGAATGACCCTGACCCTATGGAGCCTTCTTCTCAGATCCAGGAGGGCTCAGTAGGAAAAGAGGCCAAAGGTTTCCTCCCTGCTCTCTCATGAGGGTGCATTCTCCACGTGGGTTCTATCTTGACCTTAGCCTTGTACTCCTGGCCTGTGCTGGGTCTTGGATGTCAATTCCTCATCTCAGGAAAGGTCCTGGAAGGGATGACCAACAAGTAAACAGGAGAGAGCTAGGGACAAAGCAAATGGCACAAAGGAGGGAAGGTAAGTCAGGCCAGAGCTGAGAGGGAAGATGGGAAGAGGAAGGATGTTAATAGACTCCATTTAGAATGAATTAACTTGTTAACTCCCTATGAGATCAGAACTATTATTCTTTTTTGTTGTTTTTGGTTTTTTGAGACAGGTTCTTGCTGTGTAGCCTGGGCTGGCCTCAAACTCGTGACCCGCCTGCCTCCACCTCCTGAGTGTTGGGTTTATAAGTGTGTGCCACCACGCCTGGCTTTCTTATGCTTATTCTGCAGAGGAGACTGAAGCAAGATGGCACATGAAACTTGCCCAAAGCTTTGTACCTCCAAACTGGCGGAGCTAGAGTTTGAACTTGGAGAGTCTGACCCCATACCCTGGAAGGGGAAGAGTGCAGAAGTTCTCAAAGGGCATCTGAGGGAGGCACACCCTGGCAGACAGCAGGCACTCAATTGTGTTGAATGGATGGTGGTATGGGGGTTTGGGCTGACGGTTTGGGGCTGGCACTTGGCACTTGGCATAAATCCCTGATGTCTGTTGGCACTACCTAGTGATGCATTTTCTCTTCCTTAGACAGGAACTCCTCAGCCACTTCAGGCAAGATCCCACAATCTATCACCAAAGGACCAACTGGATTCCCCAGGTTTAGGGCTGGCATGCGCCGTCTGGATGAGGAGGAAGGTGGCTGTGGTATGGGAACAAGCCCGGTGTCAGTCATTTCCTGCCCCTGTGCAAATGGCCTAACTTTCCCTTTTGCAAAATAGGAATAGTAAGTCCATCCTCGTGAAGTCCTTGTGCAAAGGAGATGGCAGAGATGAGGCCCCACACAGGGCAGGGATGTTGTCTGTCAGTACTGTTTTCACTACTGTGGGCCTTTGTCATGAGCCACTGAGTTCATGAGTGGGCACCAAAGTCTTTATGGTTTACATAGCCATCCTGTTCCCATCTTGTCTGACTCTAGTCCTCTTAGAAGATGGGCAGATCCCATAGAATAACTCTGTTTCACAGATAAACAAATCAAAGCTCAGGAGGTCAGAGGGGACAAGGTGGCCTTGCAGGGGTCTGTGGAGGTCTGCGGGGATGTTAGGCACACAGGTCCTCTACATGGAGAAAGAGGGCCCAGGAGCCCAGTGTGGCCTGCACCCCCCTCCCTCCACATGGCTGGCCCATAACTGGTCCCCATGCCCCTTTCTAGCAAGTAGCCTGACCTTATCCACTTGGAGGAAAACAGGAAGTTGGGCTCAGCCAGGAATTGGAACCCGCTCTTCCTTGCCTCTGGGCCGTGAGGAGGCTGGCGAGGAGAGGGGCTCTAGGGAAGGACGAGGGGTATGGGGTGAGCTGGGGGCTCACAGGCTAAAGTAGCATGGCCTGAGCCTCACTGATGGGCTTAGCTCCATCAGCCAGACTTGCTGGCCTTGCCGACCACTAGAGGGTCAAGAGGAGGCATGGGGGGAGGGGAGAGAAGCTGCTCCTGCCCTTCTGCTCCTGTGCAGGGACAGAACCTGGGGTGCCAGGGCCACATCTGACTTGTGCCTTCGTGGTTCACTCCCTCCACAAAAAAACAAAATTAAAAGGCGTCTTATATGAATGTGTTGGTATAAAAATGAACATGAATATAATCCAGGCTGTATTCATGATGACATCTTATTACTTTGTCCAGTTTTTTTCTGCTTTTAAAATAAGTTAAGATTAAACCATTTTTGTGGGTCCCTAAAAGTACTGTGGGTCCTAAGCACTGTGCCTCCTGTACCTAATGGAGAAGTTCGCCTTATGGGGGAAGCTCCCAGCACTCCCTGGTTGCCTAGAAGTTGTGTCCCTCCACATGGCCACGTAGCACAGAGACTAGTACACAGCAGTGATGCTCAGCAGGAAACAGAGCACCACGGAGCCTCAGTTTCCTCTTTGGTACAATGGAGGAATAAGAACACCTGCCTCTGGATACTCCTAACAGATAAACCCGTGAAAATTGTTTGGCCAGGCCCTGACTCAAGTAAGCCCTGGATGTGTTCACAGTGTGTGAGCCTCAGAGCCTGGGGGAGACCCCAGCAGCTGTAGGGTGCCTAGCTTTGGGTTTGGAGATATCCCCAGGGTTCCCAAGACCTTAACTTCACCCTCCTCTGCTGTCTGTCCCTCTTGAGCCCCTGCCTCAGAGCCAGGCTCCTGGCAACGATGAATCTAATAAACTGTCCTGGTCCAGTGCACAAACCACTTTGACTCCATGACTCCATCAGTCCTCACAACAACCTGTGAGGAATGTCTACCTCACTTCCTGAGAGAGATCAGGTTCCCTGTCCAAGGTCACACATACACATATGGAAGGGACAGAGCTGGTACAGAATTTATATCTGTCAATTCTGCTCTCAGGGGACAGATTCTCCTAAGGTGTGTGTGTGTGTGTGTGTGTGTGTGTGTGTGTGTTTGCGTGTGCGCTTGTGCTTCTTGGTTGTTATAACAAGGTTGTTGACCAGGATTGGAGTAACTCTTTTCTTTTTTCTTTTTCTTTTTTGCAAAGTACTAGGACCTTTTTGCAGTACCCAGGGCCTTGTACATGCTAAGCAAGCACTTCACCACTTATCCTTACTCCCAGCCCCCATTTATTTATTTATTTATTTATTTATTTATTTATTTATTTATTTATTTTTGTGGTACTGGGGTTTGAACCCAGGACCTGGTGCTTGCATGCTCTGCAAGTGCTGGACCACTGAGCTGCACCCTCAGACCATTTTTTTAACTTTTTGAGACAGGGTCTCGCTAAATTACACAGACTGCCTCTGGTCTTGAACTTGCAATCCTCCTGCCTTGGCCTCCCAAGCTGCTGGGATTACAGGCGTGCACCACCGCGCCTGTCCTGGCCCCCTTTTGATTTTTTTGGTGGTGTTAGGCAGTGAACTCTTTTTCCTTTATTTTTTATTTTGAGACAAGGCCTTGCCAAATTGTGCAGGCTGCCTCTGGCCTTGAACTCACAATCCTCCTGCCTCTACCTCCTGAGCCACTAGGAATACAGAGAGGCACCAGGGCACCCAGCAAGGATTGGAGTAAACTAGAAGGGTTCAGGACCTTGCTTGGATGGACTGATAGGCAATTTGCAGGTATAACAGATCTTGCTCCCGACAGAAGGTGGAAGATGTCTGCCTTTGGCCTGCTTGGGGCTGGGGCTGAACCTGCTCACGGCTTCCTGAGCTATGCTACCCAATGCAGCCCCTCCCTCCTCCTGTGTGCGGCTCCCCTTTCTAGCTGTCTCCTTGTTGCACCATAGCTTCGGCACCTGCTAGGTGCAGAACCCAGGAAGGAAAGAAGAGAGTAGCTCCTGCTTTACCGTAGAGCTCTAGGGCCATTGTTAATTTTTAACTTTTCACTGGAAAACAGTTTACTGTTTTCAAGCATACATAATTTCATAAATAGAAATGTGGTGAGAAGCCAGCATCCACATTAGGGTTCAGGTTGAGGGGGCCTTTGCTGACCGAGTGTGTTGGCTATTTAAGCACTGAGGCGGACGACCACGTGATGTGTGGAGCACTCTGGGAGAGAACCTGAAATAGAGACCAATTTCTGTCTGGCAGGGAGGGTTTGGGCTGAGGTTTTAATTTCATTGAGGTTTCTGATTAAAGCCTTCCAGCTCCCCTGGCTGCACTAGGCCACTTTGATGCCTTGTTCTTTCCTCATTGCCTAAGAATCTGAGCCGGGACTGGATGGCATATGTGGTCCTTGGCCTGTTAGCCTGGACTCTGTGAGTCTAGCCCTCCTTTGCCAGGGAAGCTGGGGTGGGAGTGGAGGGGCCAACCTGCCCAGCTGGGAGGTGTGGTGATAGACACAACCCCCTGCTGGAACATGGAGGGCCCTTAAGGACTCAAATCCTATGTCGTCCCTGCTCTAAAACCTCAGGGATACGTGGCAGCTTTCCCCAGGGGGCAAGGGTTGGGCCGCCCTGCCCCCTGCCTGCTGGAACCAGGCTGGTCCTTCTCCTGTCTCATCTCCTCATTTCCTGCCACTCTGGCTAGGCAGGCCCTGTGGTTACTCCCTCTTCCAGCCTCCCATTGGCCTCCTTGACAGCTGTCAGCGTCTGCAGACACTGGGGCCCATGTGCGTGCAAGGGTGTGAGCAGAACCCCTCTGCCCACCAGGGTGTGAAATCTGAGGCCTGAGCCTCCTCCTGCCCTGTCCACCCCTCCACGCCCAGTGCTGTTCCCCAAGAGGCACCCAGCAAAAGGATTCAATAAGAATTTCCTGGAAGAGGGACTTTGTGGTCACACAGACCTGGGTTCCTATTTCACCCCAGCAAGTAGCTCAGCCCAGAGCCCCAGGTTCATTGTCTTCAAGGTGGGGTTAATAACTCTAAGTGGTTCCATGGGCCACCATGGGGAAAATGAGGCAGTGCACACTGAGCTCCCAGCAGAACGCCTGCGGGGTGGGGGATGCCCCCAGCAAAGGGATCCCTCTGGCAATGTACAGGTAAGGGCAGGGCCTCAGACCCATGGCACAGGCTGGCTCAGGGTGTGAAGAGCAGAAACAAGGCAGGAGGCCCCAGGTGCCTTGGGTTGGCAGGAGAGGATAGAGCTATGCTGTTGAGCCTGGCCCAAACTGTGTCAAGTGGGTTGGAGGAGACACCCCAGTGGTCACTTGGGGAAGGAGGGGCCATGGGTCAGCTCAGTAAGGTCAGAGCACTAGCCAGGGAGTCCAGGAGGCAGGTCAGGCCTGCTCCTGCAGACACCCAAGAAAACACATGTACTTCCCGCCAGCTGCAGCTGGGAACCTGCCTCCAGGCAGAAGCAGGGCAGGGAAGGAGCCTGGTGGTTTGGGTGCCATGGATTCAAGTCCTGGCAGGGTGACTCTGCTCAGCTTACTAGACTCTTGTTGTCTCTGAGCTGCTATAAGCAGAGAGGTTAGGGGCACAGACTTGGCAGTGGGTGGGTTCTAATTCCTATCTTCCACTGACTATGGGGACTTGAACAAAGCACTTCAACTCTGGGCCTTAGTTTACCAATCTGGTTAGTGAGGATAATAATACTCCTCTTGCCAGGCATGGTGGTACACGCCTGTAATTCTAGCATGTGCGAGGCTAAGGCAGGAGGATCTTGATTTCGAAGCCAGCCTGGGCTACATCATGAAACTTGTCTCTTAAAAACAGAACCAGGCGTGGTGGCACATGCCTGTAATCCCAGCGGCTTGGGAGGCGGAGGCAGGAGAATCGCAAGTTTGAGACCAGAGGCAGTCTGCGTAACTTAGCGAGACCCTGTCTCAAAGAGTAAAAAAAATGGGCTGGGGGCGCAGCTCAGTGGTCCAGCACTTGCAGAGCATGCAAGTGCGAGGCCCTGGGTTCAACCCCCAGTACTACAAAAAAATCAAACCAAACCAAACCAAAACAGAACAGAACAAAACAAAATTCCTCTCTGAGGGATATTTTGAGAATTAAAGGAGGTAATAAACATAAAGCTCTTATAGCATTTGGTCTTGGTGAATTTTATATTCCTATATGTCACTGTATGTCAGACACCATCAGTGATAAGATACATCTCACTTTTAAAGATATCAAAATACAGCCAGATGCCACAGAGCACACCTGTAATATCAGCAACTAAGGAGGCTGAGGCAGGGGACGGAAGTGAGTTTGAGGCCAGCTTGGGCTACATAGTGAGTTCCAGGCCAGCCTGGCCTACAGAGAAAGAGCTCATTTCAAAACAAAAAGAAAAATAAGTAGGTGGGGAGAGACTGGAGGTGCAACTCAGTGGCATAGCACTTGCCTGTCATGCATGTTGCCCTGGGTTCAATCCCACAATATTGCCAAAAAAAAAAAAAAAAGTTAAAATCCAAAAATATGTGCAGCCCTGGAATTAAAGAAATACAGTTTAATTATGAAATGTTGCATAGAAAGTATTGCTGTAAATTCTAAAGCAATAGAATGCTGGTAAGAGCTAAAAAAGTTACTGGCTATTTTCTTTGTGCCAGGCACTGAGCACATAGATCAGATGAGGAAACAGGGGCCTCAAAAGATTAAGTAACTTGCCTGAGATCGTTCATCTTTGTCTCCATCTTTACAACCAAAGTGGTCCCACCCCTTGTTGGCCTCATCTGATTCGGAATGGTTCTACTCCACGGTTCCCAAACTTGGCTGTAATGGAGGGAGAGCGTTGAGAAATCCCGAAGCCTGGCCTCCAATGCTAGAGCAGGCCTCCACCCCATGAGAGTCTGATGCAATCTGTCTGGGTGTGGCCTGTACATGGGGACTTTTTAAATGACCCCAGGGGATTGTAAGGAGGGAGAACTGCCACTCCACTCAAGGTGTGACATCAGGGGCCTCTAATGTCCCCCCTCTTTCTTCCCACCTGCCTGAAATTCATTTGACACAGCACAAAACTCTTCATTGCACTGTAAGATAAGTGCCTTACAATGCTGAGGCTAGTGGAGAAGGGAAAATGGTTGCATCGTGTACATCTGTGGAGCTGTGTGATTCTCTCCTGCCTTCCAAACAGGATAGGTATGACAACATAGGGGCCGGTCCTGGGAATAGGAAGGGAAACAGAAATAAAATCTGTTGTCTGGAGACCCCAATTCCAACCTCACTTTTGCCACATGTAAAAGTGGACAAATCACTCCTGTCTCTCACACCCCAGACCTCCATTCCCCCTTGGTGAAATGATACTCCTTTGAGAGCTAGCAACACAACCCTGAGCAGCAGCTTTCCAGCAGTTCCTCAGCCTGCACATCCACGTAGCTTCCCTAGGGTCCAGTGTGCCCTGGTCTCTTATTTACTTGCTTAACACAAGCAAGTGATTACAAAGCTTAATTCCCAGAAGGCGTCACTGTATTTAGGAGGTTATGAAGCAACTCAAAATAAATTTATGAGGTGTTGACAAGCAGAGGCCATTGGGGCCAGCATTTTACTGCAAAGAAGAATCTTCTATGATCAGCTGGAGGCTTATCTGAAGTTAAATGTTGTCTGAGAGAGTCAAATCATTTCCTTTCCTGAGAAGTTCACTGTGAAGCCACAGTTATTACTCTTTCACACAAATTGTTTTAAGGGAACCATGTTCTTGTTCCTGTGGTTGCCAATTAATTGACAAGGTTTTATAGTTCTTGGAACAGAGAAGAAATGGAAATTCCAAGGACAAGACAAGGACTTTAAAAAGTCTAAAATGTCCTCTTATCTCTCCCTCTCTTTCTTTCTTTCTTTCTTTCTTTCTTTCTTTCTTTCTTTCTTTCCTTCCTTCCTTCCTTCCTTCTTTCCTTCTTTCTTTCTTTCTTTCTTTCTTTCTTTCTTTCTTCTTTCTTTCTTTCTTTCTTTCCTTCTCTGTGCTGGGGATGGAACCCAGGGCCTTGGTGCATACTATGCAAGCACCTACCACTGAGCTCCACCCTAGCCCTAAAAAGTACTTTTAATGAGATACAAGAGTGAGTGGAGCTTGGCTGTAGTGGAGTGTTCTGGAACCAGCCTGAAGGGCGGATCCAGGAAGCTGTCCCTGGCTAACTATTCTTGGCTTTCAGATTTTTTTCCAAAGTTATGGCTGAGGGCCTCCCAGCTGTGGAGCCTAATCAGGCCACAATGATTGCACAAATCACAAACAACTAGCACCAGCCCAGTCAGGCCCAAACCCAACTGTTTTGAATGTTAGAACTTGCACATTTGAGGTCAAGCTCAGTTGGACACAGAGAGGAAGGGTATTCGGAAAAGGACAAAGTTTTTCCAGGAACACTTTGGCATCCAGCCCCCTTCCCCCCAGTTCAGATTTGGGATCACATCCAAAGCAAGGCACCAGGAAAAAGACTGCTCAGAGACCCTGGGAAACTTTCTAGAGGAACACACCCAATCACTACCAAATTTGCATCTACTGAGTCTCCTTGTGCCTAGTACCTGGGTTGATGCTCCAACTGGAGTTGGGAGGTAAATAAACTTGGCATCATCCCTGTTCTCTAAGGGGAATAGAACAATCCTGTGTTTGATACATTGTTCCAGAGACCAGGAGTTCAGAGGTCAAGAAGCAAGGCCTGTCCCTCCTCTGGAAAGACTCACATCCTGGAGTGACTACCCTACCCAGACAGACTTTGGTGCTTGGGCCCTGTCACAGGGATTATTAAGTATCCCCTGCACTGTTGTACCCCACCCACCTCACTGGATGCCTGCCAGGCTATCTGATCAACCTGGACTCAAAATAACAATTTATCTTGATTATCAAGTTTCTGACACCTCCCGAAATTTGGCTTTTGAGGTGAATACCTAACTCATTCAAACCCAGTGGAAGCTCCAACAGACCTCTGACTGATGGAAGTCGTGCAGAAGAAGCTGTGGGCCAGACGGTGTGAGTGCTTAGATAAAAAGCCCCATGGGGGATAGCTGAGTCATTCTGGGACAGTGTTTCCCAAAGTGTGTGCTGTGGAACATCAATCCTGTAAGATGCTCCTCCCAGAAAAAAGAATCTTGTGCACAAACAAATTTGGGAAACAGTGCATACTTTAGCGCCGCCCCTCCATTGGATATTTACAGGGGACGTTGTTGTTGTTGTTGTTAGGTGCCATCGAGTTGGTATCCGACTCATAGCGACCCTCATAGGGTTTTCAATGGCGGACTGTTTCGGGATTGCCTTGGGAGTGGATTGCCAAACCCTTCTCCCATTTTTGCGGTGCTGGGAATTGAACTCGGGACCTCAGAGACTGCAGCTCAGTGCTCTACCCACTGAGGTAAATCCCAGCCCACAGGGGACATTAGCATGCTTAAATCTTTGGGGTTCCTGTATGGTGAAACATTATTCTTCTAGCTCATTCTCTTTGGCTACTCAGTTGGGTCAATTTGGGTAATCTGTCAATATTTCTTAAAGGGAAATGAGCACATTCATCGCAGAATCTCTGAGGTGCTTTGTTAGCAGTAGAGACCCCAGCGCTGCTGCAGGCTTGCTGAGTCAGTCTCTGGAGCCCAGAAACCAGGAATCTTTTTTGAACAGTGCCCAGCCGATTGTGAGGCACGTTCAAGTCCAGTTATGCCTTCCAGGGCCTGGGATTTTTCTCAGAGTATTGTGAAGATCAAGAGGTAAGTTTGACCAAAAGGTTAGTAAAAAAGAAACCTAGATACTTCTCAACTCATTCTACGAGGCCAGTGTTACCCTGATACCAAAACTTGGCAAAGTCATCACAAGAAAACTATAGACCAAGATATATTATGAATGTGCTGAGGTTTAGCTGCTCTCTGAGGCCCTGGGTTTGATTCCCAGCACCGCAAACTGGGAGGACCTGGCAGCTCACTCCCAAAAAATAATCCCCAAAGCAATCAGCCACTGGAAATCTTATGAATAGAAGAGAAGCACTGGCATAGTGCCAGGCATCGTACAATGTTGAGGAGTGTTTCGTTCTGTTGTACATAGGGTCACTATGAGTCAGACTTGAGGGTCAACTTCACTCACTCCTGTATCTCATTATAAGTACTTTTTAGAGATAGGGTCCAGCTCAGTGGTAGGTGCTTGCCTAGCATGCATCAAGGCCCTGAGTTCCAACACCAGCCACACAAACACACACATACACACACACATACACACACACACACACACACACACACACGAATACAGATTATCATATCAGTAGAATAAAAGATAAACACCATATGATCATCTCAGTACATACTAAAAGAGCATTTGACAAAATCCAATAGTGCTTCATAATAAAAACACTCAACAAGCCAAGTTTCAAATCTCAAGGTCATGAGATTTATCCCTCTATTGTCTTCTAAAGGAGGAAATCTTTATCAAACCATAAAGGACACTACAAAAAACTCACAGCTAATATCATATTTAATGGTGAAGGACCAAATGTTTTCTCCCTAATTCCAGGTATAAAACAAGGATATTCACAATTTTTAAAAAAATCTCCCCCACTCATGCCCCACATTTTATTGTGGAACTGGGAGTTGAACCTAGGCCCTCACACATGCTTTTGCAAGTGCTCTAACACTGAGCTGCACCCCAGCCCCTTTTCTACTTTTTATCTAGAGGCCTCACTAAGTTCCACAGGATGCTTCTGGTATCAAATTTATGATTTTCCTGCCTCAGCCTCCTGACTTGCTGGGATTACAGATGTGTATCATGGCACTTGGCTCCTCCTTCACCTTTTTTTGAGACAAGATCTCACTGTGAAGCCCAGGCTGGCCTTGAACTTTTGATCCTCTTGCCTTGGTCTCCTGAGTGTTGGTACTACAGACACATGCCACTAGTCCTAGCTAGGATGTCCACTCTTGCCATTTCTATTTAACACTGTACTGGAGGTTCTAGTCAGGGCAACTAGGAAAGAAAATGAAACACAAAACATTCAGATTGGAAAGGAAAAGTGAAATTCTACTCTCATATGGCATGATACAGAAAATACTAAGGAACACATTAAAAAACTATTATAACTAATAAGCAAGTTCAGCAAGGTTGTAGGGTACAAAAATCAGTTGTACTTCTGTATACTTTTCACAAACAATCTGAATATAAATTTAAGAAAATTCTTCTATTTACAATAGCATCAAAAACAGTAAAATACAGTCTGGAGGTGTAGCTCAGTGATAGTGTTTGCCTCATATGCATGAGGGCCTGGGTTTAATGCCCAGCACCAGGAAAAAAAAAAAAAAGTAAAATACTTAGGAATAAATTTTACAGAAAAAGTACAAACCTTATTAACTTGAAAACTATAAAATATTATTGAAAGAAATGAAAGAAGATCTAAGTAAATGGAAAAACATTCTGTATTTATAGATTGGAAGACTTAATATTGTTAAGATGACAATACTTTCCAAATTTACCTATAAGTTCAGTCAGTCCTTATCAAAATACTTTTGGTTTATTTCCAAAAATCAATAAGTTGCTTATAAAACTTATGTGGAAATTTAGGGATACAGAATAGCCAAAATAATCTTGAAAAATAAGAGCAAAGTTGGAAAACTCATACTTCCTGATCTAAAAACTTACTACAAAGCTACAGTAATCTAGATAGTGTGGTTGGCATAAGGATAAATATTGATCAATGGAATAAAATTAATAGTCCATAAATACCCTTACCTTTATGATCAGTTGACTGTTCACATAAATATCACAACAATTCAATAGGGAAAGAATTTCAACAATTGGTGCTGGACCAACTGAATATCCACATATAAAAGAATGAAGTTGGATCCTTCCCTCATACCAAATACAAAAATGAATTAATAATGGACCAAAGACCTAAATATAAGATGTAAAACAGTAAAATTTTTAGAAGAAAATATAGAGATTAAACTTCATGACCTTGAATTAAGCAATGGTTTCATCATATGACACAAAAAGCATAGGCAATGAAAGAAAAAATTGGTAAGTTGGACTTCATAAAAATTAAAAAGCTTTCATGCTTCAAAGGACACTGTGAAGAAAATGAAAGGCAACCCAGAGGATGTAGGAAAATAATCACAAATCACATATCTGATAGTATCCAGAAAATTTAAAGAACTCTTACAACTCAATAACAAGGCAACTCAGTATAAAAATGAGTAAAGGATCTGAACAGGCATCATCTCAAGAAGATACACAAATAGCCAACAAGCAGATGAAAAAGTTCTCAACTTCATTAGCTATCAGGGAAATGCAAATCAAAACCATAAGGAGATACCACTTTATACCTACTGCTGTTGCTGTTAGGTGCCGTTGAGTCGGTATCCGACCCATAGCGACCCTTTGTACAACAGGGGAAACACTATTGTCAGTGCTTCTCTGCTGTTTGTAGGGTTTTCAATGGCAGATTGATTTTTGGGAGGGGGTTGCCAAGTTCGTCTCCTAAGCCTACAGCTTCTGGTTTTCTCGGGCCGTCTCCCATCCAGGTACTAACCAGGCCTGACCCTGCTTAGCTTTCGAGATCTGACGGGATCGGATGCCCCAGGGCTACAGCTGCAGGCTTATACCTACTAGGATGGCAGTAATAATAATAATAAATAAAAACTCAAAACAGATAATAGCAATTACTGGAAAGGAAATGGAGAAATAAACTATGATGGGACTAAAAAACTATGATGGGAAGTGGGGTGACTGGATTGGAATGCTCCACACTCTCAGAGCACTAGTGCAGTGGGAGAGTGAAGGCCAGAGAGCTGGAGGGAAGAGAGATAATGTCCACGTGTGTGATGCTTGAAATCAAGATATCAGAGGAGGGACCGTGGCTTTGGGAAACAGTCCTGCAGTTCCTCAGAAGAGTCAACACAGAGTTACCATGAGATCCAGCAAATCCACCCCTACATATGTACTCAAAAGAATAAAAAATAGACTTATACACTTGTCCATGAATGTTCATAACAGTATTATTCATAACAGCCAAACAAGTGGAAACAACCCAAATGTCCTGGATGGATAAATAAAAGTGATATAGCTACACAATGGAATATTATTCCACAACAAAACGGAATAAAATATTGATCCATGTTACAATCTGGATAAACCATGAAAACATCATGCTAAGTGAAAGAAGTCAGAAAAACAGAAGGCCACATATTGTATAATCCCATTTGTATGAAGTGTCCAGGATAGGTAATTCCACAGAGATGAAAAATTGACTCATGTCTGCTTAGGGCTGGGATGAGGAGAATAAAGGATGACTGCTAAAAGATATGGGGTTGATTTTTTTTTTTTTTTTTTTTTGGTGGTACTGGGGGTTGAACCCAGGGCCTTGCACTTGCATGCTCTGCAAGTGCTGGACCACTGAGCTGCGCCCCCAGCCCATTTTTTTCACTCTTTGAGACAGGGTCTCACTAAGTTATGCAGACTGCCTCTGGTCTCAAACTTGCGATCCTCCTGCCTCTGCCTCCCAAGCCACGGGGATTACAGGCATGTGCCACCACACCCAGCTCATGGGGTTGATTTTTGAGGTGATAAAGATGTTCTAATATTGACTATGCCTGCAGCCGTAGCCCTGTGGCGTCAGATCTTGGAAGCTAAGCAAGGTCGGGCCTGGTTAGTACTTGGATGGGAGACTGCCTGGGAACACCTGGTGCTGTAGGCTTGGGAGATGGACCCGGCAACCCACTCCCCAAAATCAATCTGCCATTGAAAACCCTATGAACAGCAGAGAAGCACTGACAATAGTGTTTCACCTGTTGTACACAGGGTCGCTATGAGTCGGATACTGATTTGACAGCACCTAACAACAACAACATTGACTACAGTGATGATTGCACAACACTGAATATACTAAAAGCCATTGCATTATACTTTTAAATGAGTGAATTGTATGGCATATAACTTATATCTCAATAAAGCTGTTACAAAAAGAGAAAAGAGAAAAAAAGGAAAGGAAAAAAAAAAAAAGAAGCCCAGAGCTGGATGTTGTGGTAACCCTAGTACTTGTGAGGCTAAGGAAGGAGGATGGACATGAGTTTGAGGCCAGCCTGGACTACATAGTGAGAGCCAATCCTACACAGAGAGACCCTGTCTCAAAAAAAAAAAAAAAAAAAAAGCCCAAGTGGAACTCTAATTACATGCCCTAACAAAGAAAGTTGGTCAGCCTGCAGCAAACAGAAGTAAGCCAAACATGAATCATTCTCTACAACCTCTGCTTCCTCTTACTTCCTCCTTGTGTTTTCCCTTGTTTTGCCTGTCAGCGTGTGACCACACTTAAATACAGCCAAGGAACCACAGCTGCTAACTATAGGCTAGTGCTCAGGTGGGTCCTCTGTTTGCTGTGTGAATGCCTCTTGCTAATTCTCAAGCTCGCCTTCAGCCCAGCAAACATTGATTTAGAACCTATGTTCTGCAAAGCACTTTGAAAAAACCCCAAATACAGCTGTTGCCCTCAAGTTGTTTATAGCCTAGTAGGAGAGATCAAAGCTATCATTTAGGATTCATTCAGGGCTGAGGGATGGCTCAGTGGTAGAGGACTTGCCTAGCATGCACAAGATCCTGAGTTCGATCCCCAGTACCACAAAAACAAAGAATAGGACTCATTCAATTGTTATAAGAGAAAAACCCAGATAACAACAGCTTAAATGAGGTGGAATTTATTTCTCTTACACAAAATAGAAGCCTGGAAGGAAGGAGCCCCTGGCTGGTCCTGTAGTTTCTTGAGGCCACTGGCTCGTTAGGTTTTTCTGTGTTGTTCTAGCTCATGATTTTCCATCCTAAGAGTCACTTCCTGGGATCAGATGGTTGCTGAGGTGGTTTGAGGAATGAATGGGAATTGAGGCAGAGGGGAGCAAAATAAATGGCACAGTTGTTGGATATATACATGCAATCAACAGGGGGGACTTTGAAAGGTGAAATAGTAGAGGCAAGTGAAATTATCTAATTCAGAGAGAAACTGGTGATGGTTGAAAAGGCAGAACATGTTAAGAGTTCAACCTTTTCTTAAAGGGTAAGTGGATATAGCATCTGCACCTGTGGAGCACGTGGTTTCAGAGAGGAGCAGGGATACTCTTTTGACTGCCAGAACAGAAAATGTACAGAGGGGGAAGTGGACGGTGAATACATTCCTGAGGGAATTATCGAGTTGTAAGGATTCTTTGCTGCAGTGGTAGCACTGTGGCGACTGACCCTGTCAGATCTCGGAAGCTAAGCAGGGTTGGGCCTGGTTAGTACTTGGATGGGAGACTATGAGGAACACCAAGTGCTTTAGGCTTCGGAGAAGAACCCAGCAACCCACTCCCAAAAATCAATCTGCCATTGAAAACCCTATGAATAGCAGACAAGCCCTGACAATAGTGTTTTGCTTGTTGTATGTAGGGTCGCTATGAGTTGGACATCAACTCGATGACACCTAACAACAACAACAAGGATTCTTTATATAGTCTGCATATAAATCCTTTATCAGATATGTTTTGCAAATGTTTTCTCCCAGTCTGAGGTTTATTTGTGGTTTTCTTATTTCCTTTTTTAAATTTTTAAAAATTATTTATTTATTTATTTATTTTTTTTTTTTTATTTTTTTTTTTGAGAAAGGCTCTCAGTAAGTTGCACAGGCTGTCTCTGACTTTGAACCTTTGATCCTCCTGCCTTGGCCTCCTTAGTTGCTGTCTATAGTTTTCTTAATGGTGTTTTTGATGTGCAGAAGTGTCATTCCCCCGCCTCCCCATACCCTTTCCCTGGACTGGGATGTTAAACCTGGGACCTCATGCATGATGAGGAAGCACTCCACCACTGAGATGCACTCCTGGCTCCTTTTCTTTCAATTTTAAGAATGGGTCTTGCTAAGTTGCCAAGGCTGCCTCTGATCTTGAACCTGGGTTCCTCCTGTCTCAATCTCCCAAGTAGCTGGGATTACAGTTGTGTGCCATGGCACCTAGCTCGATGTGCAGGAGTTTTTTGTTTTTTGTTTTTCTAATTTTTTTATTTTATTGAAGTCTAATTTATCAATATTTTAAAAATGATTATACTTTTTGTGATCTATCTTAAGACAGCTTTGCCTAATAGAAGTCTCAAAAATATTCTCCTATGTTTTCTTCTAGAAAATTTATGGTTTTAGCTTTTGGTTAATTTCTATGATGCATAAAATCAATTTTTATGAGTGGTGTGAAGGATACAGGATTTTTTTTCTTTTGTATGGATCACTTTGGGTTTTATTTTATTTTATTTTTTTCTTTTTGAGACAAAATCTCACTATATAGCTCAGGCTAGCCTGGAACTTGCTATGTAGATGGGGCTGGCCTTGAACTTGTGATTATTCTGCCTTAGCCTCCCAAGTTCTGGGATTACAGGAGTGTGCCATGATCCCCAGCTTCATTTCAAAAAATTTTATTTTTTCAGAATGGAAAAGAGGGTTTAATGCAGGGCCTCACACATGCTAGGCAAGTTCTCTGCCACTGAGCTATATCCCCAACCCCTTATGTACAATACACACACACACACACACACACACACGCACGCACACTTGGAGACAGAATCTCACTAAATTGCACAGGCCGCGTCTGGCCTTGAAGTTGTGATCTTTCTGCCTCGGCCTCCCATTTTGCTGAGATTTCAGGTGTGTACCACAGTGGCCATCTGCTTTGGTGACTTTTTAAAAAAACCAAAAGACTATTGAATTATGGGTCTTTTTCTAAATTCTCTATTCTATCCCATTGATCTATTTTGTGTGTGTGTGTGTGTGTGTGTGTGTGTGTGTGTGTGTGTGTGTGTGTGTGTTGTAGTACTGGGGTTGAATCTAGGGCCTTATACATACTTTAAACAGGCTCTACCACTGAGCTGCACCCCCAACCCATTTTTTATTTATTAAATTTTGAGACAGGGTCTTGCTAGGTTATGCATGCTGCCTCTGGCCTCGAACTTGCAATCTTCCTGCTTCCACCTCCTGAGTCATTGGGATTACAGGGGTGTGCCACCATGCCCAGCCCGATCAATTCATTTATCCTTGTGTTAAGTGCCACAATATCTTAATTACTATAGCTTTATAATAAGTAATGAAGTCAGGTAGGGTAAGTCCTCCAATCCTATTCTTCTCTTTCAGGATGCTTTGGATATCCCAGGTCTTTTGCACTGCCATTAAACTTTTAGAATCAAGCTAGGAATGATGGCACACTGAAATCCCAGTGACTGAGGAGACAAAGGCAGGAGGATCACAAATTTGAGACCCTGGCAGCCTGTGTAACTTAGTGAGACCCTGTCTCAAGATAAAAATTAAAAAACAGGGCTGGGGCTGCAGCTCAGTGATGTTGTTGGATGCCATTGAGTCAGATCTGATGTATAGAGACTCTATGTACAACAGAATGAAACACTACCCAACAGTATGTTATACACATAATCTTTTTATGCTGAGCCCAGTGTTGCTGCCACTATGTTTTTTCTCATTTTGAGTTGTGCCACATTAGCAATAGCCAGACCCAGGGGATTTACTCCATTCCTATCATTAATGTTGATTCTGCTTTGAGGAGGCAACTGCCAGTTGTCTCTTGAATGCCCTCCAGCCTGCGGGGCTCAATTTCTGGCACTATATTTGACAGTACTTCTCTGCCACTCATAGGGATTTCAATGGCTAATTGTTTTGGGAGTGGGCTGTGGGTCCTTCTCCCTGCTCTATCTTAGTCTGGAAACTCAGCTGAAAACTGTCCACCATGGGTGGCCGTGGTGGTATTTGTAATACTGGTGGCTTAGCTTTCAGCATCACAGCAACACACAAAGCCCCTCAGTATGACATGCTGAAGACACGTGGGAGAGCTGAGTGATAGAGCAGTCACAAAGTACGTGCAAGGCCCTGGATTGAACTCTCCAGGATCTAAAACAGGAAAAAAAAAAAAAAAAAAGAGTCAGCATGTCAATTCCTACAGAAGAGTCGACCGGGATTATGACTGAAATGGAGTGGGGGCCTTGGGAAAGTGCTCCTGCTCCCTAGAACACCTGAGCTTCTGAGCTACATCACTAAAGCAGCCTTCTGGTGGAGGCTGCTGCCGCCATAGGCTGGGATGAGTGTGATCCTCTGCTACAAGTGAACTGGCTTCAGCCGTACCGGTGGTACATTATGGCCTCTACCCTTAGCTGGCTCTGCCTGTGGTGGGCAGGAAGATGGAAACAGGAACACCTGGGCTTTCTTAACCAAAATATCAAAGCCCAAATCCCGGGCTGGCACTTAGCTTGCTCCCCTTGACTGCAGTCCCATTTCTTCTTCTTGTCCCACCCAGTTCTAGAAGCAGCTACCCACATTTCTCAAAAGGGCCAAAACTTCCAGCTCATGTTCTGAGGAAAGATTCTTAAGAAGTAGAGAAGTGGTCAGCCCAAGCCCCACCCACCCTGCATCCTGCCCTGTCCCACTGGGAAGACTGGGGGTGGGGACAGAGGGAGGGAAAAAGATAAATCTGCCCCATTGTTAGGTGACAAGACTGTTGGGGGGCAGTGCCAAAGGGGGGTTCCAGCCCTCACTTCCTTCCTGATGCTCCCAAAGCCCCTTCAAAGATACTAGTTGCTATAACTAGTAACCCCCATGTATGCTGTTTCTCATTCTTATACCTTCTCATAGCAGGTGTTCCTGGTTTGCGGGCGGCTCATCAAACAATCACTGAGAGACCAGGCTTTTTCCATTTTGAGGCTCTACTGACACTGATCTAACTGTCCTCTTCTGCACCCAGCTAGCGGGAGGGGAAGGAGACCTCCATGGAAACTTGGTCTAGAAGCCACACACACTATTTCTGTTCACTTTCTATTGGTAAGAATATGCCTTAGGCCAACGAAGCCTGGGAAATGTCCCAGCCTGGCAACTGCTTCCCAGGGACAACTCAACACTGAGAAGGGAAGCTTGGATTTTGCTGTCTCCCCCCATACCCGAAGCTGTGTCAACTTTTCACCAGTCCTGTGGCCTTGCTTCCTAAACTGTAGAGTGCTGTTTGGATGTGAGGCGTCGTCTCCCTTTCCATGGCCCAGGTGGGTTCTTGCTCTTTTCTCCCTTGCTGAAGTTGCTTGGGCCCTCCCCGCTTTACCTCAGCCACCCCAGGTTCCTCCTCCTTCTAGACAGTTGCCTAAATTTGACCTCCTCCGAGAAGCTTGCCAGAGATCTTGATGTCCACACTGGAGTCATCCATTGTCTGGGGCCCTATTTGCCAGAAACGTGAGCAGAACCACAGTGTGGGAGCTGATATCCCCTTCTCTCACCTGCTTGTGAAGGTTTGGGTTCCCTTCCACTGAGAACCAAGACTCCCCCCCATCCACACTGAGACTTCAGATATATGTGCTCTGGAAGGAGAGGGCACATCTGCTCACTTGCAGGGGAGTGGGGAATTCCTGCTAGAAGGGAAAGGAGGAGAGCAGTGGACCCTGGACAGGAGCAGAGAAGGCGAGAGTGATCCAGGAGGAGCCTGCATGACTAACACAAGTTTGCTAATGTGCCAACTATATATTTTTTTCTTTTTTGCTAGGGCCTCATGAATGGTAGGCAAGTGCCTTGCCACCAACTACATCCCCAGCCCTCAGCTAGACTTCTCAATCATATGGTGAATATGATCAAGTTTTTCCAAAGAAACTGTGGAATAATCAATGTCCTTTAGTTGATTGTTTATCATGTGCTGGACATGAGCATTAACATTATCTTCCCAACAACCTCATGAGGCAGGGACTCTGTTTCTGTGCCCAATTTACAAGGGAGGAAAACAAGACAGATACTCAGTAATGTTCCCAGGGTCACACAGCTAATGAACAGAAGCGCTTAGGTTTGATCTTGGTGTCCAGCCTTGAAGTCTGCTGTTTCCTCTGCCTGTGTCTCCACCTCTGCAGGGACACCCAGCGTGGCTAAGGCACTTGTTGATCATTGAGTACCCATGTCCTCTTCCATATTTCCCAGCCCTCCTTGCAGTCAGGCCAGGGCCAGGTGATGAGCTCTGACCACTGGGCTGTGAATGGAAGTGATGTGTGGTTTCAAAACCAAAGCGTTTAAGTGCTGGTGTCGACCCTTCCTGTTCTTGTTTTTCCTTTGGTGGTAGCCATGGCTTTGAGTGGCAGAGCTTCTAGAAAGTAGCAGCCTGGATCACTTGGTCATTGTGCAAGGGATAGCTGACCTAGAGAGTTGCCAGACTTGCTGCAGCTTCATGTGTTCGAGAAATACAACTTTGCTGTGTAAGGAAGCTGCTGAGATTTAAAGGTAATGTCACAGCAGCATACTAGAGCCTGTCCCAACCAACACATCAGAGCAGGGCGGCAGACACAGCAGGGCTCCACCCAGGTGTTTACTGACAGTATGGTGTCCCTCAGACATTCTGTCGTATAAACTATATCATGGGGCTGGGGTTTTGATCAGTTGGTAGAAGGCTGTGTTGTGTTCTCTGAGGCCCTCTGTTCGATCCCCAGCATGGCAAAAACAGGAGAAGGACGTGCCAACCCACCCCCAAGGCAATCCCGAAACAATCAGTCATTGAAAACCTGATGAGGGTCCCTATGAGTTGGACCCAACTCGATGGCACTTACCAACAACAATAACATACTGTATCATGATCTTGAGGAAAGATGGGACTGAGGCCTGGCCAAATGCAAGTTGCTGGGAGCTGATGGGAGAACACTGAGGGTTTTCCCCACATCTGTGCAGTCGCAGCCTCCAGGCCCAGCCTCCTGAGCCAGGTCCTCCTCTGCCCTGGAGCAAGCTTGTCCTCATTGCCGCTTTTCAAAGCTGCTGCCTTTTGGCACAATCTCTGTCTCCACCCCTGGTGGACAGCTTCCAGAAGATCAAGACTAAGCACCAGGGGCCCCTCCTCAGATGCTGGCCAAAGTGTCTGGAAGTCTCTCCACACCTCCCACTGTCTTTCACATCTATCCTCAGGGACACAGAGCTCTCACAATCCGGGCCATCATCACTTTCTGGCATTGCTGACGGGAGAGCCAAGAGCTGGGTGTGGCAGACAGGAAGCCTGCCCAGCACCAGGCTATGCACTGGAAGAAGGTGGAGAGTCCCAGGCGAGTGGGACAGTGAGGGCTCCCTCACCTTCTAGACAGTTCCACAAAGCCTTATGAGCATGTCCACGTGGTGTATGGCGCTTGGTGCTGTGGGAGTACAAAGGTAAGAGGTTGTGGAATTTACCTTCCAGAAGCTTCCATCCTATAAGCCTAGGCAGTACATTAGCCATGGAAATATTGCAGGGCAAAAAGGAGTATTGGGTTAAGGATTTTCCCCTTGCAAGTGACAGAAGCCCATAGCCAGAGCAAGACCTATAGAAAGTAAAGATCTGTTCTCATGGGCCAGATGTGGTGGTGCACCCCTGTAATCCCAGCTCTTGGGAGGCTGAGGAGGGAGGATCTATGCAAATTTGAAGTCAGCCTGGTTTATATAGGGAGTTCCAGGCCATCCTGGGACACAGCAAGACCCTCAAAACCAACTGTTGTTGTTGGGTGCCGATGAGTCAGGCCCAACTCATAGTGATCCTATGTACAACAGAACGGAACACTACCTGACTCTGTGCCATGCCTGGCACTATATCAGTGCTTCTCTGCTATTCATGGTTTTTTTGATGACTGATTGTTTCAGGAGTGGGCTGCAGAATCCTGTTCCCACTTCTTACAGTGCTGGCGATTGAACCCAGGGCCTCAGAGTGTACAGAGCAGCACTCTACCAACTGAGCTAAACCCCAGACCAACAAAACAAACCAAACCAACAGATCTCCATATTCTCTGCCATCTGCTTCTTCCTCCTAAATTAGGTGGTGCCCTAAGTCCATACTTTGATTTATCCAACATTGAACTAAACTCAAAAGGGATTATTTGTTTGTCGAGATAGGGTCTCATTATGTAACCCAGGCTGGCTGCCTCCAGCTCTCTAGTGATGAGATTGCCGGCATGGAGCCTCCATACCCAGCCTAAAAGGAAATATTTTTGCCAGGTTGGACAGACACAAATGAAGGGCAGCCAACACAAGACAGAGAGATCAGCAGCAGCACCAGCCCCAAACCATGGTCCTGGGCTTTGAGATTTCCTGGCTTTGCTGGACTGGGGGAACTCCAGCAGGAACACTACCACTATGTCATCCAGTCTAGAGCTCTTCAAATTAAGGGAGATGTGGCCTCCAGGCCATGCCAGAAAGCTCTGGAAAATCAGACTATGGCAATAATGCCCTTAGTGGACCCATTTCTAAACCTGTTACCTGCATTAGTCAGGCGATCCTGATCAGGCTCCTAGGGGGCCTGAGGTTGCCAGGACATCTGCAAAATTCAGCATGGCTAGAATAGGCCTGATGGACAGGGAGGGGCTGGTGAAGAGGGGCAGAGGGGGAGGAAGGCTCAAGCCAGGGGTCACAAGCTTAATTGGTCCCATCTCAGCACAATAATTTAAAAATGCAACCCAACAAATGTATGTATTAGTTTATTTATATCAGGAATATATACTCTTACACAAATATATTATGCCATTATTAAAAATTATAAAATTAATATTTCAAAAGAGATACCTGAGGCTGGGGATGTGGCTCATTGGTAGAGCACTTGCCTAGCATGTGCAAGGCCCTGGCTTTGATCCCTAGCACCAGAAGGAGGTGGGAAGGAGAAGGTGAGAAGAAGAAAGAGGAGGAGGGGATGGGGAGGAGGAGGAGAAAAAGAAGAAAAGGAAAAAGAAGAACAAAAAGAAGGAAGAGGAGGAGGAGGTGGAGAGGGAAGAGAAGGAAGGGGAGGAGGAGGAGGAGAGGGAAGAGAAGGAAGGGGAGGAGGAGGAGGAGAAAATAAAACAAATTAAACCCATTAAGGCCCATCTGTGCAATGGACTACTACTGAGCTATGAAAAAGAATGAGCTCTTATAACTCAACAATAGACAAACAACTAAATTTAAAAATAGCCAAAAAATTCTAACAGGTATTTTATCAAAGAAGATAGATGAATGGCTAATGAGCACATGGAAATGTTCAATGTCATTTGTTATTAGGGAAATAAAAATTATAACCACGCTGGGCGCCGTGGCACACACCTGTAATCCCAGCAGCTTGGGAGGCGGAGGCAGGAGGATCGCAAGTTCGAGACCAGAGGCAGTCTGCACCACTTAGCGAGACCCTGTCTCAAAAAGTAAAAATATGGGCCGGGGGTGCAGCTCAGTGGTCCAGCACTTGCAGAGCATGCAGCCGCGAGGCCCTGGGTTCAATCCCCAGTACCGCAAAAAAAAAAAAAAAAAAAAAAAAAAAAAATTATAATCACAATGAAATACCATTTTACACCCGCTAGGATGGCTATAAGAAAAAAGACAAATGATAGCCAGGTGTCACGGCATGCGTTTGAGGACAGAGGCAGCCTTAGCTTAGCGAGACCCTGTCTCAAAATAAAAAATAAAAGAAGGGGCTTAGGGTACAGCTCAGTGGTGGGACATCCTGGGTTCAATCCCACAGTACTCCCCCCAAAAAAGAAAGACAAATGATAACAAGTACAGTCAAGAATGTGGAGAAATTGGGACCCTCTTCTGGTACTGGTGGGAATGTAAAATAGTGCAGGCACTTTGGAAAATAGTTTGACAGTTTCTTAAAAGTTAAACATAAACTTAATCACATAGTCCAGTAATTCAACTTGTAAGTGTTCACCCAGGAGAAATAGAAACATATCCCACACAAGGATTTATATGCAAACATTCACAGCAGTATTATTCTTAATAATAATAATAATAATAATAATAATAATAATATACCTGGAAACATTCAAATGTCCACCAACTGGTAAACAGATAAACAAAATGTGAACTATCCATACAATGGAATGCTATTTGACAGTAAAAAGGAGCAGATTAAACATTGTTTGACAGAGGTAAACCCCCAAAACATTATGCTCAGTGAAAGAATCCAGACACAAAACACAACATATTGCATGATTCTGTTTATATGAAATTTTATATTCATAGAGAAAGCAGATCAGTGGTTGGCTGGAGCTGGGGCAGGAGTGAAGATTAACTATAAATAGACCCAAAGGAAATTTTTGTGACAATGGGAATATTCTAAAACTGAACTGTGGTGATAGGTGCTCTATAAGTTTGCTAAAAATCATTGAACAGTATATAAACAAAGGCCAGATCAAGCTCTTTTTGAAAAAAAAAAAAAAAAGGAAGAAGAAGAAGAAGCAGCTAGGCATGTGGTACATTCCTGTAATCCCAGTGACTTGGGAACCATGAGCAGGAGGATTGTGATTTGAGAAGCCAGAGGCAGCCTGTGTTACTTAGCAAGACCTTGAGTTAAAAAAGATAAACAGTGGGCTGGGGTTCAGCCCTGTTGTAGAGCACTTGCAAAGAATGTGCAAGGCAAAGCCCTGGGTTCAACCCCCAAATACTGAAGAAAACAACAACAACAATAAAAATACAAAACAAAAAACCAAGGAAGCTAGTTAGGCATTGCTTTAGAAAAGTCTCCAAGATGTATTCATGCAACCATTTGCATTATTTATTTATTTGGTGTACTTGGCGTTGAATCCAGGGTCTCGCCCATTTTGCAAGTAATCTACCACTGGTCGGCACCTGCACACCATTTTTAAAATTTTAAAAATTTGAGTCAAGGTCTCCCTGAATTACACAAGCAGCCTCTGGTCTTGAACTCACAGTCCTCCTGGCTCTGCCTCCCAAGTCACTGGGATGAGAGGCGTGCACCATCATGCACAGTGCTTTTTTTTTTTTTTTTTTCCCGGTACTGGGGGTTGAACCCAGGGCCTCACTCTTGCATGCTCTGCAAGTGCTGGACCACTGAGCTGCAGCCTCAGACCATTTTTTTTACTTTTTGAGACAGGGTCTCACTAAATTACACAGACTGCCTCGGGTCTTGAACTTGCTATCCTCCTGCCTCCGCCTCCTGAGCCACTGGGATTACAGGTGTGTGCTACCATGCCCGGCTGGCCCAGTGCATTTTATAAAGAGAAAATATGTACATATACTTCCTTTACATAGATTTACATTTATACATTTGTATTTATACATGTATATATGTTTGCTAGTATATGCATAGATCTGTCTGGATGGATACACAAAACTGGTGACAATAGGTATTTTGGGTGAAGGAACAGCTTGGAGGACAGGAGGGAAGTGATTTATACCTTAATGTCTTTTATTTTCTTTTTTCCTTCTTCAATTTTTTTCCTTCCAGACAATGTAGCCCATGCTGACTTTGAACTTGCTATGTAGCCAGGGCTGACCTTGAACTCATCATCCCCTTGCCTCAGTTTACTGAGTTCTGGGATTACAGGTGTGCACCACCACACCTAGTGAGCTCTTTTCGTCCTGCAAAGTTTCGTCCTGAACTGTGTAACCATTCTAGGATAACTCCCAGACCCCACCTCCCCCAGCCCCCAGCAACCACCTTTCTACTCTCTGTCTCTGTGAATAAGGCTGCTCTGTGCACCTCATGTAAGTGGAATCATCCAGTATTTATCTTTTTGGTACTCCCTTATTTAGCATAATATCTTCAAGGTTCATCCTGGTCAAAACTATCTTGCTTCTTAAGGCTAAATAATTTTCCATTGTCTGTACGCAAGGCATCTTGATTATCCATTCACCTTTCCACAGGCACTAAGGTGGAAGCCACCTCTTGGCTAACGTGAATAACGCTGCTGGGAACATGGGTGTACCTCTTCAAGATCCCTGTTATTGTTACATTTTCAAGCGCGAATGGACTACGTGAAACCCAATTAAAACTTAAAAGGATGAAATATAAATAAACAGAAATGAAACTGTCCTATTTCTTCTCCGTCCCCTTTTGGAGGCTCCTGTTCAGCGACTAGGCCTCCAAGAGGGGAGTTTTCCATGGGTGTGGGGAGAGAGCGGGGACAGCTGGCCTGGGCTGGGCAGAGCCCGCAGGGGGTCTCGCTGAGTCACGCGGCGCTGGCGGCCCGGTGCCCTGGCCTGCCCGCCGCCTGCCCGGCCGCCAGGGGCCCGCCGTGTTCCTGCGCGCGGCGGGGGCTGGTGACTCAGGGCGCAGGCAGCCCAGGAACGCCCGCTCTGGGGCCACGGCTGCGGCTCACGGGGCCACGTCCTGGGCCTGCAGCCTCCGCTTTTCCTATTTGGAAACTCCTTAAACGCCTCCGCTTCCAAGGAGCCAGTTTCCTCCCTGGTTGCCAGGGACTGGGGAAGGAAGGCAGAGAAGGCTAGGGACGAGGCGTTCCCTTTGTGTCCGGAGGCACCAGTCTTAGCCCCTCTCCCCTTTCCAGAACCCGTGACTGCTTGAAAAACGAATTTACCGGCTGGCACATCCTGATCCTAACTGACCTGGAACTAACTCATAGTTGTTATTTACTCCACTTGGTGCAAATGCTCCAAATGCTTGCTGCACAGGATTGGTTACAGGACAAAGCGAGGGCCCCGAAGGTGCAGTGGAGTGTACCTTTAGCGTGCCAAATTTCCTCTCTAAAAGCTGAGACCTTCTGAGCTCCAAAGCACATCTGGTCCCCAGGAATTTAAATAAGAGAAGGTGAGCCAGGTGCAGTGGCACGGGCTCGTAATCCCACAGGTGGCAGCTGAGGCAGGATGACTGAGTTCTAGGTGAGCCTGGGGTACATAGTAAGACCCAGCCTTGAAAAACAAAAACAAACAAACACCCCCCCCCCAGAAACAAACAATGAAACCCAAAACAAACACAAAAGATGATGAATCTGCATACCCATTTTATAGAGCAGAGTTAAGGCCAGAGAGCACAGGTGGGAATGGTCCATTGGGTTCTCTCCATATGCTGCTGCCACTGCAGGCTCTGTTTAACCTCTCTGTGACACCTCCTCTCTTGTCCCTCCTCTGGGAAGCTTTTCTTGTTCACCTCAATCAAGGTGATTGGCCTTCTTGGCAAATGATATTTCCTCTTTGGGTCCCCAAACCCACCCAGAGCTCTGTCTTGCTGGCTGTTGTTGGGAGGCAAGAGATACCAGGAATTAAAGTTAGCCTTCAGCCACCCAGAACCTAGCCTTGGTTTGGTGACTTTTCAGTTGTGTGACCTTGGGTAGGATAAATATCCTTCCTGTGTCCCAGTGCCCTCATCTGTAAAGGGTAATAATTGTAACAATAATAATCAACAGTAATGACTATGTTTTAGGATTGATGTGAGTTCAAGTAAGAATGTGATCTCAAGTAAGGCTTCCAGACACAGTCAAGACACTCCTATTGCGTGGGACAAACAGCCCATGCTAAAAATTTATTTATTGTTTATCTGAAATTCAAATTTAACTGGACATCCTGTTTTTATTTCTTCATTTGCTTATTTTTTTGCAGTACTAGATGTTAGCCACAGGCCTCAATCATGCTAGCTAAGTGCTCCACCATGGAGTCCCACCTTAGTCCCTTTTTAAAAAAATTTTGAGACAAGATCTTGAAAAGTTGTGCAGGCTGCCTCTGGCCTTGAACTTCTTCCTCAGCTTCTCGAGTTATTGGGATTACAGGCATGTGCCATAGTGCCTAGCTTGGGCATCCTGTATTTTTATTTGCTAAGCCTGGCATGGGGCTGGGATTTAGCTCAGTGGGTAGAGCACTGCGCTGCAGTCTCTGAGATCCCGAGTTCAATTCCCAGCACCACAAAAATGGGAGAAGGGCCTGGCAATCCACTCCCAAGGCAATCCCGAAAACAGTCAGCCATTGAAAACCCTATGAGGGTCGCTATGAGTCGGATACCAACCTGATGGCATCTAACAACAACAAACAAGCCTGGCATGTCGTTATTCCCCAATATGCATTAGCTGATGTGTTAATAATAAATGTCGAGAGGCCAGGGGTATAGCTCAGGGGAAAAGTGTGCTTAGTAGTATGCATGAGGCTCTGGGTTCAGTCCCCACCACCAAAAAACCCTAACAATAATAATAATAATAATAATAATAATAATAATAATAATAGGTGATGAATGGGGTAAAAGGCTTTTTATCATAGTATTTGTATCTATCTAATCTTCCCCACTGCCTGCAGCTGTACCACTGTGGCATCTGATCCCGTCAGATCTCAGCCTCTAAGCAGGGTCAGGCCTGGTTAGTATTTGGATGGGAGACTGCCTGGGAATACCAGATGCTGTAGGCTTGGGGGAAGGACCTGGCAACCCATTCCCAAAAACCAATCAGCCATTGAAAACCATATGAACAGCAGAGAAGCAGTGACAGTAGTGTTTTGTCTGTTGTAAGTAGAGTTGCTATAAGTTGGACACCGACTCAACAGCACCTAACAATCTTCCCCACTAGGTTAAGAGTGCTTCAAGAACATTTATTCATTCATTCCCTTAACAATTTTTTATTGGCAATTCCTGTGTATAAGTCACAGTTTGGAGCCTTGGAGACAGAGCAATGAACAAGGTCCCTGCTTTCATGGAGCTTCCATTGTGGGGAGCAGGATGAATATCAACCTCATACAACGATCAGTAACTGTTGTGACAAGCCACGAGAAGTGCTTGCTTCAGTCATGGTCTATGGTGGGCCCAAACTGGTCTAGGGGCACTGGCCCTCACCCTGTGGGCACCTGGACAGTGGGAATAAGAGAGGAGGCTTGGCCAGGATGTGCTGATGCTAGGAAGGAAGGGTGATATGTCCAGGGGTGCCCTCTGTAGGAGTGCTGGCCACTCTTTCCTTTGGAAGGGGACAGGTGGAGCTGTTTTAGGAGCAGCTGGAGGGCTGGGGGTGTCGCTCTGAGGCAGTGCACTGGCGTATGAATAGCTGGATACTGGTCCAGCCAGCAAGCTATATTGGGGCTCTGAGAAGGGGATCAGAGTGGACTATCTCTGGTGATGTCAGCGGGGGAGAGGGCCTTAAAGATCAGCCAACCTGACATCTGATGGATGAGGAAATAGTGCTGGAGAGGGAAGTGACTTCTGAAGGTCACACAGACCTTTCCTGGTGGTGCTGCCTCAAAAACCCAGGCCAACTCCCCATGGCCATGGTGCTAAAGGAGAAGGCCTGTGAGTTCATGGCCCTTCCCCCACCCTGGGAATCCCCACAGAGGGTCACTGCGGAGCCCGAGGCCCTCTCTTTCCCACATCCCTCAGGCAAGTTTCGCTGTGTTGCAGTCCCTCTGCCTTGGAACTGGGGAGCTACTGACAAGCCAATCTCAATAAACGAGAAAGTTGGCCCTGAAGAAGTTTCACTTCCCAGGGGCTGAGATGACCACAAGCCTGATGTCCCTAATGCTCCCTCACCAATGGCAAAAGCCTGTCTGTCCAGGCTTACTGAGTGCAGGCCCTCCTCCTTTATTGCTGGCCCCCAGCCCAGGAGGAGGGGGTCCCTGAGCATAAGCACCCCCAGCCCCTAGAACCACCCATCCACCCAGTTATGTCCAGGACAAATGTCCATGATGAACAGGATAGCACTTTACCTCACAGGGTGACTCCTTCCCCCTGTCCCCTCTCTTTGGCCACATCCACCACCTCAGTGAGAACCCACCCCTCTCTTCCCTGGCAGCTTTGTGTTATATAAGGTCCCACTGCCTGAGATGTAGACTCTGTCAAGAGGCAACCTAAATTCATCTAGAGCTACCAGTCCTAGCTGTGTTTGGCATCTCTAAAGCATGCCCACAAATTCTCTGGCAATCCCCCCAGTGAGAGTGGTGTCTATGTCTTTTATTCTTGAAGCTGAGCCAACCATTCTATGCTGTCGTCTATAAATAGTGACAACAGGGTATGGCAGAATCAATGCTATATGACTTCTGAGGCTCGGTATTATGGATAAATCAGCTCCTTTCAGCTTCTCTATGTAACTCATTCTTGGAGCCTCAAACTCCCATGTCAATAGGGCTGCCATGTTGTGAGGAAGCCCTGGCCATGTATAAGAGTTTGGCCAACATTCTGGACTAGGGACCCTATCGACAGCTTGCATCAACCCCAGACCATGAGAGGAGCTGCACTTATGGAGAAACAGATGAGCTAGGTGCTAGCTATGTTGGGGGCTCCTTGGTCAGGCTCACAAAACAATGGAACTTCAACTTCACCCAGATCTGGCTTATGAACCCAGAAACTCAAATGTTGCCAAGACCTTCAGACATAGATGGATTTAGGAACCAACTTCTTCACCCTGGCCTGATCTCACAATATGCAAAATTCTGGCCCTGGGGCTGCCCACACCTCTTGAGTCAGCACCCTTTCTCCCTCTGGGGACCAGCCCAGGTAGAGCATTCTCACTGACAATGTGTTGAGAGGGATCAGTGATCCAGGCTATTATACCAATCAGGTTCTCTGATCTAATTTACATGTCCTTTAATCCTTTGTTTGGGTAGAATGTGAGCTCCTGGAAGGCAGGGATGTTTGTATGTTATAACTGGCTGCATCCTGAACATCTTCAACAGTGTCTGCCACATAGTAGGTGCTTAATAAACATTCACTGAATAAGTGGGTGGATGGATGGATGGATGGACAGACAGGTGGATAGTGTGTTTAGCACTGAGGCCAGATCAGCTACAGACCTGGGGCTGTAGCTACAGACCTGAGGCTGCTTCCTCCTCTGAAAGCTGGGAGCTGGGACACTGCCTACTCACTGAGGTGTGGTGAGGCTGACTTGAGAAGATGGACCCACAGCTAGAACTCATGCCTAGTGTGGCACAAACTCTCAAATGTGGATTGCTGGGATTATTACTTTTATTGGTTGTTATAGAGCCCCAGGCTGAGCATCCCCCAGAAAGACAAATTCAGACTTCCCGAGTCTCCATGAAGACTGCCAGCCTGTGAGTACTGTGGTGATCCAGGCAGTTGAGGCTCCTCCCTGGGGCTCCCTTATCCAGCCCCATGTGTTCTCAACTCCCACCCTGGCTCACTGAGCACTTGTCAGTCTGTGAAATCCCAGGGGCTAGGAGCAGGTTTCACCCCTTGTATCTCAGGGATGGACTCCACTCCTTCCCAGCACTGGAGCCTGGATATAGAGAGGGCTGGGTTGGCTAGAGCTTCCCCTGCCATCACCTGATACTCTCTCATACATTGGACTTGGTCCTAAAACAGCCACCATGGTGGACCACAAGGCCAGATGCTTCTCATTTCCTATGTAGAGGATGGGACTCCCCTGCCTAGCAGGGTGGGGTGGGGGGAGCCAAAGGAGCTGGCAGCATTTCGTGGGTGGTACTTATGTGAATGGGGCTGGGATTTAGCTCAGTTGGTAGAGCACTGCGCTGCAGTCTCTGAAGTCCTGAGTTCAATTCCCAGCACCCCAAAAATGGAAGAAGGGCCTGGCAATCCACTCCCAAGGCAATCCCGAAACAGTCAGCCAATGAAAACCCTATGAGGGTTGTTATGAGTCGGATACCGACTCCACGGCACCTAACAACAACAACAACAACACTTATGCGAATATGATAGTGGTGGTTACCACCTGCTTTCTCCACAGCAAGCACAGCAGAGGGGCTGCAGGGGCCTGGTAGCTAACCCTGCACCCCAGGGTCCCCACCAGCCCCTGTCATGGTTGAAGAGCAGTTTCTGAGCCATTAGTTGGCACCTCTTTGGTGTCCACAGAGATTATCTGTAAAAGAGCAAGGCTGAGGCAGTGCCCACCCAAACTTCTAGCTTGTCATAGGGGGTCCCATGCTGGGAGGGGGCCCCTCCTTCAGGAATCAGTGCTGTTGGCCTAGAAACAGCTGGGCAAACAGCCTCACTTGAGGCACTTTGAAGGTTCAAGGCACTTCTAGAAAAACTAGCTAACCTGTGTTGAACGCTAGTTGACTTTTCAACCTCCTTGGGACGCCCCTCTCCCCAGTGGCCTTTGCCACCCTCGACCCAGGGCTCCACATTTTTCTCTTCCCCTACCAGTCCCCTTGACTGTTTTCTTCTGCCTCAGCCAGAAGGGAGGTCTGCCAAGGGTGGCCCCAGCTTGGCCTCCTCCCTGACTGGGCCTCCTTCTGGACTCCTTTGGAGCCTTTTCTGGGGACCTTGGGGTTCCTGGGGGTGTCCTCCCACCTCCTGACTCTGTGGAGGCTTTCCAGCAGCCTTTTCTAAAGGGAAGGAAGCCCCCTCATGGCCAGGTGGGGAGGCAGGTGTCCTCCTTGTTCCTTTCTGCATCTTCCAAACCATTTGCCCTTCCTCCTTCAACCCCTGCTCCTCTGGACACGTGCCAGCCAGCCATGCCCCTGCTGCAGCTGGTGGTCACCACCTCTCAGCCACTCCCCTTTGGGGTCAGGTGGGGGCTTGGGCTCCTGGCTAACTGCCTGGCATCCACTCCAGCCTCATTCCTGATGACTCTGGCACCTACATGGTGCACCCTGACCTTCTCACCTCCATATAGTCCTTTCTCCACTCCATCCAGCTGCGCATCCCCGCCATCACACCCTGGACCTTGTCCCCCTTGCTAACAGGACCATCCTGGATTTCTGCCCTGGCCTTACCTCTCATCCTTCCAGTGCATTTTTTCTGGGGCAGACTCCCTCTAGGGTCCACTTCCTCATCACCCCTCACGTTCTTCCCTCCTTTCTCCTCTTGGAGTCCATGGTCTACCATTTTTATTATTCTCTTGCAACAATCCTCCCCCATGTTTTCTGACCCCTGGGTCATCTTTGCCTGGCAGAACCTTGGTAGCTAAAGCCAGCTGTCGGCTTGTTCCCAACCTGCACTAGGCAAGCAGGAAGGCGCTGAAAGCATCCCACTGCCGGGTGGCCTGGGTGTCCCTAGCTTCCAAGGTACACTCAGCACTGTCAGGAAGCTCTTCTGGTTTCCCAATGTGCATGCTGCCAGGGCAGAGTGGAAGTGAGGAGTGAGAGGGAGGAAGGATGAAGGAAGGAGTTAGAAATGTCTGGCTGGAGCAATAGGGTATGTGGTGGTGCCATTTTCTGGAAACATGGGGAGAAAGAAGTTTGGAAGAGAAATCAAGGCTCCAGCTGTTGGTTCTGGCGACATAGACTTAGGGCCAGTGCTGATCTTCCCATCTCTGCTGCTCTGCTCCAGCCAGGAGTCTTGTTGAAACATCAATCAGAGGGGGCTGGGGCAGAGAATGTTCCTGGCATGTAGGAGGCCCTGCATTCCATCCTTAGCATCACCAAACAAACATCAATCAGAATGCATGGCTCACCTCTGTGAAACTTTCAGTGGATTCATGTCTTACCACAATAAAAATCCAAAAGTCTATATAAGATTTTCCCAATCTGGCTGCTAGCTGCTGCTTTGATCTCATCTCTTTCACTTCCCACATTGCCCCCATCGAACATTCTAGATCTCCAGGGACACCAGTCACCTTCTTTTTCCTCGGAGCCTGGGCACTGTCCCACTACAGCACATTTGCACTCACTGTGCACTCTACTTGTCATGCCCTGGTGGTTCTCAGATGTCACCTTCCAAGAAGGCTCATTACTTCAGTCCCTGCCTGTCCCACTCCCCCTGTGCTCCGAGCTCCTCAGACATCCTGCTGGGCCCCATTTCCAGGGATGTCTTCACAAGGCCCTTGCGGCCTAGCTCAACTATGACCTGATTCCTTCACAGATGCCAGCTGAACGCTACCCCATGCCTGTCCCTGTCGCAGACATTCAGGCATTGGGAAAACAGCTGGGAACTAGGCAGAGGTCCCATTCTAGTGGGACTGAGCACTAACTGGTTAGCCCCCAAGCACTAACCTCCTCCAGGACACCTTCCCTCCCATAGCTCCATATCTCCTCTGTCTCCTCCCACCCATGGAACTGTGAACTTCCATCTGTCCGGCTCCCTGTATGAAGGCTGGCTCCCCTTCCCGCCCTTCTTACTCTGACCAGCACCAGAACAGCATGTGGTGGTCACCATGCCTGTAAGTAGAATTGTACAGGTAGACAACGTGAGGCTGGGGGACCCCCATAGGTAAAGGCAGGGTGCTGTGTAAGTACCTCATATGTAATGAGAACGTGCAGGGCAGGGATGTGGGGTGAAGTGACACACCCCTTGTCACACCAGATTTCAAAGGGCGCACAAGTTTCAAAAGGTTTCTGTGGCACTTTTCTTACTAAGGGAATATGATTCGATTTACCAAACCACAAAGGGAACCATGGACTCTGTCACGCAGGAGGTCACATCAGACAAGTTGTCCCCTACCCCTCCCCTGCAGATGACTTGTGAAAGCTTAAAACAAAGTATGCCTTTCTCATGAAGTGAGGGCCTGGCTTAGGGAAGCCGCTATGCTACCAAGAGGTTAAGTAGAATTTAGAGGCATTCTTACGGGTGACCTATCCATATAGGGAACTGGGATGACTTGGGGACATCCCTAACCTTTGAGGCTGATGTCATAGTGATACCTACTCATCCACAAGACATCTCGTGGTGCCATTTCTCCATGGAGATGGATGAGGTTTCTAATTCAGGGCTACGTGTCTGGTGGTCTCACGAACACGCAAAAGGAGCCAGCCCTGCTGCCTGCAGGAAACTCCAGAGAGGTTAGAATTGTCTGAAAAGTTGTTCTTCCATTCCACAAATAGGTAGGTTTCCAGATCCTGCTCCTATGAGCCAGGTGTGGTGCCAACCACCAAAGGAATGGTTACCTACATAAATGGACAAAATAGCACATAACAGTATGTTATGACTCATGATGCCTGCAGCTGTAGCCCTGTGGCATCCGATTTGGTCAGATCTCAGAAGCTAAGGAGAGTTGGGCCTGGTTAGTACTTGGATGGGAGACTTTGGATGGGGCCTGGGAACACCAGGGGCTGTAGGCTTGGGAGAAGGACCTGACAACCCATTCCCCCCACAAAAAAAAATATCATCAATCCACCATTGAAAACCCTATGAACAGCAGAGAAGTACTGACAAGTGTTTCACCTGTTGTATGTAGGGTCGCTATGAGCCGGATACTGACTTGACAACAACAACAACAAGAACAACAATAATGACTCATGGTATTTTGGCTGTGGGTGTTCATAGGTAGGATGGTGCAGAGGGGGTGGAGTTAATCTCACCTGAGGTGTGGCAGCCTGGGCTGGGCATTGAAGGATGGGCAGTGTGATCCCCAGGTGGAAGAGCATTATAGAGAACACATGTACAGACACCTGTGGGTACTAGAAGCTAAGTATGAAACCAGAGGGCTCGTTCAGGGGGTAACCAGCAGCTGGGTGTGGCTCCACTATCACGCTCACCTAGTGAGTCAGGGCTGGCCACTTGGTCTCACTGACCAAGCCCATCATCCTCAAGGTGATTTATATGTGAGGAGGCTGATACTTGGAGAGGCAGGTGACTTGCCTAAAGTCCCATGATTAGTGGCAGAGCTCATATCCAAACTCCAGTTCACCAGTGTCCCAAATCTGTGTTCCTAATCACCAAGCTGGACTCCTGGCATAGCATGAGAGCCAGGCATGACAATTTGGAGTTGATCCTAGGAGTCAGGGCTCCCCAAGTGTCTGCCATGAGCTCTCACTGACTTAAAGATACTCATTAGAGCCTCAAGCTTTCATTTTCTTAATGTTTGTCTTTAAATATTTGACTCTCCCTCCCACAATAATTGGGGCTTGAACCAAGAGCCTTGTGCATGCTGGGCAAATGCTCTACCACTGAACTGCATCCCCAGCCCCATTTTTATTTTTTAATTTTGTTATTTTGAGGCAGGGGCTCATTAAATTACACAGGCTGCCTCTGCCCTTGAACTTGAGATCCTTCTGCCTCAGCTTCCTGAGTCACTGGTGTTACAGGTATGTGCCATGGTGCCCAGCAAAGATTCATTTTTTATAAACCTAAATTTACATGATTTTTTTCTTTTCTTCCCCTTGCCCCACTGGGAATTGGACCCAGGGACTCATGCATACTAAGCAAGAGCTCTACTATTGAGCTACACCTCCAGCTCTGAGTAATTTTTATTTTTGGAGGGTGGATAGGGTCTCAGCCTGTAACCCAGGTTGGCCTTGAATTTGTGATCCTCCTTGCCTCAGCCTCCCAAGTGCTGGGATTCTAGGAGCATACCACCATGCCCAATTTTTCTTGGTGTATAATATATGTGAAGAAGGACACAAAGCAGTTACTTTTCATTCATGTAAAAAACAGTTAATTTTTCACCCAGGTCAAAGGCAGGATAGTATGACCCCTTCAGCAGCTTCTTCCAGGCCATAGAGTAACCTGTCTCCGAGTTCTAACAGCATAGATTTATTTTGCCTGCTTTTGAACTTTGTATAAATGGAAGCACAAAACTGTTCTTTTCGGGGGGGGTGGGGGGTGGATATAGATTCTTTTACTTGGCATGCATATATTTAATTCATTCATACTTTTGTACAGCATTCCATTATATGAGCATTCTACAATATATCCATTTTACCACTAATGGATATGCAGACTATTTTCATTTGGGAGCTGTTATAAACAAATCTGCTATGACTTTTTTTTTTTTTTGTATTAGAAATTTGAACCCATGACCTTGTGCATGCTAAACCAGTGCTCCACCACTAAGCTGCACCTTTGGCACCTTTTATTTTTCTTTTGAGACAAGGTCTTGCTAAATTACACAGGCTGCCTCTGCTCTCAAACTTTAGTCCTCCTCCCTCAGCTTCCTGAGCCACTGGGATTACAAGTGTGCACTATGCTGCCCAGTTAACGAACATTTTTATGCATATGTTTTGGTGAGGGCCAAGTAATCACTTTTACTGGAATTACACCTAGGAGCTGAATTCCCAGATTGTTGGTGTGCTCTGCTCCAGTAGACAGAGCTAGTTTCCCAAAGAATTTGTTACAATTTATATCCTCATCACCAGTGAATAGGAGTTCCTTGCTCTACATCCTTGCCAACATTTGACACTTAAATCTTTCATTTTAGCCCTGGTGGGCGGATAGTGATATTATGTTGTGGTTTTAATTTGCATTTCTCTTATGACTAATGAAATTGAACACTTGTGTTTAGTAGCCACTTATATGTCCTCTTCTGTGAAGTATTGAGTTATACTTTTTTCTATTTGATTTTTCTATTTTTACTGATTTTTCATGCTGATAAATGAGTTCATCATATAGTCTGGATATTAGATGAATCCTTTGATGGATATGATTTACCATATCTTCTCTCAAGTGGATTTTACTTTATGGAACATTATTACCATAATTAGAAACTCAATAGCACATATCACATGTAGTTTTTGTTGTTAGGTGCCGTTGAGTTGTGTCCGACTCATAGCGACCCTCATAGGGTTTTCAATGGCCGATTGTTTTTGGGATTGCCTCAGGAGTGGACTGCCATGTCCCTCTCCCATTTTTGTGGTGCTGGGAATTGAACTTGGGACCTCAGAGACTGCAGAGCAGCATTCTACCAACTGAGCTAAATCCCAGCCCCATCACATGTAGTAGTTAATTATAAAATAAATAGAATAAAGCCAAGATCATGTTACCTTTACATTCTAGTGAGCTATCTTGCTAGTGTGGCTGGGGTTTAGCTCAGTTTGTAGAGTGCCACTCTGTGCTTTCTGAGGCCCTGGGTTCGATCCCAACTCCACATATACGGGAGAAGGACCTGGCCGCCCACTCTAGATACAATCCCACAACAATCTGCCACTGAAAACCCTATGAATAGCAGAGAAGCACTGACAGTGTGGGGCATGGCACAGTGTCAGGGAGTGCTTCGTTCTGTTGTACATAAGGTCACTAGGAGTCAGACTCCACTTGACTGCCCTTAACAACAACAACAATCTTGCTAGCAGGCAGTTGTGGCTGGAGTTTGATCCACGCTACAAGGAGAGATTAGCGGGTGGAAAAGAGGCAATGAGAACCACCCGGAACTTTCTCCTTGATCTAATCAGAAGGCTAGGCAGAGAAAAGAAACAACTTCCTTACCTTGCCACTGTGTGTTCATGGTCACCCCAGTGTACCCTTGGCCTCCATAAATATGTCATATGTCTATGTCATATATCACCCACTTTGTGAATCTGCACTTTGGGAAACACACCTGTGTGGGACGTTGATGCAAAGAGAGTTTTCAGGAACTGTTGACATAATGGGGCTGACAACTGAGAAAAAATGGTCAGGTGGTAATGTGAACAGAAGCCAATTGGAAGTGGGAACCCCAGTTAGGAGCAGCTAAGGGGGCTCAAGTGGTGGGAGGACAGAGGGTCTAAACTAGGATGGAGCTAAGGAGCTGGGGGCTGGAAATCTAGGTGCTGGAATTTGAGTGGGTGATATAGTGATTGGTTCATGTAAGAGAAGGCAGGACTTTTGGCGTGACTCTGGGACTTCTACATTGGGAGACTAGGAGAAGAGCATAAAGGGAGGCAGGGGCTGATAGCATCAACCTGAGATGTGTTGAATTTGAAGTGTTCACAGGACCTCAGAGAGAAAGTCACTCATTCATTCACTCATTCACTCATTCATTTCACAAATAATCAAGCACATACAGTTAACAGGGTGCAGCAGTTCATCAGTTAGACAAGACTCCTGCTCAGATAGAGCATAATGTTTTCCAGAAAGAGGGACTGGGAAGGGCAAAGATTACCCAGCAAAGAGGAAGTGGTCCCAGTTATGCACAGACCCAGGACTCTGGGCTGTGCAGTGGCTTGGGGCCTGGTAGCATAAGGGCATCAGTTAAAACTGTCTGAGTGAGTGAGTTTGCCCAGGGAGGGGACAGGGTGAGCTGGAACAGAGGGAAGGTGGCATGCCAGCATCTGGGGGAGCAGGGGAGGAGTGCCTGCAAAGGAACCCACCATGGAGTGATGGTGGGGGAGAGCAAAGCAGGTCACAGGAAGAGGGTTTCAAAGATTGACAACTGATACTTTCATTCATTTATTAAATCAGGATTTATGCAAGGTAAAGTGGCGCATACCTGCAATCTCAGCGACTGGGAGGCAGAGGCAGGAGGATTGAAAGTTCGAGGCCAGAGGCAGACTGTCAACTTAAAAAAAAAAAAGAAAGAAAGAAAGAAAAAGAAAAAGAAAAAGAAAAGAGGCCAAAGGTGCAGCTCAGTAGCAGAGTGCTTGCAAAGTCTGTACAAGCCTCCCCTGAATATTGTAAATAAATAGATAGATAAAATAATAAACAAGTAAATAAATCAAACTTGACTAAGTCTTTTTCATGTTCCTGGCTCTGGTGAATCAGATGAATGCAGGCTGAGGGTGTGGCTCAGTGGCAGAGCACTTGCTCAGCAGGCACAAGGCCCTGGGTTCAATGCCCAGAGCTACAAACACAAACAAACAAAATCCAAAGAACAGAAATGAATGAGAAGTCTCCGGGGAAGACAAAGATGTGAATGAGAAACAATTAGGCAAAGCTGCAAGAGTGAGAGTCTATTAGGAAGTGCATACAATGCACTGTCAGGGTGCAGAGGATGGGGACTCATGTTGTTTGGATCTACTGTGCACTACACCCTGGGGAAAGCTTCATAGAGGAGCAGGTGTGGGGCTGGAAGGTGGGACAAGGGCAACTGACCTAGGAAACTGAGTGAGGTTGGGGCTGTGGACACCCGCAGGGATTCTGGATTCTACAGGGGAGGGGAGCAGAGCAGGCTTTGGGGAGAGTGCCAGCCACTCAGTGACATGCCCCTAAGAGGCCTCTGGGGATGCTACTGGCAGGGCTCCCCTGCTGCTCTCCAAGCTTGGCAGGTGCCAGCACGCGGTCTGCACCCACTCAGTGCCTTTCACAAGGCTCAGATTCACACCATAGCAGCATGCGGGAAAGGGCCCTGAGCTGGGGAGCACAGCAGAACAGGGCGTCCTGCAAGTGGGCATGTGTGGAACAGACAGCACACACGCCAGGGTCTTGAGAGCCCCGCAGTGTGGTGAATGCGGGCAGGCAGAGGCACTGAGGCCCAGCCCCGCATCCTGAACTAGAGCCAGCTTCTGCAGGGGGAGCCCCAGGAAGCCTGAAGACCTCCCCGTGCCTGCCCCTGGTCCAGGCCTTCTCCTTCTCCTTGGCTGTAAGTCATCAGCCTCCTTTTCTGGCTTGGAACTCGGGCCTGGACTGAAACCTTGGGCTGGGGTCCAGAGTGGGAGAAGATTTCACCAATCTCTTGAACTCCAGCGCAAATGTTCCAAATCTGCTCCCTCTCCTCTGGTGTGTGGTTTGGAGTCACCCCTTGGGCAAAAGGCCTCTGGCGCCCCCTACTGGCATCTCTGCTTCAAGAGTCCCAGTCCCTCTGCTGCTGGGAACACTGATCAGCATCACCCCAAAACACCAGGACCTCCACCCTGGGAGGGCTCCAGGCTGCAATGAGCCCGTGTGGAGCCCTGCCAGGGTGGAGGTCTGGCTTGTGGAATTTAGAGGGACGCCAGATGGTTCCTTATTGGTCCGCCTCCCTCTATCCTTCACCCACAGCTGGAAGGGGCCTTTTAAGACCTATCAGGGGAGGCTGGCTTTAATCCCAGCAACTCCAAAGGCAGAGGCAGGGGATTGCAAGTTCAAAGCCATAGGCAGCCTGTATAAGTGGGACCCTGTCTCGTTCCGGTCTCAAAATACAAAGTTAAAAAAAAGGGCTGTGGGTACTGCTAAGTGGTTGAGCGCTTGTAAAAAGCATGCGTGAGGCTCTGAATTCAACTCCCCAGTACTGCAACAACAACAACAACAACAACAACAACAACAAACAAACAAGCAAACACACACAAAAAAACAACCGTCAGTGGACCATGTGCCACAGTGCCCGGCTTTACTTTTTGTGTGTGTGCTGGGGATTGAACCCAAGGCCTCACGCATGCTAGGTAAGTGCTCTGAACCACTGAACCACACCCCCAGGCCCAGGAATTGCTTCTAAGGGGTGGAACCATTCTGTATTTTGCCTGTGGTAGTGATTATTCAATTCAAATCTAAAATGAGTGTGTGCAAGGACCTGTGGTCTCAGACAAGCTCCGCAGTGTAGCTGAGTGTTGGTGCCCATCACTTCCCAGGTTTTATCATGCACTATTAGATGAGATGTCACTGGTGAGAAGTTGGTGATGGGTTCATGGGACCTCTTTGCCATTTATGCAACTTCTTGTGAGTCAATGATTCTATCAAAATAAAACTTTTTTTTTTTTTTTTTCCAGTTCTGGGGACTGAACCCAGGGCCTTGTGAATACTTTGCAAGTGCTGCTGCTGAGTTGCACTCCCAGCCTATTTTTAATTTTTTAAAAATTTGAGACAGGGTTTCACTAAGTTATGCAGGTTGCTGCTCGCCTCGGACCTGTGATCTTCCTGCTTCCATCTCCCCAGTTGCTGGAATTACAGGTGTGTGTCACCTGGCCAGGCTAAAACATCTCTCTCTCTCTCTCTCTCTCTCTCTTTCTTTCTTTCTTTCTTTCTTTCTTTCTTTCTTTCTTTCTTTCTTTCTTGCTCCTTCCTTCTTTCCTTCCTTCCCTCCCTCCTTCCCTCCCTCCTTTCTTCTTTCTTTCTTTTTCTAAAACATTTCTTTAAAAAAAAAAAAAAAGGCAGATCTTGTTACAGGGCCGCCTGGGTCATCTCCACCTAGTGGCGCAGGTGGGTGGTGCAGGATAAAGCCCCAAGCTGTTTCTCCCAGGAGGGCACCAAGCCCAGCCCTTCCAGGCCTGCCTTGAGTCCCTTCAGGAAATCTCCAGCTCCCTCAACACACTAGGTGCTCCTGCAAGGCTAGCAGCGAAAGACCAACCATTCTTGGAGGCCCCGGAGGCTGGACTCCCTCATGGCCCAATTCCACCTGGCAGGGTGGAATCCAGTAACTCTCCTGTTGGGCTGGGCAGGGGCACTTGGCCACCTCTGGCCACCAAGTGCGGACAGGGGCACTCAGCCCCCTGTGGCCACCACTGCTGAGCTGAAGTCTTGGGAAAAGATTGCTCCAGAGCTCTGGGAACAAAGGGGTCATTGGCAGCAGGTGCTGTCCTCCCACCAGGCAATCTGGCAGCACCCTGGGCCTCCTCCATGACACTGCTGTGTCTGGATCCTGCAGGCCCCACCTCAGAAGCTGTCCCACCCCAGGACCCCAGAATATCCTTAGGCCTGAGGGAATGAGGATGAGTGAAACTCCACAAATGTTTCTGCACCCAGTCTGGGCCAGGCAAGTTACACACATCTCATTTTAGAATCATAAGAAATTTCTGAAGTAGATGTAAGTAGGGGTTCTCACATGCTTTTTGCAAGTGTTCTGCCACTGATCCACACACCTTCCCACCCATTTTTTACCTTGTATTTTGAGACAAGGTCTCACTAAGTTACACAGGCTGCCTCTGGCCTTGAACTTGTGATCTTCCTGCCTCTGCCTCCTGAGTGGCTGGTTTTACAGGTGTGCGCCACCACACCAGACTTGAATGTACTAATTGTACAGGTGAACACATTAGGGTGATTACTTGCCTAAGATCACTTGATAGGAAATGGCAGGGCTGGGGATTGAACTCTGGCTCTCTGCCTTTTCATGCCTTATATTATCAACAAGTACTTATTGAATATCTGTCATGTGCCAAGTCCTGTACTAGGTTCTAGGGTACAAAGGTGAGCAACAATAGAATCCCAGTCCTCCTGGAGCGTATAGTGTCATTAGGGAAGAGCACAATAATCATGACATATGGATATAAAATGACAAATTGAGATAAAGAAAGTGTATGAGTCTCTGATGGCATATATTCAAGGAAGCTGGCCTAGGTGGGCATTCAGAGGAGCTGTCCAAGGAAGGGTTACTTAAGCACAATGCCAAAAGATAACTGAGCAAAGGGAAAACTGACCTACAAAGAGAACAAAACACATGCAAAGGTCCTGGGGTAGGAGGGGAAATGAAACATTTGAGAAACTGATGGGAGGCCAGTGTAGCTGCAATGTAGAAACTAAGAAAGCAAGTAAGGTTATGAAGTCCAGACAGTGTTTACTGGGTATGGACTTTGGCCAGACTCTGGTGTCAGAATCTTGCAAGTATCATCTCATTCAATCTTTACAACTGCCCTACGAGGTTGGTATTGCTATTGTATCCTTGTCCTCCAGATGAAAAAGCTGAGGTGCAGAGGTCACAGTGAATCAGTTGCCCAGAATCATTAGGCAGGGACATGGTAAAGCCTGAGTTTGAATCCTCAGACTCTGCTGAGTTGGGAGGAAGCTGAAGGCCGGGCAGGGGCCAAGCCAGGCAGGCCATACTAAAGCTTGAGGACTTGTCCCAAGCTGAGCAGAAAGATTTTTAAGTGGGACCATACTATAATCACGGTTGTGTTTTAAATTAAGGCTAGATTGGAGGATGGTGCCCTGAGGAGGCGAGATGGGAAAGGAGCTGGGTGGTGGTCTGGAAAGGAGGTGTTAGCCCTATAGACCAGGGTGAAGCCCTACTAATGGAGAGGAGTGGCTATGAGTGGAGATAGACAGGATTGGACACTAATTGTAAGAGGGAAGGAGAGATGCAGAGATAAGGGAATCGGTCACCTTCCCAGGTTTCAGCTTGACCAGTTAGGAGATGACGAGCCATTCCTGGGAAAGGCAAGACCCTGGAGGAGGTCCCAGTTTGGGACCAGTCCTGTGACCTGGTCCTGAGTATGCCCAGGTGACCTAGTGCTTCTGTTTCCTGGGGACTTCAATCTGCTGTGAGAGAGAAGTTTGGACAGTGATAGTGGATATTTCCTGGAACAAAAAAGGATATTTGGCCGGGTATGGTGATGTACGTTTGTAATCTCAGTAACCCAGGAGGCTGAGGCAGGAGGATGGCATGCTTGTGGCCAGAGACAACCTGTGAAATTTAGTGAGACTCAAAAAATAAAAGGGACAAGGGGTGCAGCCTACTGGTAGAGCATTTGCAAAAGTACGTGCAAGGCCCTGGGTTCATCCTCCCAGTACCGAATTTAAAAAACAGAGTATTCAACATACCCTGCTTTGAGGTGGACGAAGAGGAGGCCAGGGGGAGGTGGTGAGGGGCGTGATGAGCCTCACGGGGGACATGAAGCATTTTCATCATTGCAGAGGCCATCTGTGGAGAGGGAGGGGAGGGCATTGAGGACCGTGAAGGCCTGAAATAGTTGGTGCAGAGAGTGGGAGAGAATAGACCCCCAGCCCCGCCATGGGAATGTGAACTGGAGCTGCTGTGGTAAAGACGTACTGTTCCAGCAGGTCCTCAGCAGGTTAAAGGTAGAGTCAGTGTGTGATTGGGCAATTCCACTCCTAGGCATGTGCCCAAGAGGATGGAAACATCTGAGCCAGGGAAGGAATGTTCATGCTCTCCAGATCCGCATGTAGAAGCCCTAAGCCCAGTGCAATGGTATCTGGAGATGGGGCCTTTGGGAGGCCATTAGTTAGGTGAGGTCAGGAAGGTGGACCTGGTGTCCTTGTAAGAAGAGATGGCAGCTCCACCTGGATCTGCCATTTGAGAACCCAGGCAGGTGGCAGCCAGATGAAAGAGGACTCTGGCTCACCCCTGCTGGGCTGGGAGCCTGATTTTGAACTTTCAGTCTCCATAACTGAGAAATAATTCTCTGTTGGTGAAGCTACCCAGCCTACGGTGTTTGCCTGAGCTGGCTAAGCCAGTGTGTCCACAGAAGAACCTATAACATCTACATGTGAACATCTGCAGCAGCTGTATTCAAAACAGCCCCAAAGAGGGCAGAACCCACAAGTGCCTCAGTTGGTGAACAAATAAAGAAGATGCGATACATCCTGCAATAGAATTTTCTTTGGCGTACAAAAGAGGCAGTGATACAGACACGGAGGAACCTTGAAGACATCCTGCCAGCTGCCAGCTTGTGGGCAGAGGTGGACGCGGAAGATGAGTGTGATGAGCGCACATGCAAGAGAGCTGAGGTGGGGTGCATGGGGGCTGAGGCCCAGAGAAGGAGGAAGTGCCCTGGGGAAAGAGGAGGGCAGGGGACTCTCAACCCACAGGTGCTGAGGCTGAGCCTCCAGGGCACTGTAGTGGGCTGCGGCTACAGGCCTAGGCACAGCAGACGTGCAGAATAGGGATGCGACTGGAAAGGGCCTTGGTGGTATCGTGGTCACATGGCTGCAGGGGGAGGTTGGGCTGGGGGAAGAGGAGGAGCTGGAGCAGAGGGTGCTGTGGTCCTCCAGATGACAGACTGAGGGGCCAGGAGAGGTAGGCCCAGAAGTTACTTCTGAGGTAGAAGGTGGGGACTTGTTTCATGGAGGTGCCAGGCTCAGAAATAGGAAGAAGGGCTGGTTTGGGAGTGTCGCTGCAGGCACATTGCCTGGCAGCCATCCACTCTGAGGCACTCTGCTGGTAGACACTTGCACTTGGAACTTGGGAGGGAACTGTCCAGGCTGGTGGCAGAGACTTGGGTGCTGTATGAGCAGGCTTGATGGCTGAGTTCCCATCGTAGACTGGATGAGGGCCCTTGGGGAGGGTGGAGGGCAGAGAGCAGTGGGCTTGGGGCACAGCGTGGGGGCATTGCTGTTTTGAGGGTGGAGGAGAGCCACGTGCTCCAGGCAGAGGAACAAGGCATCTCAGGGAGGAGACCAGGCAGCTCCGGTGTCCTCACGCATAAGCACTGGGCAGGTTCCCTGGACCTAGCAAGCAGGCAGGCCCCACGGCCTTTTCTAGAGGTCAGGGCAGAGGCCAGGCCACAGAAGGACTTAGGGCATCCCAGGGCGGGGGGCGGGGGGGGGAGGGTATTGTTTTATGGCTCTCCTTGTCCAGATGGAGCTATAAGAGGGCAGGTTCTGTTTCTATACATCTTTGTGTCTGGACAAAATCCAGTTCATTGAAGACATATTAAGTGGTACTCACCATGCCCACCCTGCCCTGGACTCAGTGTTGGGCTGTGTAGCTGAGCCTCACACTTACAGTGGGGTGCCCAGTAGGTCCTCAGATTGCAAATGAAGATCTGGCCAGGCATCTGCCATGTGATCTCTGGTGAGTTACCATGGTCTCCTAGGAATTTCCTCGTTGGTAGCAGGTGGTTTCTGAAACTCCTCCTGGTGACAATATGTGACAGTTCTAGGAATTCTCTGCTTGCTGGTACACTATTTTCCCCAGAGGCCTTGGCAGAACCAGAAGCCTGCAGGGTGGATGCAGGGAACTCACGCTTCCCTATATTGCTCCCTAGGCAATCCTCTAGCTCCTTGAACTGGTGACCTAATGTCCTCACCACAGGCCCTCATTCAGTATGGTCTATAGGACCCTGCATGCTCTGTCCTTGCTGGCTTCTCCAGCATCACCTCATATCCATGCCCACTGGCCTTCTGGGCTCTGGTCACAGTGGCCTGCTCTCAGATTTTATTCTTCCCACAAGTTTTCCTGCCTCTTAGACTTCGCACATGCTGTTCCTTCAGACAAGACTCCTGCCCTCTGGTCATCACCTGGCAGACTCCTCTTCATTACTGCTTACCTCAAGTGTGGTTTCTGCAGAGGTATCTTGGGACCCGGGGAATAGGCACTGCCCAATGCATCTTCAGAGCACCCTGTGCTTGTTCCTTGCTCTGGCACAAATGTGGTCAAGCAAGTCATTAGTTGTCAAATGCCACTTCTGCCCTTAGTCTCCAGGGACAGGGTCCCTGCCATGGGTCTCCTGCTGCAGAAGGCTCTGGGTGGACCTTCTGTGTCTGTGGTTCTCCCTAGGGAGTGAGGAATCTGTGGGGCCTTCTTGGAGGCTGGGCTTTTCCCTTTAGACCAATATGTGGCACCCTAGAAGATCCTGCTCCAGTGGCCCCAGGCTGACTCTCTCATGTGTCACCAGCCGGTGGCCAAGTAGCAGGTGGCTGCAGAGGGATGTGGCAGTTTGCACTGATGGACTGGAGCAGCCTCCTATCTGCGCATGCACCTTCCCTTGGGGCAGGTGGCTCTGTGGATGGGAAGATGAGAGGGCAGGCTGAAGGTGGGGCAGGGCCAGCTTTTCTCATGCCACCCCGATCTGGTATGGACATCAGTAAAGCCAAAGAAGTTTAAACTAGAACCTAGCCTTCCAAGTCACTATCAAAGTACATTTGCCAAGGTAAGAGAATAGAAGATATTTTATTTAACAGCTGTTAGCTTGATTTATAACTTTTAAATAGTTAGACATATGGTAGGAGGCTTCCATTTGTTCTCTTGCCCAGGCCCTGCTGGCATCAGGATGAGGCTTGGGTCAGCCTCAACTGCTGGGTCTGAAGCTCCACCTGGGAAGATGGCACCTAGTAGTATACCTGCCCAGAGCACAGTGCCTGCCCCACAGTAAATATTGACTGCAAGAAACAAACCGGGTGATCCAAGTAAAATGCTTGGCATGGTGTGGATGCCTAATAAATATTAGCTATTATTGTTTGCTGAATCAGCGAGGGTGAGCGGGGGGCTGGGGGCAAGGTCCATAAAGTGAGGTGGCATGTGGACAAGGAGGGAAGGGAGCCTGCGGAGCCCAAGTTCACTCCTCCTTCCCTCAGGCTGTGTCCTCTTCTCCTGGAGATCTCTCTCACCTCTGGGCACCAGATAGGTGCGCAGCCAGGGTGCTGAGAGGGGCTAGGGGCCAGGCCGGTGCTACTTCCCTCCCCTAGAGGGACAGCTGGGCAATTCCCCAGAGGCAAACCTCCCCAGGCCCAGGCAGGACACTCCAGCTTAGCTTCTCTGCTCTGCCCTCAGGGGAATTGAGTAGATGAAAGGGTTGGTCCCCTTCTCTGGTCGCTAGGCCTGATGGGAAGAGCCTTGCTGGGAGTCAGATCACCCACAGCATGCCACCCAAGGAATTTTGCCTCTGCAAGCCTGTTTCCTCCTCTGTGAAATGGGATTGTGTGCGGGGTAGGCATGGATCAGGCATGAAGAATCCTTCCACACAATATGAGTGGACCAGGGGAGGACAGAGGTGCAGAACCCCACACAGGAAAGCAGAGAAACCCTCCTCAGCCAGCCTGCAGAGGGCAGGAGCCCCTGGGCTGCAGGTCAGGTTCAGTCTTGCCTTGGCAGCAGCGAGTGGTCAGTAGCTGCTTTGTGACCTGCACAGAGCCAAGGCCCACAGGGTCTCTGTGAAGGCCTCAGCCGGGTGCAGGCCTGAAGAAGCCAGGAAGCCTCTCACCAAAGTCCTCCTCCCAGCAGCAGACCCCAGAAAACAAACGCTCACCCCCACGCCCATTCGAGCACAGGCAAGGTAGGCCTTGCTGTGATAAAATACAGAATCTAACCAATCCCAAAGAGGACACACCAGGGAAAAATCACATTTCTCAAACTGCCCACCAGGGGTCGCCGTACCCTCAGAACAGAGGGGTGCAGAAATCACAGCACTTGCAGACCGGTGGGAGGCGGAGGATCCCAGAGCCGAAGTCCAGCCTCTTGTGGCCTCCAGCCCCCCAGCTTGTGTGGCAGGGCCACAGTCGTTGTCGCCCTCCCCGGTCCTCAGTCAATGCGGAGGGAAGATTTCTGGGCACTGCTGCAGGATGAGCTCCACCACCTGGTTCTGGAACACCATGGTCATGGGCATGCTGGTCTCCTCGGTCTCCGGCCGCAGTAGTGTGGGCCCGAACACAATGGCCACGCTCTGCACCGACATGCGGTTTTGCTCACCGTGCTCAATCACCCTGCGGCGGGGGTGGGGTGGGATGGATCAGGATTAGGGGTTGGGGGGAGCCCCGCCTTGGAACTACGACCTCACCAATCCCTTCCAGCGCGGGAAGGCCACCCGGCTCACCGGCACAGGTGCTGAAAGAGCAGCCGCATGGTGTCGTGGTTGGGGGCGGGCAGCGTGCGCACAAGGTCGCGCACACAGCGGCTGCGCTGGGCCTGGTCCTGCAGCTCTGGGCGAGGGAAGGGGAGGAGATGGGAGTCAGCTCGGCTAGGGGACCAGCGTGGCGGCAGAGGCAGCCCAGCTTCCCCATCCCCTCCCCTCCTTCTCCCCCAGCTGCTCACTGATGGCGGCAATGAACTGGCAGAAGTGCGAGAAGGGGAAGAGGGGCTCGGGCAGCTCCCGAAAGAAGAGCTTCAGGGCACCGGTGATCACGTGGACGTCCTCCCAGCGCCCGTCGTCCAGGTCCAGACGCTCATCTGAGGACGGCGAGCGAGGAGGGCGGGCGGGGGGCGGGGGGAGGACGAAGGGGAAGTCAGTACCCGTCATGCCTGCAGGTCTCAGGGGAGGGACTGGGGAGGGGCCTCACCGTGGTCCACCTTATAACGCAGCTTCTGGATGGTAGCCAGGTTTCCGCTAATGCGGTACAGCCCATCGATGTCCAGCCCTGGCGGAGAGGAAGGCGCTGACCCCGGGTGATGAGTCCTACCCAGGGCCCCACTTCTCTCCCCCTTGTCCCTGGGCCCACCCGGGACCCTCCACCCTATGGTCCTGGAAGCGGGCCACGGCGGGCCCGAAGCCTGGCGCGTACCCCGGGCCTCAACCGTGCGGATGCACTGCTGCACGAAGCGCGGGACTGGGCTCCTCTCGCGCTCACACAGCGCGGCCAGCGCGCAGCCGAACACCTGGTCTGGGAGAGAGGTTCGTCAGCGCCACTCGGCCCCCTCCACCCTCTCCCGGTCAGTCCGCGGCATGCCACGGGTACCTTTGATGTAGCCCTTCTCCCGAAGCGACTGCAGCGTAGGCCGCCTCTGCAGGAACTTGCGGAGCTTGTGCCTGACCCTACTCAAGTCGCTCTCCAGGCCCCCGGGGCTTAGCGCGGGCGAGGCTGCCGCAGGGGGAAATCGGAATTCAGTGACATCCACTGGCCAAGTTGGCCAGGCAGGCTCCAGCCAGAGCCTTGCTGCCGCCCCCAAGAGGGGAGGCCCGGATGCTCGCCATGACACCGGGGCACACCTGCGGTTGGCCGCAGGTCATCCTCCCGCCAGCTTCCCAGGCGCTCACTGGACCCGAAGTCGGCGCTGCTGCTCTCGCTTTCCTCTCCCAGGGGCAGGTCTGCAGACTGGAATGGTGCAGAGGACCAGTTGGAGTTTTTCTGGGATGAGGCAAGGAAGACGAAATACCTCCCAGTAGGTCTGGCCTGGAGACCCCCAGGGCAGAGTTCTTTCTTCCCTTGACAGGGTAACTCCCCTCACCTCCTTAGAGGATCAGAATATCCACCTTCCTAGATCACAGAGAGCCCTTAAGGTGTTGGGAGAGCCATTCTGTTCTCCCCTATCCTTTCTTATTATGGTCACTCTGACTTCCCTCCCTCCCAGGTTTTGGCCCCTCTCCCCATATTGTCCTTAGCACTTCTATATACACTCCACTAGGTCAGGTCTCAGTCATGAACTTGTAATTCCAGCTGGGGCCAAAGCGCTGTTAATTGCACCAGTGTTACCTCCTTGCATCTGGATTCCTGCTTCAATTAACACAGCCAAAAACTGTACCAGTGTTAGTTAGCTTATAGAGAATTAATAGTCAAAAGTGCCAGGACATTGCTGGGTTAAATAGTCAGAGGGGGCCTGCTCCATCTCTACTTATACAATTGATATTCTGAACCTAAAAAACGGGGTGTAGCTCAGTGGGGTGTAGCTCTTGGGGTATAGCTCAGTAACAGCATGCATGAGGCCCTGGGTTTGATTCCCAGCACTGGGAAAACAAGAAAAGGTAGGCTTTTTAAAATTTTTATTTTATTTTATTTTTTTAAGAAATGATCTATGTAGTCCAGACTGGCCTTGAACCCTTGATCCTCCTGCCTCAGCCTTCTGAGTCACTGGGATTACAGGTGTGTACCAGGATGATCAACTTAAGTTTTAGCCTGTCATTCTGGCCTAAGGCTGTTCTCAAAGCATTTACCTTTCCTCCTGCCTTCCTTGATTTGGGAAATTCCTCTATGATGTGCCCCCCACCAAGTCCTCCTGCAAGGCCACCCTCAGGGCTACATTCACATGTTTAAGGAAGGCCCTTTCTTCAGCAACCCTGCCGCCACCTCAGCCATGAGGAGGGCAGCATGTGCAGGGAGGGGCTCTCATCCCCTGGTGCCATGGTATTCCCTGTGCATGGGCAGAGGGCCTACACAGAGTGGGCACAGCTGCCCTGCATAAAGACTGCCCACCCCTTCCCCAGCAGCCTGGAAGACCCCAGGCTCTGCCTACCAGCTCCTCGATGCTCTGGGCGATGGCCTTGTGCCAGGTGCTGATGATGGCCTCTGAGTCGTGCTGGATCAGGTACTCTGAGCCATCGCGGCTCCGCAGCTGGAGGGACACAAGTCACCCTGTCATCTCTTGTTCCCTGGATGTACCCTGGGGATGGGCCTGAGTGGTACAGAGATGGAAGTAACCTATCCCTGCCCCCAGGCTTAGTGAAGCAAAGGCTTCACCCTGGGCCCAAGTGTTTCTCCTTATTTAAAGCCATGGGTGACAGCCTCTCTGTTACAGATGAGGTTCAATGGGTTTTGGCAGCTTCCCCACAGGCACACAGCCAGTGAGTGATGGAGCACAGCGCTGCAGGGCTCAATAGACTGGTGCACTTCCCCAGGCCCCATCCCGACACCCCGTGAGCCACAGAGAAGAGCAGGCCTCACCCAGAGCATGGACTTGTAAAAAAGCAATGACAGAAACTGACCATGGGAGACCTGGGCTGCTGGAGCGACAATGAAGAAGATGTGGGTGAGGAATTGAAAGCAGATCGTGGCTGGGCCATGGCTAATCTCATATACAAAAGACCCTGGAGGGTTATCCCAGCTTTTGTGGCCAGGAGTCCTCACCTGGTCCCATATTCCAGCCTGGGTAATACCTCCTCTCACAGCTCACTTCAGCAAGAAGCACTAATTAACCAGAATGCCTGAGGGAAGCTTTGGACCCATGGTCCAAAGCCTTTCTGACTTGGGTGGTGACTTGGATGGATCCCTCCTCAACCTCTGGCCCTGAGGACCACGCATTCCAGGTTCCCAGGAATGTCTGTCTGTGGAAGTACCCACTCTGCTCCTAAGTCCAGTGAGAGATAGAGACAGCCTGGCTTAGACAGCAAGGAACTATTTTGAGACTCAGAGGATGATCTTTTGGCTGTCCTTTTAAAAAATTATACTTGAACGCTATTAAACTGCTCTTGAAAATGAAAAAAAGGGGTGGGGCTTGTGGTGTAGCTCAGTGGTATCGTGCTTTTCTAGCATACCTGAGGATCTGGATTTGATCTGTAGCACCTCAAAAAATTAAATTAAATTAAAAAGTTGAAAGTTTCATACAGCAAAATTATCTAGTTATAATGTACAGAGGGTGCCAAAAACATATACACATTTTAAGTGTTAAAACTGCAATACTCAGTATATACCAATAACAAAAGATCACTACAAGTCACATTACAAGAGGTGCTCAAAGTGGTTACCATCATAATTCAACTCAACTTCAGAAAGTAATACACAGGTAACATCTCTTACAATGTGTATACATTTTTTGGCATTTCCGGTATTTCACAAAGCATTCATCCTGTTGAATGCACAGGTAAGCCGTGCTTCCCCTACCGCCATGTTTGCCCTCTGGAGACTGTCACTGCAATATTTTATTGCTCTGGAAGGACAAGGAAAGCCTGCTGTGAGACTTCCTGGGCCCCACAAAACTGTCCTTCCTCCATGATAGAGAATTTGGGGGCTTCTCTTTAGAGAAATCCTGGAGTTGCCTATAGGCTGCCCTCAGTGGAGGGAGGATGGTCACTAGCTAGCCAGGAGACAGAAAACTCCTGGATTTCTGCTCTGGACCATTAGCCTTCCCATCCACTCAAGCAGCTTCCAATGACACCACCTGCTGTCCAGGCCTTGCCAGAAAAGACAACTCAGGCAGACCTCCTCTGAAATTTTCACGACAAGCCCACTTAGAGAGGCAAACTTGATAGAGAACTATTTGAAGTCCATCCCTCAAGGTCTAGGAGGGAATGTGCCTAGCAAATATGATGTCCCTGCTCCACTTGATACCATGGCAGACATTGCTACTTGATCACAGAACTCCACCCTGCCAAGGCTGGAAAAGGCTCTAAAATTCTCAAGAAGGCTCTAGACTCACTGATCAGAGTAGCTCATGGGATGAAACCAGTTTTCCAACTCTGCTCTGTGGATACCCTAGTTCTATAGCTGAATGAAGCTTGGTGAATCATCAGAAAATGAAACACTAAGGTTCCTCACAGAATTGCTTTGTCTGAGCTGTGCTTTTTGCTTTCTTCATAATATGCTACCTGAAGTAGCCCTAAGATTGACAGGCCAGGCCACTGCTGGGCATGGTGGCACATGCCTGTAATCCCAGTGACTTGGGAGGTGGAGTCAGGAAGATCACAAGTTGGAAGCCAGAGGCAGGCCAGAGGCAGCCTGCATAACTTAGTAATACCCTGTCTCAAGATAAAATGTTTTTACAGAAGGGCCTGGGGGTGCAGCTCAGAGGTAAAGCACTTGCAGAGAATGGGCGAGGCCATGGATTCAGCCCTTCAATACTGGAAAAAAAAAAAAATTGGCAGAGTGCCCAACTCATCCCTCTAAGACCTCATGTTCATGGAGCTACACACTAGATATTTCTTTAAGTGTTAAAGTTTAGGAAATAGCTTTGATTCCCTGAAAATCTGAACTCCCCTCCCCCACCCCCAACAATAAAAGGCATGTAACTGATGGCCCTTCTCTTTTCATCTTTGCCAGCAGGAAAACTCGAACTAAGTTTTGCTCAATGACTATCTTAGTGCCCACCCGTCATCTGCTCCCTAATTCCTCTCCATACTGACCCCATCTCTGACTTATTTTTCCTGGTGCTGGCTTTTCATTGACTTTTTCCATTTCACTGCTTGTGTTTTTGCTGTGTTCTGCCTTATAGCTTTCAGAGATGGTTAAAAACAAGACAACATGGGAACAGCCAAAGGCGTGGCACTGTGAGGACCTTGCCTAAGTCTTCTTGCTCTTCCTGCTCAGGGAACCTGACCACCTTGTCACTTCCCTGGTTTATTGATGGGAGACCCAGTCCAGCCAGAACTGGGCCCTGGCTAGGGAAAGCAGGTTTCCTGCCAGCCTGTCAGAGCGAGCAGCCAGGGAAGGACAGAGTCTCCTGACTCTCTCAGGCTGGCAGCTGGGAGGAGAGTGGCCATTCTAGGCATGACAGTTTCTGCTCACAGAGACCCTGTTTCTCAACAACTCTGGGGCGAGGACTATGAATTCAGGTCCTGGTCAGGGAACTGCAAAATCCATGAGGGCAAGAACACTGGATCTGGGATGGCAGAAGCTTTGTCCTTGAGCCCTGAGAATTCCAGCCCCAGCTCTTCCCAGGTCCCCCTTTCTGGGGCTTGCCTATAAGGAAGGGTCCAAGTCATCAGTGCCTGTAGCCATAGCACTGGACATCTGATCCCATCAGATCTCAGAAGCTAAGCAGGATCAGGCCTGGTTAGTACTTGGATGGGAGACGCCCTGGGAACACCAGATACCATAGGCGTGGGAGAAGGACCCAGCAATTCACTCCCCAAAATCAATCCACCATTGAAAACCCTATGAATAGCAGAGAAGCACTGATAATAGTGTTTCGACTGTTGTACATAGGGTCACTATGAGTCGGACACCAATTCGATGGCACCTAACAACAACAAATCATCAGTAAGCTTCTCCTCCCTGCCCCCACTACTCACCTCTAACACATTCTTCTTGCTGGATTTGTCTTTAGGGGCCCAGGAAAGAGAGGCCCCCTTCAGCTCCACTGTGTACTCAGGGGTGGAAAGCTTGGAAGGCTGCCTCTGTGGGAGAGGGAGGGGGTCCCTCAGTCCAGGGGAGCCTGCTACAGCAGCCTGGCTCTCATACACCAGGCTCCCCCAGCTCTAGGGACAGGCTGGGGTCACTGTGTGGCCAGGCAACAGCTCTGGAAGAAAGGGGCCCACAGGTTCCTGGAACCCAGAGGTCCTGGTGCTTCTTAGCACTGGAGCCTGCTGGCTGGCAGATCCATGGCTGCCTTCCCACCCAGGGAGGGAAAGAGAAAGGAGCCCAGCCCCACTCTGTGAGCAGTCAAACCAGGTCCTGCCTCCCTGCCCTTCATGCTGAGCTGTCTACCCTCAAGGACTATTCCCCATCCCCAGTGTGGCTGGAACGGCTTCCCCAGGGGTGAATCTGCAGCCATAATCCCACCTCCCCATGAAGGCCCAGCGTCTTGGCACTTAGGTACTGCTCTCTCAGACTGGCCTTTCCCAAGCCAGATCAGACAAACAGCAGATGGACCAGTTGCTGCCTGGGGACCCAACCTCACCAGGCCGCCTGCAGCTGAGGTCTTTGAGTCCTTGAAAAAGGTCAGGACACCACCCTCCAGCACAGTCCAGGAGGCACTCCAGTGCTTCTTCCTGTGGGAGGGGGAGGCTTAGATTTGTTCCTGGGCTGAGCCCCTGTCACCCCAGGAGAAGGCACAGAACTTAAGAACACAGTCTGGGGCACCCGCTTTGGAGAGCTGGATGCAGGCCTCTAACAGCTGGTAGCCAAGAGACCTTGGGCAAGTCAGTGTATTGCTCGGTGCCTCAGTTTCCTCCCAGTATCTCACGTAAAGTCACTGTGAGGATTAGTAAGAGCCTGGCACATGGCAGGTACTAGGTGAACGTCATCATTAAGGCCCACCCTGCCCCAGTCTGGGGACGGATAGGCTCTCACCGGAGCCGTTTCCCCTTGTCCACCGTCTTGGTGCGATGCAGCACCCCTGCCTTGTCCAGAGTCTTGATCTAAGAGAGAGAATGGAAAGAAGAGGTAGTCCAGAGGGTGAGCTGAGGGGCAGAGGCTACTTCCCCCACAGCAGGCAACTCCCCACAGAGCCTTCCCCAGAGGAGATTTCCTCCCAGCTCCCTGGCAAGTGGTGGAGCCTGCATTGTGTGACCTTGGAGCTCCTCTGAAAGTCCTCTCCGGGCTCCCACCCTCCCCTGACTCTGGGGCCTGGTGTTGGAGCCCTGGGCGAAGACAGGTATATCCCACCCAACCCTGCCCCCAGACCTCCAGAAAACCCCCATTTCCTCTGTGGCAGTCCTGCCAGGGCCTTCGTGCCCCTTCCCTACCTTCTCTGGAGGGCTGGCAGGGGCTGGGGTGTCACTGTCTTGGCTGGATTTGCGGATGCTTCGAGGGGCAGGGATGGGGACCTGGGGAGAAAGACACTGTCACACATCCTCCCTTCCCCTCTCCGCAGCACTTTCCCTTCCGCAGCTGGTTACCTGGGGCAGCTCCCACTGGACGGTGGAGTCCTCTGGCCTGTAGAAGTATGGCTTCCCATGCTGGTCCTCCAGCCTCACCCACTGTGGGGACAGGGATGGTCAGGGCCTCCAGCCAGCTCGTGGGAGGGAGAAAAGTTTCCGTCCAGAGCCCAACATAGTACCAGGGGCAGATGCAGGTGACTCTGCCAAGGCTGGCATAGGGACTGTGTAGGGACTGCAGTTTAGAGTCCTAGGGGAGCTCCTAGTGAGGAAAGGGTGGGCCTAGTGAGGAAAGTTGGGGGAATGGCCACGCAGCTGGCTAGGTCCATCGGCCTGTGCTGCCCCTACCTGCTCTTGAGTGAAGTGGTTAGTGTAGAGAATCTGCTTGTCCGGGCTTATGTGACAAGACCAGCCAGGGGGTGCGGTCACGGGAGAGGCAGGGCTGGGGTCACCCAAGGAGCCCATCGGGGAATAGTCCTCTTCAGGGTAAGTGGTCAGCAACTCGGGGTAGTCTGTCTCAGGGGTGGGGGGCTGCAGGGACCAGAAGATGGAGTCAGAAGTTCTCAGTGCCAGCATTGCCCCCAGCCCCACCCTTCCATATCAGACCCACCCTATGATTCTCTGGTCCTTGGTGTTAAGGAGCAGGAAGCAAAATCAGAGACTCCCAGAGACAGCCCCACCCACCCGGCCCCGCCCCTCACCTTCTGGTCTATGAGCAGGAGGCGGGGTCAGAGGCGCTCAAAGACAGCCCCACCCACCTGGCCCTGCTGCTCACCCTCTGGTCCCTGGGGCTGCCAGGGCTCAGGCAGGGCTGCATCTCCAGCTCGTCCTCGGGCTCGGGCTCGTCCTCTGGGTGGTCCTGGGGCTCGTCCTCCCAGGCGGTCTCGCCCGTCAGAGGGTTGTAGAAGAACACCCTGTGGCTTTCCTCATCCCAGTATTGGCCCCACTCTGCCTCAAGGCTCTCCTGGCTGCCCACCGAGGCTGGGGAGGTGGCCGGGCTGGTGGTGCCCTCGGCAGCCTCGAAGGGCGACTCCCAGGTGGTTACGCCCGTGTCTGGGTTGTAGTAGTAGGGGCGCCCGGTGCCCACGTCCCTGTGTGTCTCCCACACTGGGCCGGGCTGGGGGGCAGTGGCAGCGTGTGGAGAAGTGGCCCGTGGCTGCCTCTCTATGTTGGCGTACACGGGCTCTGGGGGGTCGCCCACCTGCAGGAGGAGGGAGAAGACTTTTAGGGGAGCTCCAGGGTCACACAATGCAGGCTCCACCACTTGCCAGTTGGGCAATCTTCTGCAAGTCCCATGACGTCTCTGTGCCAGTTTCTCTTGGTGTAAGATGTCTGCCCTGCACACTCCAGAACTTGTAGTCAGGAGGGAATACGGAAATGTTCTTGAAAGTGTTTTATGAAGTAGTGCCACAGAGGGCTGGGACAATCATGTTAATTATTTATTCACAATAAACCCTTGGTAGCCAGTTCTCACAACTGTGCCTTCACAGAGGCAAATGAGAGGTCAGACAGGAAAAGAGAAATGGCCTGGGGCCTCTCCCCTCTGTGGTCCCCATTGAGGGTCCTAATGTCCTCGACATCTGCACTGAGAGTTCCCATGGCTCCTTCTCTCCTAGCCCAGAAAGCTCTGGGATTGGAATAAGTACTGCCTCTGGATTCAGGACTGGTTTGCAGGTGTCAGGATCAGTTTCAGACAAGGAGAGACAGAGAGAGATGACAGCCAGATGGGCTGGAAAATGGAAGGAAGGTCAAAGAAAGAAGAGTCCTCTTCATCCGCCAAAGCCAGTGAAGGAATTTGGAGGTTCAAGGCAATTGATCACCCAGAATACGAGCCTCCCAAGCCTCCCCTGCTTCAGGCCCTTCAGGGACAGAAGCTGGCCCGGTTCACACCCCCTGGGGCCCTGCTGGGTTCAGGGCAAAGTCCTCAATCGGCCACCAGAAGCTATGTGTCACCTGCCCCAGCTTACTTCCTGCCACTCCTTGCCTCTTGAACTTTAAGCTCCAGTAGCCCCGAGTTATTACAGGTCCTCACCCTCTCTGCTTGTCTCCTGCAGGTGATTCACAGCCTGCCTGTGCCCATCTCCACCCGTTTCTCACCTTCCTTCTTCAGGACTTAGCTCAGGTGTCAGGTGTAAGACCCTTCCTCCTGAGATTCCTCCAGTGTGCCCACCACACCCAGCCCAGCACTACCAGCCTGCTAGAAGGACAGATAACCATATCTTCAAACCCCAGGCAGCAGAGCAACATGCAGGAATACTGTTTTCTAAGAACACAATGCTCCCAGGGGAACAGCAGATCTCAAAATGGTAGATTTCGTTTCAGTTTTGTGTTTTTGGAAACCATCCAAAATGCTAACAGAGAACCTACCTGTGTGTGATTATAGGAGCTATATTTGCTTTTTTTAAAATTTTTGGTGGGGTTTTTTCATTTGGTTTCTGGTGGTGCTGGGGTCTAATCCCAGGCCACATGCGTGGTAGACAAGTGCTCTTCCACTCAGTTACAGCCCCATCCCAGTTTATGTTTTACTTCAAACTTTTTGTATCCTCAACATTTTGTGCAATAAAACTTTTTATAAACTGGGCATGGTGGCTCACGTGTGTAATCCCAGTACTCAAGAGGCTGAAGCAGGAGGATTGGTGCGAGTTCAAGGCCAGCCTGATCTACATAGTGAGTTGCAAGGCCAGCCTGGACTATATAGCCAGTCCCTGTCTCAAAAACAAAAACAAAGACAAAATAAGTAAGTAAATAAATAAATAAAACCTTTTTTAGAATGACAAAATTTTGAGTGTTGACTGTGACACCTTTGAAAGGGGAAGTGTGTCCTGAGCAGGATGGCCTTGCTCTGGGCTTTAGGTGTCTAAAAACACTCATTTGTCCAACAAAGATTCACTTGCTCTGTTCCATACCAGGCACTGGGAATGCAGCAGTGAACAAATGGTCACAAATCCCTTCCCTGGCAGGACTGAACTTCGTGTGTATGTAAATGGTGGGGTGTGTGTGTGTGTGGGGGGGTCATAGTGAAATGTACAGCATGTCAATGATGGTCTGTGCTAAGCAAGAATACAAAGACACTGTCTGAGAAGGGGGTTGCAGTTTTAGACAAGGGGGCTGGTCCCAGGGAATGTAGGGGCTGGGGTGAGCTGCAACACCAGTCTAAGAGCCCCTCTCTTTTCCTCTATAGGCTCCTGTGTGGTTGAGACAGGATCCTCCAGCCACTTCTCTTTCCTCTCCCACCCCAGGCTTCACACGGCACCCTGTATGCCAGCCACATCAGGCTGCTCACCTGCCTCCAACACCAAGGCATCTTCCTACTTCTGTGCCTTTGCTCCAGCCATCTCCTCAGCCTGGATTCCTTTCTCCCATTCCCCACCTGCCCCAAATTCTGTTCTTCTGCAGGCCTCAGCTCAGATCCTCTCTGAAGAGAGCTCTAACTGGCTGCTCTCTGCTGGCTGTTCTGTAGTGCCCAATGGCATCCACCTTGGTAGTCAGGTAGCTGCCCACCATCTGCCCACATTTCTTCCCAGCAAGCCATGAGTTTCTTGACAGTAAGATGCAGAATGATGGAACTGATGTCTTTGGCCCCTAGCAGGTGGGCCAATGACCCAACCACAATGCAGATCTGCCAAAAACATTTCTTAAATATACAAGTCAATTCTATGCCAAATGTCAGCAACAAATGAACAAACAAACAAACGTGCCTGATGAGCTATGAGCAAGAACTTGCTGAGGATGAGGGTTTGAGCCACACAACCCAGGAGAGTCCCGGGGAACAGAGGACAGAGGCTGGGAGGAAAGGAAGCTGAGGGAGCCAGATGTGGCTCCTACCACCTCAGCTGGACCCACTGGGGCAATGGCCTTGCCTATCCTTGGGGAAGGTGCTGGAAGGGACCATGGCAGGTGAAGTGAAGAAGTCAGGCTCTTTAGAGCAGGGATTGCCCCTTGGCTGTCTCCTGGGTTTGGCTCTGCATCCATGAACAATGTTAACTTGGTGGGGCTGCCTGGGGAGGTGGGGAGGCTAGCAGGCAGGGTCCACACCATCTTCCAGATTCTGCAACCCTGGGGGAGGGGGCAGAACTGCAGCACCTTCAAACACCAGAACTCTCCATGGAGCATCCATGGAGAAGGTGGAGAGAGGTGCTACCCTCTCCTGACAGGGCCTCGGTGGGGCTCTGGCTGCTCCTGGGCCATGGAGGGCTACACCTTGCACGTGGCCTTCAGGGGTTACAGCTGGGTCTGCTTCCCAGGCCCCTGCTCTTGGAGGCCTAGACGCAGCCCACAGCCCAGCAACAGGGGTCTGAGTGCAGCACCAAGGGCTCTTGAGTTATAGCCTAGAGACACAGAGGACACTAAGTGGCAAAGGGGAAGTGTCCCCTCACCTCAGGCCAGAGGACTAGCCAGGAGAGATCCTGGTTCTCACCACACCCAGCTGCTCTCCACTTCCTTACGGTGAGGCTCCCCTTCTCTCCACTTCCCTCTACTTGTCTACAAGGAGGGGGCAGCCCTGCCTCTCTTGCCCCATCTGAGGACCTCACCATCTCTCTGCCGCCCTCTCAGACAGGCAAGGCCTCGGCAAGGGAAAGAGGTGAGGAGATGGGAGCCCTGTCTCCCCAAGACCCCCTCCTCTGAGCCCCAGTGCAGGATAGGGGGGCAGACCTACTGGGAGCCTCGTCCTCAGAAGGCCCTCAGCCGCCCCACCACAGGCCAACTTCACCCTGGCGTCCTTCCATCCCTACCTGCGCCCGCAGGGCCTGGCTCTGCCTCCTGGTCAGTCTGGAGATCATGTCCACCATCCTGGCCCCTCTGAGCTGCTGGGATGGAGCCTGGGATGGTTCTGGGGGTGGGGCCAAGGGGCACAACCCTGGGGCTGGCACGGGGCAAGTGGGAAACAAGAAGTTGCTGCCGAGATGGGAGGCCGAGACTGCAACCGGTTTCCTGTCAGGCAGGGCTGCGGAAGTGCCACTGAGACAGGCTGCCTGTTGGGGCGGGGTGGGGGTGCGGCATGGGCTGCTTTTATGCCTCAGGGACCCTGAGGTGAAGAGGGCGAAGGAGGTCTGCATCCCAGGCCCAGATGCAGCCCAAGCCACCTGCACCGCAGGTGGGGGATGTGGCACAGATGGACAAGCAAAAGGGGCTGCCAAGGGCTCCGACCTGTGCTGGCCTGGGGTAGAAGTTCCTGGGGCGGAAACAGGACAGGGAGCAACTATCAAGACCCCCAAGGTCCAGGGAGCAGATGAAGGGAAAGAGGAAGCTTGGGGTGGGGGCCAGGAGGGGTTCCCAAAGAGGAAGGGTCTGGCAGATGTAGTATCAGGGAACAGCCATGTGGGGGACAGATGCGATTCTGACCACACTGCCATCTGCCTGCCTGACCACCTGCCTCTGTCTCCCCAGACTTGGTCATCAGGATGCCCCTGCCCTCCTATGCCTGTGTGTCTGTACCTGGGGATGGACCTGCCGCTCCTCCATTCCCTAAGGATCCAAAAAAAAGGGGGGTAGCATCAGCTCCCCTCCTCCTCACCACCTCTCTGACCTCTCTTCCCCCTTCCCCGTCATGCAGGTGGGCCTTCAGACCCCAGCCATGCACAGTGGACACAGCACGTTCTGGATGAGTAGCTGTGGCTGCTCCTCCAGACCATCTAGTCTTTCCTCACACTGTCTGAGGTGCTTCTCCCGGGACCCCAGGGCCAGGCAGCACCTTGCCTGCCGCGTGAAGGCACTGCTGCTGAGGAGGAGGCTGCCCGGTTCCCTCCCAGTACAGGCTCTGACCCCTGGCATCCTTCCATTTGCATTCCTCCAGGCCCCACTCTGGCTCTCCTTTCTCCCCGCCCACACCCTGCCCCTCCTCTGCTGCATCTCCCCGGGTTTAGGACAAGAACACCCAAAGAGAGCCAGGCATGGCATTAACTCAGGGAAGGTGAGACCACAGCAAGGCTGGGGCTTTTGCTGCCCTCTGCCATCAAAGGCTCAAGGGTTTTGCAGCACCCAATTGCTATGCTCCCCTAGAAAGGCCAAACCCCAGGGCACATCAATGCTGGCCAAGGGCAGAGAACAGGGAGCTTCAAATATGTCCACACTGTAGGGACCAAGCCAATCCATACAACTATGCCTTCTCTCCAGCTAGAGGAAGAGATGACCACAGAGGCCTCCCAGCAGGGTCCTCTCTGTCTGGCACATCTTCACACACCTGAGGGGGGGGAGGGGAGGACAGAGGGTACCAGGACAGACAAGCTGTGAATTGGCCCCACCTCACCCTCAGGCCTCACCCTTCTCTTCCAAGCTCTCCTAGGAAGGGTTGGGGGAGGACCAGGTGCAAGAGGAAAATCCTGTCCATTGGGGCTAGAGGCAAAAGAAATGCCCCTAAATCACAGTGGGTGTGGTGGCACACACCTGTAATCAACCATGTGGGAGGCAGGGGCAGGAGGATTAAGAGTTCAGGCTATTCTTGGCTACTTAGCAAGACTGTCTCAAAACAAGAAACAAGCAAAAAAAAAAAGAAAGAAAGAAAAAGAAAAAGAAATGCCCCTAACCCAGCAACTCAGCCCAGGAGCTGGCTTGGGGGCTGGTGAACAGAGATCCAGGCCTGACCTAAGCCTGATGGCAGGCTAGATGAAGGGACAGTGGGAAGGAACTGTGCTCTTTGCCTCAAGGAGCTCAACAGTGTCACATGTTGGGTCCCTCTCCTTTCACATCTTCCCTAGGACAGGGACTGGGACCCCTCTGCATCTATTCTGGCCTGGCCCAGAGCTTCTTGTCCACCATTGTTGGGGGAACAGGGGTCCCACCACAGGGCCCTGGTCCCCAAGTCTCAGATTGCTTGGGGGAGCATACCGGGCTCAGCCTCTAGGATTTGGATGGTATTGGTTTGGGTTAGAGCCTGAGCAAAGCATTTTGCTGCTACCTGGGATGTGCAGCCTTTGGGTGGTGCCACGGCTCAATAGGACCACATTACATTGACGTGGTGTGGGATTCTGAACATAGTGGCTTTAGGGCGGAAGATTCTTAATGAAAAGGAAAACAGAATGGAGCAGGAGTCCAGAGACTGGTTCAGGGGTCAACTGCCTCGGCTTCATTTTGAGCAGCTGCTGGACTTTCTGGGCCTCTGTTTCTTTAGCTATGGCATGAAGCTGTCCTCCCCACCCTCAGGGGTGGTTTCTGTGAAAGCCAGGCGAGCTGCTGAGTTCCCACACCCACAGGGACAAGGCGAGAAAGCAGGGTGCACTTCTGCTTTTCTGACTCTGGGTTTTGATTGGGTGTCCTGGACATAGGGACTCTACCCTAGCCTTGGTTAACCTCATGAGGCTGCCTGCAGGGTCTGCTCCCCTGTAGCTGGTAGGACCTGGAGTGTGGGTCATCACTGGCTCATTCCATGTGGGCTCCAAGGAAAGCTGGAAGAGGCCCAGCAAGGCCTGCTGGGTCCAGCAGTGATTGAGAACATCCCTTAAGAAAATGCTTGGCCAGTGAAGGCTGTGGTTTTGAGCCAAGCTAGGGAGGTAGGAGGCCTGTAGCCATAGCCCTGTGGCATCTGATCCCATCAGATCTCGGAAGCTAAGCAGGGTCAGGCCTGGTTAGTACTAGGATGGGAGACTGCCTGGGAACACCATATACTGTAGGCTTGGGAGAAGGACCCGGCAACCTACTCCCAGAAATCAATCCGTCATTGAAAACACTATGAATAGCAGAGAAGCACTGACAATAGTGTTTCCCCTGTTGAATGTAGGGTCACTATGAGTCAGATACTGACTTGACGGCACCTAACAACAACAGGGAGGTAGGAAGTGTGACCACAAGGTGGCTTCCTTCTGCCCACCCCCAATCATATCTATGTCTGCACCTCCATTCTTTCTCCCTCCCCTAGTGGAGGGCACAGGGGCCTACTGTCCAAACAGGTTTCTCCAACCTGGGCCCCACAGCCTCCATTTGCTAGGAGAGGCCTTGCCTCCAGTCTCCATTCCTTCTTCCTAATTACCTTGGTCCCTTTGGTATTTCAACAAACTCAAAGTCTCTTTATTTTAAAAAGAAAAAGCATGTTCCCTGCCTTCAGCTCTGCATCCCCTCTAACGACTAATCCCCACATCCCTGCCCACTCCTTTCTTCAGCTCAGAAACCTGGCACATACTCAGAAGGCCTCAAGCAGCCTCCCTGATAACACACTCGTCCTTCTGTAGTCTGACTGAGGTAGGATAGAAAGACAGGGAAATTGGGGGGACATGGCAAGCGAAAGAGCTTTCACCCCCAAGATCTGGTTTGAATCTCACTGACAATCAACAACTTTGACATAACTACCAAGAAAATGCCTGTGAGGGCTACCTGCATAGAGATGTTAATTTTGAGAGATATTGTAAATAATGAAAATGTTAAAATAGCAATAAGCCAGGCTTAGGGTCAAAGTGTGTGTAACCTTTCAGTTTAACTTTGCTTTCCTCTCTGTAATTCTGTGCTTCTTTGAGACATGCCCAGGGAACTCCCTTGTGACTCCTAAACCTATACAAGGTACCTCCTGAACCACCTTATAATCTCATTTTACTAAAAGAAATTTCCTCCAATCCATGACAGGAAACTTTCTAGGTGGAGCTTGAGGCTCGTGTCACACTAGGCACCCAGAGCTGGGTCCTCAGGACTGACATCACATGGGGCATTCCCTGGGGTGAATAAAAACTGGAGAGAACATGTGTCCAGGGCTCTTCTTTCTTTCTTCAGAAGCTCAAGTCTGTGTTGCCTGTGTGTATGTGTGTAGAGTACCTGCATGTACTTTAAAAAGCATGCTTTTAGTAAACTTTGTAACTTTGTTTCACTCTCTGACTTGCTCAAACATTACTTTCTGTGACAAAGCCAAAGACCTGCATAACCTGAGTAAAGGTCCCAACTAAGTGAACTCCTGAGGCCAAGCAGTCATACTGAGCTGTATCCCTCTGCTGCACTTTTGTTGACATGACCTCTGGTGGTGGGGGTACCCTTAAAATCTCCTTCCTGGGCCTCCTCTGACTGGGCTTCAAGGGTGGTTCTCTGCCTCCGTTTCAGCCATGTGGGCTTGGGCTCCATCTCTCCTTCCCTCCTTCAATGCTTGAGGCCTCACCTTGCTTCTTCCTACCACTCCCTGGGAGCATTCAACCAGAGGGGTTAACAGCACAGCTCCACCTCTAGGCTCCTAATCCACTGCCATCAGGATGTCCTCTGTTTGTATGCCCAGAAAGCTGCATGTCCAAAATCAGTTTTGTCTCTTCTGCCCTCTTTGCACTCATGGTGGCACTGCCTCTGAGCTCATGCAGAAGTCTGGTGTCATCCTTGCCTCCTGCTCTCTCCAGGCCAGCTGTGGCTGAGCCTGAATGACTCAACCCACTTAAGACTTTCAGAGGTCTAGGTCTCAGGGTGGGCAACCATTAAGGCCCACAGGAACACCACCCCCAGGAAGCACACAGACACACAGCCGACAGATGTTCTACAGGGCAGCGTGTCTGCTCTGGTGAATGCATCAGTGTCAGGCAGAGGAAAGGGTGGGCCTGTTTGAGAGAGACCAAAGAGACAAACAAGTGGCCTTTGGCTGCATCCTGAGTCAAGCAAATGGGCTGTGAGAGCAATGTTTTAGGACAATAGGGAAATGTGAACATGGCCCTGGTCTTAGCCGACATTAAGAGATTCATGCTATCAGAGTTTTGCCACATACTAGCCATAAAGCTCCATAAACTTTGTGGGCTGATGAAAGTGTTACTAGATGTGATGTAAAAGATGCATAATGGAAAAAGCCAATGCTGTATTACTCTGTACCCCATCATCATTTACTACTAAAGGAAAAATAAGAGAGATTCATGCTAATTTTGTTAGATGTCATAACATCTAACATCTAGCATGGTTATGGAGAAGGATAGCATTTTTCAGAGATGCATCCTGAAGTTTTCATGTGTGAAATACGATAGGATCAAGAATTTATAATTCCTCAGTAAAATAAATAAAAATAAACATGGCTAGTATTGTAAAATCTAGGTAGTAAGAAATATTGTACATATTTTTAAAAACAATCTTTTTTTTTTTTTTTTTTTGAGATAGGTTGTCACTAGGAAGCCCAGCCTAGCTTAGAACCAAAAATACTCCTTTTATTGGGCTGGGGGTATAGCTCAGTACTACAGTGCATGCTTAACATGCATGAGGCCTTGGATTGAATCCCTAGCATAAAAAAATTCTTTTATTTATCTTTATGTTAAAGAAATTTTGTAGTAAAAAGTTAAAAAGAAAATTACCCTCAAAGGTTTTTTTTTGAAACAGGATCTTGGGTCTTGATATGTAGCCCTAGTTGTCCTCGAACTCTCGATCCTGCCTCCACTTTCTGAGTGCTGAGATTACAGGCATGCAGTGCTACACCTGGCCTCTGAGACTTGTCCACTATTTGTCATCCACACAGTTACCACCACACAAGTTGCTTATTATTTCTCATCTGGAAGCCAACTTATTCTCCCAACTCCCTCTCTCCCCAGTATATCATGGACACAGCAATTTTCCTCCTCTAGGATATAGCCCTGGGGCTGGGAACCCTGGGAATAAGATGGCTGACCCAAGTGACTCAAGGTAGTGGCCCTAGTTCTCCTCTTCTCCTGTCTGAGTCAAGCAGGGCTGGGCAGGACCTAGCCCAGGTGAGAGGCTGTGCCCAAGAGCAAGGCTGGAACTCCAGGAACCCTAGGGCAGACTGGGCCTGCCATGAGGCACCAGGAGAAAGGAAGGGGGCTCTGTGCCAGCCCTCCAGTCCCTCCAGGACACAAGAGGCGAGGGCAGCAAACAGGTGTGGCCAGCACTGTCTGCCCTGGAGGCTGGGAGCGCAGGGAGGTAGGGAGCAGGAAGAACTCCCGCTGGCACCTGGACCGTGGGAGCCTGTACAGTCCCAGTGGACCTGAGGGCAGGGGCCACCTTCTATCCCCTGCAGGGCCTCCCCACCAGGCAGGTGGACAAAGGTGTACAAAGTCCACTTCCTGATCACTCAGCAGCTAGAGAAAGGTCGATCCAACAGAACTGCCAAATCAGGGGCTACCACCCAACCCCAATGTCCCTGGAACCTGGTCAGGCTGAAGTCACCCTCACAAATCCAGAGGGAAAGACGGGCTGGTCAGTAAAAAGTTATGGCTCTAGTAGCCGCCATCTAGACCCAAAGTAAACACAGGCAGGTCTATGTCTCCCTCTCCCCACAAATATAAACCCTCAAAAGTTTAATGATTTAAATGTAAAAAAAATTGATTCCATGAAAATATTGGAAGATAAAAACCATAAACGAAAATGTTCACACATGCATGCAGTTAGCACCACACATAATGACGTTTTGGTCAACAGACCATATATATATGCCAGTGGCCCCATTATATTATAATGGAGCTGAAAAGTGATAATCACCTAGCGCAACGGTAGCCACTGTGGACACATAGCACAAAGTGTTATTTTTTGTGGCAATCCTGGTGTAAACAAACTTACTGCATTGCCATTGTATAAAAGCTGGAGTTTGGTGGCCCATGCCTGCAATCCCAGCCACATGGGAGGCTGAGGCAGGACTATCAAGAGTTTGAGGCCAGAGGTAGCTTGTGAAACTTAGTGAGACCCTATCTCCAGATAAAAACAACAACAACAACAACAACAACAACAGCAACAGAAAAGAAAAACGGGCTGGAGGGGTAACTCAGTGGTGGAGCACTTGCCTAGCATGCGTGGGGGCCTGGGTTTAGCTATCCAGCACTGGGGAAAAAAAAAAGATTTCTTTAGGACTTAAAAATATATCATTGTACTTGTTAAAGGAAAAAAAATAGTCACTCTTGATATTAAAATTTGAGACCTGGAAGCTCAAGCTGAAGAAATAGCTCTAATGTCAGATAGATAGATAGATAGATAGATAGATAGATAGATAGATAGATAGATAGATAGAAAAAACATAAGAAACTTGGAGAAGCCAGTCAGAAGCATGAACCAGCAAATGAAAGAAAACTTAAAAGGAACAATAATCATGCCACAAAGAGATTTTCTTAAGCTGAAAAGGACCTGAGTCTACAAACTGGCAGGTTCTGTGAACTCCAAATAAATGGTCATGCTAAGAATTCCCATCTGGCCCAGCCTATAAAATGTGTGTTTGATTAGGAACCCCAGGGAACAGGGCCCAAGCCATTAATGAAACAGGAAGCATAAAAGAAAGAAGAGGGAAACGGCAAGTGATCTTATTGAAAGGGAAAAACCACAAAGTCAACCAATAAATGCAAAATATGTCAGAAGCAATAAAATCAAGTACAAGATGTCAGTTGTTAAATGAAACGAGTGGATCGAATTCTCCTATTTAAAGACAAAGCATCAACTTGGGCTCAAACATACAGTGATGTGACATATACAAGAAATATGCTTTTTAAAAAGGTAATTATGGTTGAAAATAAGATGATACCAAGAGACAAATGCAAAAATTAAATCAAATAAAGACTGGCTACATTGATAATAGAAGAGTAAAACTGAAGATTAACCATAAGACAGGGTAAAGAGATAATGAGAGGTAATGATAGGAAGGCACAATTTATAATGATAGAACAGTTGAGGTCTGCATGCCCCCAACAGCATTGCAATTACATATAAAAAGGAAAGATGATTAAAAACACAAGAAGGGCTTTATAGAGAAAATTTGAGTGGAAGCCTTAAAAAATCTCTATTAGAAACAAAGACAAAAAAGATATAAAGGAAATGAAAGTTTGAATAATATAATCAACAAACTTGATTTGCTCTATATGGAAACTTATATCCCTTAAATAGAGAATGTACAATTTTTCCATATGTCTATGAAAAACTTAGAACAATCCATTATTGCCAGGCGCACTGGTGCATACCTGTAATCGCAGTGACTCAGGAGGCTGAGGCAGAAGGATGGAAAATTGGAAACCAGAAGCAGCCTTTGTAACTTGGCTAGACTCTGATCAAAATAGAAACTAAGAAATTGGCTGGAGATGTGGTCCAGTGATAGAGCACTTGCAAAGTATGTGTGAGGCCTTGAGTCCAATCTCCAAGTACCACTAAATAAATAAATAAATAAATAAATAAATAAATAAATAAATAAAATAAAAATAAAAAATTAATCATTCAGCCACAAACAAGTGCATAACTAAAAAAAGGTTTTGTTTTTTGTTTTTTCCAGTACCAAGGGGTTGAACCCAGAGCCTCATGCATGGTGGGCAAGCACGCCACCTCTGACCCGAACCTCCAGCCCCTTTTTTATTTTTGAAATGGGGTCTCACATGCTGCCTTTGGCCCCAAACCTGCTATCCTCCTGCTTCAGCCTCCTGAGTAGCTGAGATTACAGGCCTGTACCACAGCTCCTGGCTTACAATAAAGTTTTGAAGTGGAGATTTTACAAATCTAGAGAAAATAAATGTCTCCTATAATAAAATATAAAATGGTAGAAATTACAGTATGAATAGAAAACTGTGAATAGAGTAACTGCCAATGATGAGAAAAACAAATCTGCCACTGATAAGGCCCCAGGTTTCATGTGCAGGAGTTGTAGAAACTTTTGCGATTTACCTCATATCACCTTCTTCCTCTAGGAAGTATTCCTAGATTTCTCCTGCCAGAAAGATCTTAGGAGACAGACCTCTTCCTAGATGCCCCCCACAGCACCTTGTGGAGGCATTTGGTCCACCATACCATAACTGTCTATTTGTTAGCCAGTCTTGCCTCCTGGACAGTAAGTTATCCAAGGGCAGGGACCTTGCTTTTCTTTGCCTTCTCAATGCCCAGTACAGTGCCTGTCATTTCCCAACCTGTTAATACATAAGTGAGAAAGAACACGGCACAGTTGTGGGGCTACTGTGGGCCCTGTGGCAAACTTCCCAACACACACATCCAGGAAAGTGAACACATGGGAAGAAACCCAAGTAAAGATAGAGTGAAATGTCCCTGTTATCCAAATTTGTCTATAAGGAGGTTAAGCCATTTTACAGGGGGATTTGCTAATTTACACATTCAAACAGGCCCAGGAAAGTTCCAGTTCTGTGACAATGAAGAAGGCGGAGGGGGTCTGGAAGCAGCTCCTCCTGCTCCGTCTGCTGCCCTGGGGCACCTGCTTGCTTCACAGGGGCCTCCAGTCAGGAGCAGGGGATGCAGGTTGGGAACTCTCAGGAGCCATGACTGGAGGGACATGAGCTGGACCGGAGGGTCCTGCAGGTGCCACCTGGTCTAGGCAGCAGCTCTGGAAATCCTCTCAACACCAGAATCCTTCCTCAGTTAGGAAACAGCTTCCTCTATCCCAGAGCCCCAGTCCTAGCAGGCTCTCTCCCACTAGACATCAACCACGGCCACTGTCCCCTTGCTCACCAGCCCAGACCCATCTCCAAGTTGTTCCACTCCTCTGGTGTGTGGAGCCATGATCACATTCCAAACATGATCTTGGGGCTCCCTGTGACCCAGGGCCTGGCCCTGGCCACCTGTCATTGGCATTCAGCACTGAGACCTGGCCCCTCCCCATATGGCACATGGCTCTGACAGAGTGAGGCAGAGGAGGGAGGGCCCCGGACCTCCCAGAGTGCAGGGGAGGGAGCTGCAGGTGGCAGAGCTCCTGATGGCCAGGAGCCTGGGGTGAGGGAGGGAGGGGTCCGGAGAACCTACTTTCTCCCAAGCCAGGTTACAGGTTGGGAATTGGGCTCCTGGCTTCTGGGTCAGCGAGTCATGAGCCATGGGGAGGAAAAGCTCAGACCAGGTATGAAGAAATCAGCTGAGTCACCCCAGGGCAGCTGCTCTAGCTAGGGATGGGGGAGTGTTTGAGAGGAGGGGGAGAGGCAAAGGGACTCACTGGATCCTCTGCTCCCTGCTCTTAGCAACCCCCTTTTCTGGAGCCCCTTGGCTCGTTGGGAGTAAGCACAGGTGGGGTTGTCCAGACATGTCTGTCCCAGGAAATGTACAGGGGAGGACCAGAAGGGGAGTCAGGGAGGGAGGGGGCAAGTGAGAAACCGGCACGTCCCCAGTCCCCTTCTCCCCAGGGACTCCCAGCGCCAGCAAGGGTCACTCACAGTTTGGGGCAGTAGGGGCCAGAGGAATGCGGGCCCTGGGGCTCCTTCCTGTTCAGCCTGCACACAGGTGAGGCGCCTCCCCGGCTGTTTCCCTGAGAAGTTGCTTCCCTGAGAAGTTGCAGCTCGGCTGTAACTCAGTCCGCCAGTGGCCAATGCCTGGCAGCAGGGGCGGGCAGATCTGTACCTTGGGCCTTTCCGCCTCCAAGGCTGGGGTGGAGATGGTGACCACACCTCAAAATCCCCAAGTAGGGCCAGCTAGGCGTCAGAGAAAGGCTCCAGGAGGTTTTTTTGCTCCATGGCTCCCCTGGGCTCCCGGCATGGCCTCCCCTAGCTCTCACCAGGTGGACCTTCCTCTCTTTTTTCTCTCCCCATCAGAAGCACTGGCTTCATCCAGGCGCCATGGTGCACACCTGTAATCCTAGCAACTCGGGAGGCCCAGGCAGGAGGATAGCAAGTTCGAAGCCAGAGGCAGCCTGCACAATTTAGTGAGACCCTTAGTGAGTCTCAAAGGCAAAACTGGCCTGGGGTGTAGAGGGCTTACAAAGCCTGGATAAAGTCTTGGGTTTGACCCTGTAGAACAAAAAACAAAAAAGTGCTGGCATCTGCCCTCTCCAGGGCTAATTCCCCAGCTGTACCCCAGCTATAGGGGGGAAGGGGAGGGTTGAGAATCCTGCCTCTTCCCTGCAGCCCTGCCTGTGATGGGGCTGGGCACATGGTCCTCAGAAGGTGCAATTTCTTGTGTTTTGGTGGCTGGTCCTGTTCTTGCCAAGGGGAACAGAGAGACCAACCTTGAAGGTCTCCTCGCTGAGGCTGAGCCTTGTGGCCAGGGTGGGCTTTGAGCCACTTCCTGGCTATGGGACCTCTGGCCAGTCACTAAACTTCTTGGCACCTTTTGTTGTCAGGGCACATGGGTGTACGTGTCTGCCTTCTGAGCTGCTAGGAGCCTAGTCCTGTGTTCAGCATTTGGGTGGGAGTCCTCCGGACTACCAGGCCCTCAGGGACTATATCTTACCACACTTCGTGTCCCCTCTGTTTGTCCCAGTGACAAGCACACACAGTTATAAAATGCTGCACTTGGTGGAGACCGCTCTCTTCTCCGAGGCCCCTGGCCCTGCAGAGTGGCCTGCCCTCAGCCCTGAGCTGACGCCCCGTAGGTGGATGCTTCTTTACTCTCCCTGAAGACCTGGTGTCACCTCCATCCTCACATCCTGGCCCTCAGTTCTGGGCCACCTCTTCCTTCTAGGGGCCCTAGCTCATTGTCCACCTCCTCCCCAACCTTAGCCTCCTCCTCTCCAGTTCTATCCATGTACTTAAACTTGGAGAAGCCTCCATCCTCCACCCTCTGGCCACACACTGCCTCCCCTTTCCCTGCTCAGACTATACTCTATCCACATCTTTCTCCCCCAGATCCCTGGCCCTCTGCCTTTAGCAATCCCTTGACCAGCTGGCCTTCTGGCAGCCACTTCAGATCATGTCCTATAGCCTTTATCTAATGTGACCTCCCTGTCAGCCCCTTTCTTCTGGACAGCACTTTCCCAATCCTCCTCCCCGCTCCCTGGCTGTTTCCTTCCCGGCTCTTCTTCCTCCCTTTTCAATGACATCACATGAGCCCCATCTCTTCTCCATCCTACAGTCTCCTCAAGTCCTCAGCACCACTGCCTGCCCACGTGTTTGGGAGGGAAACCAGGACTCGGCCTGATTGTCCTCCCTGGCCCCCAGTCCATTGGCCACCAGATCTTCCAGGCCCTTCCATCACTACCTGGAGGCCCGGAAGCTCCTCCTTGGGCACTCTTGCCCCTCTAGCCATGGGAGGTCTTTTCTCAATCCCTCCCCCTTCTCTGCTAAGAGCCTTCCAACTGCTGCAGGATAAAGTCCGAATTCCTGCCAAAGGTCAGGAGGCCCTGCCCAGATGGCAGGCCCCATTCCCACTCCACCTCCTAACACTGGCCACCAGGCCTGGGGGAAGGGCTGCAAGGCCCCAGTGTGCGCTCTCTGCCCATGCTCCGTGCCCTCAGGGTAGCTCCAGCACCAACAGCCTGGACCACACTGGTGGAGGCATCTGTCCCTCCTGCTGGCCTCCTATCCCAGAGTGGGTCTCCCAAGGGCCATGGCTGTGCCTCAGTCATCTCTGGGTCCAAATGCTCTCCTGGGGCTTGGCAGACATTCCATCACTTAGCCAAACAAATAGACCCCAGGGGGACCAAGGAGAGGGGTACCCAGCTCTCCTGCATCCTCTGGGGGAAACAGGCAGGCTCATCTTTCAGGACATTCCTTGCTATGCTGCCTGGAACAAGGAAGGGTATGGGTGGGGTTTCCTTCCCACAGGAGAACCAACTCTCCATCCCTAGAGTTTGTTGGGGACACTCTCAAAGAGAGCCATAGCTGACCTTCCATAAAGTGCAGTCGCAGGGAATGTGGTATTATTGTACTCTGACTCCACATACAGGAGGAAATAGGGCCAGAGATGCTAAGTGACTTGTTGAGGTCACACAGTGAATCGAGGTCACACAGTGAATTAAGGCCACAAATAGGGCAAGACAGCAGCCTCTCTGTCCACCAGCTCTGTGGCAGACTCCCTTGTTCTTCCCTGTGTTAAGTACCAGCCCACCATCACTTGTGCCCCCAAACCACTGCAACTGGGAACCTACTGGGAGCCAGAGGGAAGGGCAAAGGTACCACTGGGCAGTGATCCTGGTCCCTGGAATGATTTCTCTTCTTAGAGATGCTGGACCTGGAGGTCTTCTTCCTCGGTCCTGAGGCCTGGGGTGGGCCCTTGGGGAGACCGGCAAGCCTTGGTTTCCAGGTAAAGAGGCTGTGGCTCCTGGTTCCCCTTCAACACACATTCTCTCCATGCACAATCTCTGGGCCAGACTCAGGGGTTCAGAGCACAAGGCCGTTCTGCACCTTGAGGTGTGTGGGTGTGGGGAGGTGTAGACGAACTCCCACCTTTACTAGGAGAATGTGGAGAGGCCCTGAAGCACACCCCAGGGAGCTACCCAGGAGCCAAGAGGCACCATGGGACGCAGCACTGGCATGCAGCCACCTATTCCAGAAAGGCTACCTGATCCCCGACAGGTACACAGGACACTAGGACCTGCCCCAGTCCCCATCCGCAACTGCCAGGTGCTGGTCTCTGTCATGGCCACAAGGGGGCGGGATGCCCTCACCTAAACTTGAGCCAAGCTGTGCAGTCCTGGAGGGAAGGGCATTGTAGGACCCCAACAGATCAAGGTGCCCCTGCCTTCCGTGCCTCACCTCATTAAAGGCTCATGACAACCCTACTCCTGGGTATTGTTTACATACAAGGACACTGAACTGGGGGAGTTAAGTAGCTCGTCAGCAGCTGGCAGGTGATCTGGTAGAGTCAAATTCAGGTTTCTGTAACCTCAAAACCTGAACTGTGCACTGAAATGAGACAGAGCAGGGAGAAGACCCTGCAGCCTGCCCCAGGGATGGCCCCTTGATCTGGGCATCCCAGACTCAGTCTCAGCATGAGGAGGTACAAAGATGGAAACCAGGGGCTCCCAGGCCTCAGAGGTCTTCCATCTCTCCTCCCTCTTTGGGTTAAAGAACAAACTAGGACCCTGAGAGAGAAAATAAGTTGTGGATAATTCCACAGCTGGTGGCAGATGTCAGTATGGGTTCTAGGCATCTTTTTTCCCTTTAAGCTGACCCTTCCTACAAAGTTCTAAAGTTCAAGATGTCAACGCCACTGCCAGAGGATTCTGAGGATGTAAGTGTTTTTAAAATGCACTCTATTTTTGATTTCTCAAATTAACACAACCATATTCTGGATGGAGGGGGCAATAACCTCATCGTAAGTAGATGTCTTTTTGAAACCTATCAAGAGTTTTGAAAAAGGAACCAAAATTTTGGAAGCAGACAATACCAGAAGCAGATGACTGACTTTCACATCCACCATCTCATCTGACCCAACCCCCTCTTAAGTGCCTGGTAAAGCAGGCAGAGTAGCTACAGGTCCATAGCCCTACTCCACACCCAGTTGCATTTCAGAATCCAGACCTGTTGGGATTTTAGGAAGGTAATAAGGCACATTCATTTGCTGTAGGTTATATAACTTCCCAGCAAGGTTTGATGCAGCACCTGTTATCAAGCTCATTTGCAGTTCTGCAGCAAAACATGAATTCATACTGTTGTCATTAGGTGCTGTCGAGGGGATGTCCAACTCATAGAAACCTTACTTACAACAGGTGAGACACTATTGTTAGTGCTTCTCTGCTATTCATATGGTTGGCAATGGCTGATTGTTTTTTGGGAGTGGGTTGCCAGGTCTTTCTGCCAAGCCTATAGCACCTGGTGTTCCCAGGTGGTCTCCCTCCCATCCAACTACTAACCAGGCCTGACCCTCCTAAGCTTCCAAGATCTGACAGGATCAGATGCCACATTGGTGCAGCTGTAGGCTTAATTCATACTAAGTGAGATAAAGACATTCAAAGACCTCTGATCACTTCAAGTCCAGCTTTGCCATCAGATGAATTATGAAAACCTTTGGGCTTCCAGGGTGCTTTGCTACTTGGGACTTGCAGATAAGGGGTCGTGAGCCTGACCACTCGTGTCATGGTTGAGGAAATGAGCTTGTCCAAAGCCAGTGAACACTGTGTTCCTACCTGGTCCGTGCTCTCCTCCGGCGCCGGGCCGCGCACATCCAAGACCGCTTCGTAGATGTTCTCCGAGTCGCTGCGAGCCAGGGGTCGTGGGCTCACCCAGGAGCCCGCCACGCTGCAGGCTTTGAAGCGGCCGGCGCTGGAGAGGAGGCCAGCAGGGGGCGCGGCGGTGGCGCGCGCCAGGTCGTCCAGGGACTGCGCGGGCCGCACGGGAGCCGCGGGCCGCAAGTACAGGCAGGCGGGCCCGCCAAGCGCCAGGCTGCTGCGCTGGCTGGTGGCGCCACGCCGCGCAGGGCCGAACAGGGAACTAGCGCGACCCCTGGGCTCGTGCGGGGCGCCGTCGGGGCCCGCGGGAGCTGGCGCACTCACGAACCGGTAGTCGTAAGCTAGGGGCTCCGGGACTGCGGGGTGCGGGTGGGGCGCGGGCGGCGGTGGGGCGGCTGCAGTGTCGCCGAGGGCCGGCAGCTCGCGCACGTACTGCGCGGGCAGGTAGAAGGGGCGGCCGTCAGGCTCGCGCCTCACGTGCCACCAGTGCTCGGTGCTGCGGCGCAGTAGCCGGTAGCGCTCGTTGGGCTGGATGGCAACGCGGCGCCCGTCCTTGCCGGTGTACTCGAAGGGATGCTCCACCAGCACGTACACGTCCCCCTCGACGTCCGCCGCCATCGCGGCCACCGTGTTCTCCTGAGAGGCAACAAGGAAAGGGGCCACCGAGGTTAGGGCTGGGGAGCCAGGCAGAGGACCGCACTAGAATGTTTAAAGGCATGGGTTCGAGTTTCTATCCTGCACTCGCCCTGTGCGTTCAGACGTCAATTTTCCCTTCTCTGAAATGGGGACTTGCCTCTCTCTTTCCTCTTTCTCTGTCTCTGGGTTCTTTTTCAGATAGGGTCTCATTATGTATCCCAGGCTGGTCTTACCTCACTATGTAGCCCACGCTGGCCTCAAACTCTCGATCCTCCTTCCTCAGCCTCCTAAGTGCTGGGATGACAGGCGTGAGCCGTAAAATCATCTCTAAGGCTCCCATTCTTACACTTAGTGGTGAAATTACAACCCCTTCATTCTATGGCATTGATTATAAGCTTTGTGCTTTGTTTCAGTCCCCTGGAGGGGAAATTGGGGTAATCCCGGGCCAACTTTACTGCTGGAAGGCCTTGGCTTAAAGACAGGAGGTGATTGGTCTGCGACAGGGTCAACACCACATTTGCTTAAAAGTTGGCTAAGCCTCAGTTTCCCTGTGAAGTGGTAATTACAGCCCTTTTCTTGCTGCTCCCCCGCCCCCACACTGCCTGGGCCAGCCCCTAAACCTTCAACCCTCGGGGAATCCATGGGAAGCTCAGCTATGCCCGCCGGAACTCACTCCTGGAGTAGGCGCCCGGGGCCTGTGGGGTCAGGGTTGGGACAGGGGAGCCACGGAGCGGCTCTACCCTGAGGGTGTCCCAGCCCCGCTTAGTGCAGGGGCTTTGACGGAGGAGTTTCAACTGCCAAGGCTGGGGAACCGGTTCTCTCTGTTTCTCTTTCCTTTCCCAGTGGCTCCGCAGCACATGTGAACTTGGAGCCAGGCCCTCCCAGACCCGCCAGCACCGCCTCCGGCTATCCAGCTCCCAGGACACCCCCTCCGGAGAGGCTCGGCTTAGCGGCCTGCCCACTTGCTCTGGGATCCCCACACTGTCCCATCAGAGTAGTCCCTAGAGGTTGCACTGTGACAGTCCCGATGTGGTGTCCCCAGCCCCCCCTGCACCCCAAGTTCTCTGGGTTGGTTGATCACCGTATACTCCCTTCCCCCATTCCGGTTCAGTCCAGCTCTCGGTGTGTCAGATAGAGGGGCAGGGCCCAACTGTAAATCCGCCTGTGTGCCTCCAACAAAGCGAAAATCAGTCAGTGGCCCCCTCCGGAAATGGCTGGTCTTCAAATCCCTACACTGACCACACCATCTCCTACCCCACTAAGGTAGCCAGGGACCAGCAGCGGGGAGCCTGGCCTCTTGTTAAGGATGAGGCACTCCAGGAGCAAAGTCTGATGGAGGGTCCACAGACTCCTCTATTTTCTCAGGCGTTCCTCAATGGGAAAAGGGTGTAAACTGACTCACCGAGCACATGCGCCTTGGAGGCGGGGTCAGCGAGCAGCCCAGGGCAGAGCCAACAAACTCCGGGGAGGAGGTCACTCCCCTCAACCCCTTTAGCCCCCGCCCCGACCCCTGGCGCACTCACGTTGACTGGGCAGGCCTCCACGAGCCCATGGGTTGGATGGGCGGAGCCAGCGAAGGGCGGCAGGTTAGGCCTCTACCATCTCCCTGGGCGGGGCTCACGAGGGCAGGGCTGGAGAGGCAGCGCCGAGGAGGAGCTGGCTAGGGGAGGAAAGGCGGAGAGGGACTCTCAGTAGGGCTGTCCTCTGTCCGCAGTGTAGCTCTGTACGGAGGGCGAGGAAGAGCCATCATGCATGTGCCGGGGCCCTTGGGCACTAGGGACTCGGCCCGGAACAAGAGAAGACGGGCAGGAGGGGTCGGAGCTCGGAGGGCTGCGTCGGAGGGGGCGTTGGCGAGTGGCGAGCGGAGCCCGAGGATCGCAGTGTCCTGCCTTTGCCTCGCTTCCCTCCGCCCAGCCCGGCAATGTTTGCCGTTCCCAAGCCCCTGCGCCCCAGGGGCTCGCGGCTTTGGGAATGTCCCACTGAGGCTGGTAGTCTCGTTCGGGGAGTTCACATTCCAAGCGAGGCCATTTGCACCCTGAATCACCAACTACGAGCCCTTTGCAGCCAGATTGCTGGCCCGACCCGTTCCGGGCGCACCTCCACCCTCCCCAGGCCCTTCCTGACGCAGCTCGGCCGGGCTTGGAAAAACTCGGAGGGAGATTCCCACTGCAGGGACGTCCATCGGAGCGCAGTGCCTCGGGCGGGGTGGGAAGGGGACCCGCGCCTCGGCCCCTGGCGGGATCCCAGGGGAGCGCAGAGGAAGGGAGGGATGGGGGAGCCGGGAGGGATGGGGGAGCCGGGAAGGATCCCTGGAGTCCAAGAACGCACCGTTCCCAGGAGGTGCCCTGTGTCTGCCGCCTGAAGTGGCGCTGGGGCCTCGGGCCTGGTGCCCTCCCGCCTCCGATGGAAGGCAGCCGCTCGCCTACCCGCTGCTCACTGGGAGATCCGGCCCGCGGGATCCTCCTGCATGCTTGCACAGCTCCCGCCCCAGCGCAGTGATTAGGGTAGACGGCGCGCCGAGCTCCCGGGTGAGGACGGCCACCTGGGGCACCCTTCCCAGCCTTCCCTGGCTCCCCTTCCCCCTCCCCCGCCCAGCCTTGTCGGCCCGGGCACCTCAGGGCGTCCTCTCTTTGGCCCGGCTTCCACTTGCTCTTTGACAGGCGCGCGTGGGCTCGGCGACCGGCTCTCCCTCCTCCACCGCCCGGCTCCCGCGCTGCCCTGTTTCCTGTTCAACAATATAACCAGGGAGGCACCGGCGGAGAGCTCTCGGCAGAACTTCCTCCCGGGCTGGGGCTGGGCCGCGGTTGCGAGAGACAATCCCCGGTGTCCTAGCTTCCTGTCCCCTCTGGGCCGGGCCAGCGCCTCAGGAGCAGGAACGCCACCCATCCCCCCGCACCTCCCGGGATCCTGGCCCACACCTGGCTGTCTCAGCGAGGAGGAGGCAGCAGGACAGGAGATTGAGGGGGTCCCCCAGCAGCCTCTCATCAACTTCTGGCTGGATTAGTTTTTCGTTGCACCCCCTCATCCTTGTGGGGAAGGAGGGCCACACCTCAGTCCCACCGCAGGGTAAGCTCAAGCATCCTCCTGGGGCCAGATCTTGAGTGGCCTTGAGTTCCAGGGCACTCCACCTTAGAGGTCTCCTCTTTGGGAATCATCTGCCAGGGAAAGCCCCCTAGCCCCTGACTTGTGCTTGCATTCACCTCAGACCCGGCAAGCCGCACCCTTGTGGATTCATGCTCCCAGGTCCCCAAGGGACATATGTGGAGAGTCCACCTAGTGCTCCTGCTGAGAGCAGACTCCTTCAGACTAGTGTGCCAGAGGGAGCCCTTACCCCAGGCCTAGGACCCTCCAGATAGCCCTTGAGGGGGCCAGAGGGTTTGGCTGCATCCTGAATCTAGCTATACTCTTTCTTCAAGTCCCCTTCTTCCACACTTTTGATCCTACAAAGTGTTGCCCACCAGTGATTCCACATTATGCTGGGTATCTCAGTATCTCTGAGGCCTGGTGGGATCTTAGGATCCTCCAGGGCAGGCAAACAGCAGAACTCAGCACTTGCGCTGATGACCTCCTTCCCACCTGCCCTACTTACCCAGCAAGCCAGGTGGGCAGCAGCTGGTAGTGGTTATGATCCTTGCCTGGGGTCCAACAGTCTGATGCCCAACCCTGCCATGTGCACCTTAGTTTTCTCTATCACCCGGGACTGACATGCTTGCAGGAAGACTAAAGGAGAGACACTAAGCACAGTGCTCCTGGGTATACTTTATTACTTCTTACTGCTACTTCATGATCAGATGAATTCTGTGGAGTTGTGTTGGGATCTCCAACACCCCCCCCAACATATCCTCTTCCAGGCAGAGGTAGAGGAAGCGGAAACACACGTCCTCAGAGGCACTTTGCTGAGGATGGAAGGCCAGAGCCAAAGGCAAGGCAGCACCAGCTCCCATTCCCCAGCCCCCAACCAGGTCCTCTTCCTTCCTCTGGGCCTACACATGCCCTGGAGGTAGGGAGGCACTTGGGGGAAGCTGGGGCTCACGGATGGGCAACGGGTTCCTACTCACAGGCTGAGAGGAAACAGCAGCCCTGAATGTTGTCTTTTTCTGTCCCATTTTCCTGCAGCCTGATTTCCCTGGGAATCAGTCTGTTTCCTTCTTTTGTTCTTACACAGTCAGTGGGGAGCTTCCCCCTGCCCAGCCCGCTGGGCTTTTCTTGGAACTTCTGAGGAAAGCCAGCGGCCAAGCAAGGTCCACTCTGAGCCCTAAATCCATGAGCCCTCATTCCAGGCATTGCTTACCTCACCTGTCCTCCCTTTCCCCTCTCCTTTACTTCTGTATTCAGGAGCTCTCCCAGGACTTGAGGTCAAGGGTCAGTGTTTTGGCATTTAAGGCACAGCAAAAGGAAGTCCTGGGGGAGTGAGCTTCAGTTGTAGATGAGTATATGTGAATAAATCTTCCAAAGACTCCAAAGCTCACCCCAGGGGACGCTGACCCCTGTGTGTGACAGGTGGGGTTGAATGGTGTTGCTTACACACCCTCTCCTCCCTCTGCCTGCAAATGTTCACCACCTGCCCCGCAGGACCCTTCCATGCTCAGGGACTGACAGGGGAGGTAGGGGCTACTGGATGGTTCTGGTGGCTGGTGTGTTCCTCACAGCGGCAGGATTAGGATTCAGAAGTCAAACAGTGATTAGAAAGATCAGGTCTTTACTGCAAAATCACTCAAAAATCACACAGCAGCACTTCCTTCAATACATTGCACAGCACTTCTCAGGGCTGGAGCCCTACTCGCTAGAAACATTTTATTGAAAAAGTTAACATTTTAAAAATAGTGTGGGCACTACTGAGGTTCACATGAGCTTCCCTCCCGAGGCATGGGGTGAGTCACCTCACCTGACGGCATTAGCAGCATGTTGGAGATGGGGAGAGGGCAGCTCTAATGCTCAGAATCCCAAGGCTGGGAGGAGACCCTGCCAACCAGGGTCTCTCCCCACAGCTGCCTCCCAGGGCACCTTCTCCCAGCCCCAAAACCACCAGACTCCTGTCTACGCAGGGACTTGGGGTGATGAGGCTCTGGTCAGGCCATGTTTTGGGGGAGCATTAATGCTGGTTATGGGGAGTGGGGTGGGGAGACTGACCCGCTTCCGGGTTCTGGAGGCTTTGGCATTCTGGGCACTGGGGCTCGCCACATTCCATGACAAAGACAGAGGAGCTTTGTGGCAGCCTTCGCCCCCTCTCTGTTCTATTGCACAACTCCTTCAGCTCCATGGGGGCGGGCAGGTGACTCAGCACCCCATTTACCTCAGGGAGACCAGGAGAAGGCTCATCTCCTGAAAGTGACAGGTGTATCTCCACCTGAGGCCTCTGACTCCAAACTGAGTGCAGCGGGATGGCCAGAGGGGCTGCTGGATCCAGGAGAGGAGGGGAAGGCGGCAGAGAAAGCACCCACATTTCCCTCGAGCCTCAAGGGTCTGAACATCACCTTGAGAACAATTCCAGGCTCCCACAAGCCCTGAGGCCCCCTTGAAAGGCAATCCTGCTTCTAGGAAGTTTTTCAGGCTCTGCAGCGCCCTCCTAGGCAAGTCCGGGGACGCTTCATCAATTCATGGCTTTCTAAGACTGAGGCAGAGTGGCTTCCACAGGGTAGCTTCTCGGCAGGTCCCTGCACAGCTTAGCAGTGGAAGGACAGGTCACTTCTCCACCATGGGAGCTCGCTGCCCTCTCTGGCATCCAGCCTAGTCTGGCCAGCAGGGTCAGTCAGGTGGGGCTGGCTGCAGGGGCCCACCTAAGGCAGACCCTGCCATCTGCGTAGAGTCAGGTGGGCCGCGGGGATGCAGGTGGGCAAGATGACGACTTTCCCAAACCAAGGAAGGCTCAAAGTGCTGCCAGTGCTGGGTTCAGGCCACTCCCCCGCTCCTGTTGTGACCATCACCCCAGGCCAATGAGGAGCCCAGGGCTCCACACCAAGGAAAGGAGCGCTTTCCAGGTAAACAGAGTGGGGTTAGGGAACCAAGAAGAGATGGGAGAGGCGGAAGGTGGTTATCAGGCCCGACCGCACCCTGCTAGATGGGCAGTTTGGCACGTGGCACTTGAGCTGCTGGCAGCACATGCTGGCGAGGGTGAGGGCAAAGGCAAGGCACCCTGTCTGCAGGCAGGCCCTGTCCTCAAGCAGCCTGCCTGTCCAGCCCCCTGCCTGTCACCAGCCCGGGCCTGGGTGGCACCTGCCCATCTGTTCAGAGTGGGAAGGCCTGGGCTTCTTGGGTGACTTGTGTCAAGAATAAAAAAATATTTTCTGTTGAAATATGAAGGGAAAAAAAATCCACCTTAAAAAAACTAGACCTTTTAATTAGGAATGTGGAATTGGAATGTCCAAGTCTCGTTTCCACAGTGTTTGAACAGCCCGATGGCGGTGTCGTGACAGTAAGGTGTGCCAGGCCCTTTCCACCCCATGCTGGGGCATCTGGTGGTGTCGCTGCCTCCTAGAGCAGAGGGGTAGGAGGCCATGGCGCATCAGCAGAGCTTTCTGGGTTTTCTCTGGGAGGCTAGTGCTCTGGTCACACCTAAGGGTTTCGCTGACCAGGAAGGACAGGAAGGAGCCCCGGCCAACAACAAATCCAGCTGGGATGGGTGAGCTACAGCTCTCCTGGCCTCAATGGGTCAGGATGTTGGGGTTAGGTGAGAACGTTCTGTTCCTGGTACTTGCGGCGGCGGGCACAGCGAGGGCAGCCCTTCCTTACTACAGCCTGGCAGCTCTGATGGAAAACAGTCTTGCACTCAGCACACCTGGGGAGAGAGCAGCAAGTGCCAGTCAGGCCAGATGCACCCGGTGGCCAGGCTGGCTAGAGTTCTGGCCAGAACCCACAGCAAGGCTGTGCTCTGCCTGCAACCTGTGCCTGTGTGCGGCACCTCTGCTCCACACCAAAAGCTGCTTCAGACAATGCGAACTGTAAGCCATTCCATGCCTGTTGATATTGTGTCTCATCTTAAGTTTTTGTAAGTGCCACTTGAGTGCCTCTAAATGTGTTGCCATTCTTAAAATACAGTTTAAACAACAGCCCAGGCCTGTTCAGGGCTGGCGCCTGGCCGGCACACCTGCTAAAGGTGAGTGAATGCTTTCCACTCCCACATGGGTCCAGGGCAGGCTGAGGGGAAAGTCTCCATTCAGGGGCTTCTGAGAATAAGCAATCGTGGGACAAGAATGGCCACTACTGCAGCAGAGGCCATGCAGGCCCCACTTACCGTGTACCCACTCTGTCCCAGGCCTTTCTCCAAGAGCCAGCAGCCCCTTGGTCCCCAGGGCGACATAGAGGAGGAGGAGGTGGCGGCAGAGTAGCAGCCCTGTGGGCCCAGGGTGTGGGCTGCTCTGGGTGGCACTGGCACAGAGCGGATGTTCAGTATGTCTGCACACAACAGAGCTACGCCTGCCACCAGGAACGCTGGGGCAGGCTGTGGGCGTGGGGTGGCTGGCTGGGTGTCCCACATACCTGATGGTGGTGTCAAACTCAAAGGGGAAGATGATGTCATGGTGGTGACAAATCTGGCAAATGAAGCCCCGCTGGGTGCACAGGTCACAGTGGTAGACATGCTGGGAGGCAAACTCGACCAGGGCCTTGAGGAACCCTTCGTATGTCCCCTCTGCGATCTGCGGGGAGAGCATGGCCGCCTTAGGCTGCGGTGCTGCCGTGCCCTGGCACCGGAAGGCCTGCCCCCAGTTGCATGAGTGGCCTCTGAGTCAGGCTGTGATGTAGGTGCTCAGCCTGTGCCCTGAGGTTGCTGGGGCTATGGGACTTACAGAGGAGACTCTGATCCACTCCACCCTCCCTGGAGGAGAGGAGTGCCCACTCTCACCCCTGGGGCCAGTCCCTGCCAGGAAGCTGGGGCAGACCCTGCAGCTGGCTGGCTGCTTCAGCAAACTGTAGGCAGCCTCCCCCATTTCCCTTGCTGCTTTCTCCAGGAATCAGAGGCCTCCAGAGAGGCCTGCAGGGAGCAGGACAGGCTCACCTGTTGGAGATCCGCAACACTGAACTTGTGGGGAGACTCTAGGAGGTAATTCCTGTGGCTGAGCCTGCAAAGAAAACACAGCGCCTCTGGAGAAGGATTCTGAGGCCCAGCCACCCTGCTCACCAGTCAGAAACACCTCCTGGCTGGCTTAGCCAAGCAGGCAGGGGGTATAAATCAGCCCACCTGCAAGCCTGCCTGCTCTCCCAGGTAAACTTAGCAGCTAGTGGGACCCTGGGCAAGTTACTTAACTTCTGTGAACCTCAGGTGTGCTCCCCTGAAACATGGAGTTATTCCATAGGTCAGATAACTTATTTAAAGCATTTGGGATGGTTCCCAGGACATAGTAAATGCATGACTAATACTACTGAGGACGAGGATGGTGCAGGCCAACACTTGGAACGAGGAACCGGGCCGAGAGCCTGACCCTTACTCATCATTGAATCCTCAGGTAACCCTGTGAGCCTGGTACTGTTGTGACCCCTCTGGAGAATAGGAGGAAACGCAGACAGGTTAAGTAACTTGCCTGAGGTCACACAGACAGTAACAGTCAGAGCTGGAGCTTGAACCCAGGAGCCTGGCTCCAGAACCTGCATCCTTATCCACTCCACTGAATCCCTGCCACCATTTTATACCAGGGACAGTGCTGGGGACAGAAATGCACAGATGTGGCCTCTGTCCTCTGGTAGCACCTGGTCTAGCTGAAGGATACACATTCAAGTATCTGGTTTTGGTGTGCCATAAGAGAAACTGAGATGGGTTTCACTTCAGGGCAGGGGGACAGAGGCAAGGGTGAGGCTGCCAACCCCATCCTGGTTCCCACGACAACAGGCAAGGACCCTGGGTCACATCTTGAGGGATGGAGAGGAAACACCTGCAGAAAATCCCTGGCATAGAACCTTGCCCACCCTGCTGTGTGTGTGTGTGGGTACTGGAGCCGGAAGATGCTTGAGGACCTGTTCCCAGACACCCCATCCAAAGGCTCGGTTGTGGTCAAGGAGAAGCCCAGTCTGGGGTGGAGATGGTAAGTCCCAGGAGCAGCCAGCCTACCTGCACCACATGCTGCCAGCAGGCCACTTAGTTTACCATGTCTGTTTCCCCAGTGAACTTCCAGCTTTCTGAGAACAGGAAGCTGCCATTCATTGCCAGGAAAGCCAGAGGGGTGGTACAGGCTGGCCCTGAGTTGGCAGGAAGGGTGGGGCTGATTTGATGGAGTTACCCCTGTCATTTGCCCTCTGTCCAGTCCTGGGAGTCAGCCAGGCCCAGGGCAACCCTGGGAGCCACTGTATCCTGGGCCTGTCATACACTCAGGAAGGCCTTCTCTGTGATGCTCAGTCAAGACCAGAGGGAGAGCACCGGCCTGAGGAGAGGGGCCTGGGCCTGTTTCTCCACCTACACAATGAGACCCTCTAGTGACCTCAGAGACAGTGGAGTGCTGGAGAAGGCTGCTTCTTAACTCCATTACCTATGGAGTGATGGGGTAGGAAGGGGCCCTGACAGGGTTGGGGGATCTGGGGTCTCGGGTGGGTGGCCTGGGTGCAGCCTGTTTCCTCTGAGCCTCACCTCCTCCTGGGCTACTCATCCTTGGCTACTGGGAGGGGCACTGAGGTTTGTGGGGACATCCCTGTGAGGGGTTTCTGTGACAGCTCCTTCCCAAGGCCCTAAGAGGACGCCTGTGGAGAGGTGTCCCAGGTCCATGGAAGACTCCCTTTCCCTCAGACGACCTGCCAGTCTGCTGCTGCAAGCAGAGGGCCACGCTTTCTAACGCCCCTCCCACAGCCAGGACGTGCACGTGCTGCCTTGGCCCCTCTTCCTCTCAGCCTCCCATGGGGCCTCCAAGCTCCAGGCTTCGCCACCACGTCAGCGCCTTCCTGGGGCTCTCCCCTCACCCCTGCTGCCCCACTGCTGCCAGAGGGGTCTTTTCCAAACCACTGACTGAAACAGCAATCTGTACTCAAAACCCTTCAGTGGCTCCCCATGGTGCATAATGAAATCTAAAGGCCTTCAGTGGGCACACAGCACCCCCGAGGTCTGGCTCCTGCACCCACAGCCAGCTGCCCTGAGGGGTGCCTGCCACTGACCACGAGTCCCTCAGCCAGGAAAGCCTTTCCCTTGCCCTTTCTCCTCTCCGGTGATGATCACCCTATAGCCGAGCTCAGCACATGCATGAGGCTGCTGGCGTTGCGGCAATTTTGCCTTCCTGTGCATGTCAGCAAGGAGGCCTGGGCGCCAAAAGGGGTGGGATTTGAGAAGGGGCGATCAGAATATTCTGCTTTATTTCCTTTTGTAAATATCCCTTTAAATATTGACTATCTTTGTTAAAGAACAAAGGTTTTTTTTTTTTTTTAGATAAAAAAGAAGAGAACCCTGTAAGCCCACAGCTCAGCTGCCATCTCCTCTGGGAGTTCCTGAGCTCCTGGGCCCTCTGGCCCCTCTGGCCCCTGCCCGGTGGGTCAGGTGCCCTCCCTCAGGGCACATACCATGCTGACCCAGGCCATCTGTCCACCAGTCTGCAGCTGTTTGGGGCCCAGACGCTGAGCTCCTCAGGCAGCCCTCACCACAATCCAGGAAGGCTGCAGGAACCCAGGGATCGCTGGCCCATGCTATAAACAGGAAAGCTGGGGCTCAGAGAAGCAAAGCCACTTCTCCGAACCACGTGGTGGTTTGGGGCAGGGCAGGGGCTGCCCCCAGGCTCTTCCCCTGCCCTGTGCTTTCTCTAAAATGGAACTTCCACAGGCATGGCCTTGCGTGCTAGCAGGCTGGGTGCACAGTAGGTATGCAGGACTGTGGCCAAAGCAGGACAGGGAGACAGAGGCAGGCTTCCCTGGTACCCACCAGGTTCCACTTGACAACAGTTCAGCAGGTGGAGGGATGAATAGGGCCTGTGCCCAAAATGCACCCTGCAGGTACCTGCTCTATACAGATCTGCAGGTCTCTGCAGGTGCTAGGGAAGGCAATGAGGTCCCCTGACCCCAGAGATTTTACCACCTGGACACTGGCAGGAGGGCAGATTCTCTGGAGCTCTTAGTTGTAGAATCTCGGAAGAGAGGAAAGGGTCAGTCTACTGAAAAGGGGAGACCAGATACCTGGCTAATGTTGGGGTGGCAAAGTCCCTCAGATCCCGAGGAAAAAGACAAACCCTAGGGGCTCAACTGGCTGCTCTGCCAGAATGTGAGGAGCTGGCTCTCCCTTTTGCCCAGCAGACAGCTCGCTGCAGCAACCTCCTGAGAGCCAGGGGACCTGCACTGGGCACCCCTGGCTCCAAGAAGCAGAGCTAGCCTGCCTCCAGGAGAAATGAAGTGCACCCAGGCCTGAGGAGACTCCCTCAGCGGGTGCTCTGTGCCGGCCCCTAGGGAGGTGAGGTGGGGGAAGTGGAGGGGCTTGTGAGCTAGCTCAGGACCAGGAGGCGATTGTGATGGGCCCAGAGAGGCCCTCTAAGTCCATCCTGAAGCTCAGTGTTACCTCCCATACTTGAGCACCAAGGGCTCCAGGCTCTGGGTACTAAGGGGCTTCCAGAAGGTCCTCCTGAGAGCGGTGCCCAATCACACACTCTGTGGAGAATCTTGGGAGGGGCACAGCAAGGACAGCAGCAAGCAGTCAAGGACAGTTACGCACTGGGCATCACCTTTTGCCACGCTCCCCACTGCCCTCCCACTCCAGCTACAGTTCTCAACCAGCCTTCTGTTGCTGCCATCCTCCTGGGCCTGTCCCCTCCTCTTCCTCTTTCTAACTCCTGGTCACTTTTCAGGTCTCACCTTGGGAGTCATTTTCTCCAGGAAGGCTTCCCTGTGCTTCCAAGTGTCCTTCTTCCCTCTTGACCCTGGCCCCCTGGTTGGAGGGGGGCCCCCACTGGCTCCTCTGCCTCCCCTGCCAGACCAGAGGCTTCCAGCATGGAGGACCTGGGTCTTTCTTGCTCAGTGTTGTATCCACATTCCTCAGCTGGTGTTTGGCACTTAGTGTATTCTCAATAAATATTTGTTGAGTGAATGAATGGATATACGAAGGAAATCCACAAACCACCCCTAAAGATGCGGTGATTCTGTGGGTCCAGCAGAAGTTCTCTGCTCAGCCCTGGCAGTTTTCCCAGGTGGCCAACTTGCTGGATCGGGTGTGTGCATGGGGTGGGGCTCACCTCTTGCTCAACTCCTTCAGGGCGCCGCTTCGGCACAGGCCCAGGTAGTCCCCCAGAAGCTTCAGCTGCTCCCGGCTCCTGCCAATGAGGTGCATGCGCTCCACGTGCTCATACAGAGAGGCATTCACCAGCTGCAGGTTGATGAGGGGCTGGGCCCGGATCTGCGCCAGGAACCGTAGGGCCTGCCGGCAGACCTAGGAGAGCCGCGAGAATGGTGGAGATGTTCAGCCAGCACCTCAGGTGGGCAGGGCATCACCCACGCCCCTGCCTGCCTTGCAGCCTACTCCCAGGGTGGTGGTGATAGCTTCACTTTACAGACCAGGCAATGGAGGTTCAGGGAGATGGAGCCACCTGGCTAAGGTCACACAGCTCAGAAGTGGAACAGTCAAGACCTGAACCAGGTTGATCTGAGTCCCAAACCTGCTTGCCCTCTAGGCAATACTGCCCCTCCCGACCATACTGAGATGGGAGGTTGCTCTGGTCAAGGCCCCCTCCCTGGGACCTCAGAGACCCTTCCCACGCTTTCCTGTCTGCCCAGTCCTCTCTTCCTGCCTACAGGAAACAGGCGCTCTCCTCTGGGCCCCGACTCAGGAATCAGGTGACTCTGCTGCCATCAGCCTCCACCACAGGAAGCCACAGAGCAGACTAAGCTTCACAAGATCCCCGGGCACCCTTGGCTCTCGCTAGTGGCTACTGCTAGTACCGGCCCTCCTCCCTGCACCCGGAACTGAGGAGCTGAGGAATCCTTCGCAGCATCTCCTGAGGGACTGGCAGACTGCTGAAAGTTCTACTCAGCCTTGACCCTCGTGCTAATGCCAACAACTGAGCATTGACTATCTGCCAGACACTGGGCTAGGGACGCTGACCATTCTCACCCTCAGAATCCATGGGGGAAGGGAAGGTGGAATGGTCCCCAATTCATAGATGAGGAAACTGAGGCTCAGAGAAGCTGGAGTGGTATATCCAACTGGCCTGTGGACAGTGCAGCTCAGGCTGGAGCTGCGACGTCGTGTCTGCACACTGGGCTGCCGTGCAAACTAAGGAGAACGCCCCTCCCCTGTGCTCTCCTCCTTGCGTGATAAGGAGCTGGAGTTAGCTGGGGGAAAATCAAATCACTATCTCATGACATTATTTTCAGTTTACACTAACAGAGAGATCCCACAAGAGTGCCTGGCATGGAGCACATCCTTGGCAAACATGAGCTGCTGCCAGCTGCAGTGTGAGAGCCTATGGTGGCCCTGCTGTCCCTTGAGGGTCAGGAGACCTGTCCCTATATGTGGGGAAAACTCTGGCCTCTGCAGCAGGTCTCACCTGCCCCAGCACCAGACAACCCTGTTCCCATCTCCTTCTGCCCTCAGAAACCAGTCCCCTAGCCTGGGGGCAGCCCAGTGGTCACCTCCTGTAACCTGGGTCAAACTTCTGTCCTCCAGACCTAGCCCAGCTTTTCCCACAGCTCATCTTCGGGCCTTGGGTGAGGCCCAGATGAAACAACACTCAGGAATGTGCACTGAACACTGCCCAGTGCACCACATGGGCAAGGGCTTCATGCTCCCCAGAGCCCGTTCCTGTCCTGTGGGCACAGAGGAGACAGACAAAAGCAGAAACCCTAGTCCTGGGTTGGCATCCTGCCAAGTGCCAACTGGGCATCAGCACAAGTGGGTCAGCCAGAGCCATAACAGAGAACAATGAAGCCCCAAACTCACAGGCTGGCCACTTTCTATTTTGAATTTTCCTGAATTTCCTAGGCCAGTGATCTTTGAGGTGCGGGGAGGTGTGGATATTTCCTGATCTCAGATATGCCTAGAAAAGGACTGTAATTTCCTAGAAAGGAAGAGACCAGGGATTCCAGCAATGAATAAGGTGATGGCTCCACAGAAGTACCAAGGGCTGGGAAAGAGTGAATGTGTTTTATGGCCCAAAGGTTCTTTGCATTTTTCTACTTTGAGGTTTAATTTTCTCTCTGTAGAGAGAGAAAATTGGCCTGCAGCCATAGCCCTGTGACATCTGATCCCATCAGATCTTGGAAGCTAGGCAGGGTTGGGCCTGGTTAGTACTTGGATGGGATACAGCCTGGGAACATCAGGTGCTGTAGGCTTGGGAGACAGACCTGACAACCCACTCCCCAAAAAAACCAATCTGCCATTGAAAACCCTATGAACAGCAGAGAAGCACTGACAACAGTGTTTCACCTGTTGTATGTTGGATACCGACTCAATGGCTCCTAACAACAACAACAACAACAACAAATTAATTATGTAACACTGAGGGCAGGGGTAGGGACAAGAGAATAGCCAAAGTGAAGCCACCTGTGGGGCTTCCCCTTCTTGGGAGGTGTACTAACTCAGAGGGTTACCTTCCCTGCACTCTGAGGACACACCCATAGGCTAAGACCGCATGGCTTATAGGCACTGGGTCTGAGAGAAGCAAGTGGCTCCTTCCTTGTGTTTCTGTGTCTGTTTTCATAGAAATCTATGCCTTTGGGAGAAAGCCAAGTTTGTGCCCTTTCAGGCAGACCTGCAACACGTGAATTAGGGACAGGAGGTATGACAGGCCCCAAGGAAGTAACGTTCTAAATGACAGGTATGTACTACCTCACCTGCACTCTCAGTAACCTTGAGACACACACCGTTATTGATTCCCTTTTGAGACAAGGAAGCCAAAGCTAACTTGTTCATGGCAACCCAGCTAGAAAAGTGGCTAAGCTCAGTTGGAGAAGAGGAAAATCTGAAAGATCTTGGAGTATATCTTCTTTAGAAGCATTTGATGGACATAAAAGAGGACTTTAGATATAATATTAAGTGAACAGAGCATGTGATAAAGCAAAATGAGTCCAGTATGATCTCAACTTTATAAAAAGTAGACACATATATAAATAAGTGCACAGAAAGGCTGTACCCCAAAATGTTACTAGTGATTATCTCTGGGTGATGACCCATAATTTTCTCTTTGGGTTTCTCTGTAATTTTTACATGTTAAACAATAATGATGCATTGTCTTTTTTTCCCCCTTTCAGTACTAGGGTGTTCAACTTCAGGGCCTCACGAGTACTTACTTTTTTTTTTTTTAATCTTGAGACAGAGTCTCGATAAGTTGCACAGACTGCCTCTGGCCTCAAATTTGAGATCCTCCTGCCTCTACTTCCTGAGTTTCTGGGATTATAGATGTGTGCCATTGTGCCTGGCTATGCATTATCTTTATAAGAGGTTGTTTTAAGGGATAGAGCCCCAGAAAAACATCCTCCAAAAACATGAAATAAGTAAGCCCATGCAGGGCCTGCAGCAAAGTACAGTCATTTGATCCCACGATATCAGCAAAAGGCTGACTGCTCTCAGGGGTGCAGTCAACTGACTGGCTGGTGCACCTGGCCATCTATCTACTTACCCACACACCCACTCATCTATCCATCCACCCACCGATCCATGCACCCATCCATTCATCTACCTACCCACATATCTATCCATCGATTTATCAAATCTATCCTATCTTAACCTTCCTGTCTATCTGTCTACCTAGTTCTTGGTGCATTAAATAGTTTTGTCTGTCACTGTGCTAGCTAGAATACCAACCTCAGACACCCACCTGGGGACCAAGGCAGACATTTACAGAGCTCTGCTCAGGGGCTGTGGATAGGTCCCAAGCTTTTCTCTTGGTCATCCTGCCTCATCACAGGGCCTAAACCAATGATCCTAGGTTCCCTACAGCCCAAATCCTCCACACAAACAATAGCAGCAGTAAAGAGGGGAGAATGTTCCTCAGTCCCTCAGGAGCTTTGCTAGGCTGTAAAAGGCTGGGGCTGAGACTTACTGGGCGTGTGGTGAGGTCCCAGTTGTGGATGATCCTGGCTGGAATCACTGAGGCATCATCTTGGTGGCAGATGTCACAGTAATAGAGGCCAGAGAAGGCACAGAGCTTGGGTCGTACAAAGGAGAAGCCAATCTGCCTGGAGCAGCCTGGGAAGATGAGTGGTGGGATCAGAGTTAGCTTCAAGCAACACAGAGGGTACTGTTAGTGCTTTTTTTTTTTTTTTAAGGAAAATACAATGATAAAAATGATCTTCATTCATATTTCCACCACTCAAAACCAACAGTATTAATTATAACAAGACAATTGTAAGAACTATTGTTGCTATTTTATAGCTGAAGAAATTGATACTCAAAGGTTAAAGAATCTGTCTGAAGCCAGGTGTGTTGGCTCATGCCTGCCATCTCAGCACTTGAGATGCTGAGGCAGGAGTATCGAGAGTTCCAGGCCAACTTGGGCCTTGAGACCCTTTCTCAAACAAACAGATGAAGGGTATGTGTGAGGTGTATCTGGTCACATAATGACAAAATGGTACAGTGGCACTCAAATTTGAGCTTGGCTGGTCCCCAGTCTTCATTCTCTTCCATTATACTTAGCTGGCTTTGTCCAGTGCTCTACGTCTTGCTCCCTGATGCCAACCTGCTCTCCATTCACCCTTCAACTGGGACCCAAAAATGGAAGCAACTAAGTTGGAGTCTGGGCCAGCAGTGAAGGAGGTGGGGAGTCTGGTACCATTGCACATGTCTGTCATCCCAGCCACTCAGGAGGCTGAGGCAGGAGGACTGCAATCTGAGGCCAGAGGCAGCCTGCACAACTTAAAACAAAGGGCCTGATGGTGCACCACAGTGGGAGAGTACTTGCCTAGCAAGTTTGAAGCCCTGAGCTCAAATCCGGAGGAGGGGGAGGGGGAGGAGGAGGAGAAGAAGAGGAAGAAACTTAAAAGGACTGAATTCAAGAATCTATGTTTTGAGCTGGGTGTAGTGGTGCACACTTATAATCCCAGCACTCAAGAAGCTAAGGCAGGACAGTCAAGAGCTCAAGGCCAGCCTGGGCTATAGAGCAAGACCGTGTCTCAAAAATAACTGCAAAAATTGCACTGCAAAACAAAAATAAAAACAAACAAGCAAAAAGGAATTGGGGTGAGGGCTACAAGAGCAGAGGGCAAAGCCAGCAGGAGCAGGATGGTCTGGAAATTGGCTGGTACCCAGAATAGCCTGATATTTCAGGACAGTGGGTAGGGACAGCTTTAGCCCCTTAGCTATACAGCATGGGGCAGTGGAAGTTGGGTATGCACAGGGGAAAAAGCTAACGCCCAGCTCAAATCCTCAACTCATGCCTTGCCTTCCATAATGGCATGGGAGAGGGTCCCTTTGGCCTTGAGACCAAACAGCTGGCCCTCCTGGTTACCAGCTTCTGTATGCTGACCTTCACTAATTTCCTCAAGATTCCATTTCACTGTGTGTAAAAGTTGGCTTCTACCAGCTGTTTTGTGAGGTTATTACAAAGTAGAAGGAAGACAAGGGTCTGAAAGTGCTTGGCCAACTATGAGCTACAACACAGAAGTCACTGGTAGGTGTCTGCCTATCCACTGGGCCATGCTGCAGGGTGGAAAGGCAGCCTGAATTTCCCTGGCATTATAGTCCCAGTTGGCAGGATGGTGGGCAACAGCCACGGGAAGAGCTGCTTCAGCCACACTCATACCTAGAGGCAGGCAGCCTTCCCTGACAAGGGCAAAGTGTGAGGGCTGAGGCAGCAACTGCCTGCAGATGTTTTCTGCAGGAAGCTCTACTTAGCCTGCTTCTCCTGGCCTCCAGGGGCCTGCTGCAGGTTACTTCCTTCTGTACTCTTGAAGCAGGCTTTCCCCTCTGGTCCCATAGGCTCCACCCCACCAGACAGCTCAGCTTTGTGCTCTGGCCTTCTGCAGCAAGGTACCTGGCACCTCTCCCAGGACAGTGGGCCCAGTGAGGCTGGGAGGAGATACCAAGAGAACATGGGCAGTGGGATGCCATGCAACTTAGGACAACATGAGGGTGGTGAGGCCCTCTGGGGTCATGGCCATGAGCACAGGCTCTGGGCACCACTACCAAAGTCCAATTCTGCCTCTTCCACTTATGGCATGAGCCTGAGACAATGTACTTATCAGCTCTAGGCCTCAGTTTCCTCACCTATAAACAGAGAAAAGAGTAGCCCCTAGATGCACAGGGTTGTTGTGAGGATTAAATGAGATAATCCAAATGAAGCACTGGGCTCAGTGCCCCACACAAGATGTATGAGATTCCATGATGATAATGATACAGCAGATTCCCTGGTATAGAATAATATCCATAATGTATTACTACTTTTTGAGGCAGGGTCTCCCAGTGGCCCAGGCTGGCCTCAAACTTGCGATCCTCCTGTCTACACCTCCTGAGTGCTGAGATTATAGGTGTGCACCACCACATCTTGTCTGTAATACATTATTAAGGGAAAAAAACCCCACATTGCCGGACAGTATATGGAGCTGTGTTGCCCAATACAGTGGCCATAAGCCACAGGTACTCCTTTAAAAAGTAAAATCAAGTGGAAAATTAAGTTCCTTCATCACACTAGCCACATTCTAAACACCTAGTGGTCACATACGACTCATAGCTGCTGGCTGGACAGCAGATCCAGAACACTTTCATCATCACAGGAAGTCCTATGGGATAGCACTGAATAGCATAACTTGCAAAGCACACAAAAGTATTTGCTTTGGGAGGATCCTGTGTTCTTGCTACAAAAGCATATGGCAGGATAGTGATAAGATCCTGGAGGGTGGCAGGGCAGGGCACTGTGCAGCAGGGCTGCCATCCACAGGTCCCACTCAGCAGCAGCAAGTGGCAGGAGAAGGGACAGGGGGCTGCCCACAAGCTGCTGGCTGGGCCAGCGAGCGTGGAGGAGGCAGAGGCTGCAGGGCTCTACCCCTCTGCTGTGTTACCCAGCAGAGGACAGAGGGAGGCATGGAGGCTCTGGAGGGAAGCCTAAGCCAGGAATCCCACAGGAGGTGGTGTGGCTGGCAGGCTGGGGGTGGTGGGGTTGGTCAGCACCTGCGCAGAAACAGCCCTGGGAGTCAAGGCCCTTCTCCGTGGGGATGGCCACCAGGTACTGCAGCAGGAAGCCGTTCTCCCTGGTGGCGAACTTCAGCACCTCCTGACAGTTTTCATCTAGACTCCCAGCAAGTGTCACAGCCTCCTCAGCCGTCTCCAAGTAGGAGGCCAGGACCTTGCGGACCAGGTCTCTCCACAGGGTGGCCTCCTCTGCATCCCTGGCTTGCAGTTTCAGGACAGCCTTGGCTGTGATGATTTTGAAGAAGGCTGGGCCCCCGAGGCTCGTGTCTGGTAGGATGTCTCGGATGGTCTCCACTCCATGGCTGTCGCTTAGCATCTTTTCATCATTTCTCACACGAAAGCATTTCAGAGACTCCAAGGACAGGGAAAAAATATAGGGCATCCAGGTCTTGTCTGTGTACAGGTACAGAAGGGACTCTTTGATAGCGTCTGGCTCTGGAACCTGGGCAGACGTCCAGTCCAACTGCATACCCTGGGGGACTGCAGGCTCTAGGACCAGGGCCGAGTGACTGGGGTGGCCACCTGGGGGGGTCTCCAGGGCATCCTCAGGCTCATCTGGGTACTGGATGTTCACCCAGTCATCCTCCTGCTGAGGCCGGACCTTCTGCAGGGCCTCCCGCACGCGGTCCAGCCAGTCCTCAGCCTCGTCCTGGGAGGAGGCCCGAAGTGCCAATTTCTTGCCAGAGAAGACCAGCTCGAAGCGCCCGTCTCTGTGGGCTGGCCCCACGGCCTCACAGCGCAACAGGGAGCAGCTCTCCACGCAGGTGTGCTCCTCATCACTCAGGTAGAGGCGGAGCTCCAGTGGGGACAGCTCACAGAAGAGCTCCTTCCAGATGCCCATGGCCCCTCGCCGGGACACGGTGCCCAGCTTCATGAGGCCTCGGAATGGGTTGGATAATCCTAGAGGGAGAGAGAGGCATTTTAGGCAACAAGCCTGTCCCTTTACTACCTGGGCCCATGTCTGGTGTCTAATATCCTATCATGGAAGTAGACACGGTCACTGCCACCAGAATGTAGCTGGCTACAGGGCACTGTCAAATGGGATTCTGAAAGCTGGATGGGAGTAATTTTTGAGCACCTCTACTCCCTCCTCCCTTCAGATGTTGACCTCACTTTTTGCATTTCACTGAGAAGATGAGTGCGCTCAGAAGACTCCTCCATGCGCCCCCCTCTCTGCACTCACCCCTTCTAGCATCTGTGCCCACATTCTAACTTCCCCCTTGTCACCAGAGATGAGCTGTGCCTCTGTGTGAGGCTGCCCCCACCCCCTCACTCAGGGATAAGGACCTCTCTCCAGCAGTTCTCCCTCTGTGATGCCCTTTTCTCTCTTCTCTCCTGGATGATTCCTGTCAGCACACATGTTATTTCTCCTACCCAAATTCCTACTGTCTCAACAACTACCTCTAATTACCATTGTTTCTTGGTCCCCTGCACAGAAAGTCTGCTTGAGGAAGTAGCAATACCTCTACTCTTATCTCCCTGCTCCTATTCCTTCTTGAACCTGTCCACTTTGGGCTTTTGTCCCCTTATACCACTGAAACTGCTCCTGGGAAGGCCACCAATATCCTCCTTGTGGCCAAACCCAAAGGCCGCTCCTCCTTACCTCATCTTCACCCTTTGTTTTCCTGGTTCCCTGACTTCTTGAGGCTAGAGTGCACCAGAGCTCAGTCATGGATCCCTTCTCTTCTCCTTGGATACTTACTTCCTAGCTCATTTTACCTGTTCTCCGGGATTTATGCCAACACCTCATTTTTTTCCCTCCTGCCTGGACCTCACCCATGAGCTTCAGACTCACACACATCTGCTCCATGTGAGTCTAAAAGGCATCTCATGAATTTTGGATTTTCCTGCTACAAACATGCTTCTTCCCTAATGTTCCTTATCTCATAAAATGGAAAAGCCTTGGCACTATCCAGATTTTCTTTCTTTCACAGCCCATATCCAATCCATTAGCAAAACTATTGGCTCTGCCTTCAACACATATCCAGAATCTTCAACTTCTTCCTTGCTCTACCATTCCCTCACAGGGTCATGTCTGGCATCGGTTGTGACAACAACCCCCTCATTGGACCTTCTCCCCTTGCCATTCTTCAGCAAAGATAAGCCAGATCCCATCGCTCTGCCCTCTCCCTCAGAGGAGAAGTCCACATGCTTTCCGAAGCCCACAGGCCTGTCCCACTGACCCGGTCCCTTGACACCCCCACTCCAGCCACTCTGGTCACCACTGTTCCCTGGACATGTTAAGCATGATCCCAGAGTAGAGTCTTTGCATTTCTTCTCCCTGCTTTAAATGCACAGACTGTTGCATGCCTCCCTCTCTCCCTTCTTTCTCATCTCCTCGAATGTCACCTTTTCTGTGAGGGCTGCCCTGGCCACCCTGAGAGTACAACTCCACTCTCCACCTGGGCACTCCCTGATCTTTCTTCTCCATGGCTTCTAACACCACCTGACCATACTTGACCTTCACTGGTCAATCTTCTTATTTCCTGTCCTCTCATTGCAGGGTAAGTGTCATGAAGGTGGGGACATTGCTTTGCTTCCTGCCATGTCCCCAGCACCTAGAACACTGTTTGGCACATCATGGAAATAGCTTCTGAATGAATGAGTGGGTAAAAGAGTGTCTATGTGCCACACACTGCTCAATGATCTCTATTTCCCTAGAATCTGTCCCCAACTAGGGGTCCAAAGGACACAAAATCCTCTGTCAGCCTGGACTAGCTCTGGAGTTTTAAACTATTGTAGTTTTACTACTTGTCAGGAAACTCAATGGCCCAGGCATGAAGAACATTTTCTTTGGCCTGGTTAGAGACCACAGCCAGCACTGGGCTGAAAAACAAACCCAAGAGAACCCACCATAGAGACTAGGGCACTACTCATGCTGTCCAGGCCAGGGTCCCACAAACCTGTCAGAATTCTCTGCGAGATCATTGCCAAAAGAAAATGAGGAGAGAAAGAGACCCAAGCGAGGGCACAACTTGTTTTGTTCATTTTAAAAGGAAATCCATTTTGAGAATTACAGAAAAGTTAGATGATAGCTATTTAATGCTTTCTGGAATCCTACAGAGAGGGCAGAGATCAAGTTGGCCTAACTGTAAATAGCAAGTGGAGGACAGAAACAAACAGCAGATCTGATAAACACCACTAGAGCTGTTTACAGAACCATCCAAGAAAAAAACCTATGGAAGGAGCTGTTAGAACACTTGAGCCTTCCGAGCCACAGAGAATGGAGAGTCTCTGTAATTCTCAATTTCACAGCATAATTTCAGGGAGGATAGTTCCCTTCCAGTATATGAAGTAGTTTTATAACCTGCAGGCAATTTTGAGCACTGTTTTAATAAGATTTTATATAATATGGCACTTTTGCTGAAACGCTGTCCTGAATTCATAAGCACAGGGCCATGCCTTATTATTACATTCTGGGATAAGGTTTTTCTAGGCGAATATACCACCCACCAGGAATGGCAAATAGGACCTCAGAGGTGCTTTCTAAAAGGTACAGTCCCTGCAGACTGGGCTCAGCAGAGCCACCTACCCATCTGCCTCCGGTGTACCACCCGGAAGTTCTTGTGCTCTGGTGCTGCTGCTGCTGGGGCTGCCCTGGCTTTCCTGCTGCCTGGGGAAGGCACACATGCTTTGTCTAATGCCCCCAGGGAGCAGCTCTTTCTTGGTCCTTGAGAAAGATGCCTGTGGAAAGCAGGCCTTGACTCTGGAGTCCCTTGGGAAGAAGCTGCAGAGCCATCTAAAGCACTCTCAGGGGCACGCTCCTGGGAAGGCCGGTAGAAGTCATCTTCAGAGATCCAGCTCTTGCTTTTCTATTAAGGAAAAAGTAAAGAAGAGGCTAGCTGTTTTGAAGTGTTTAAAAAAAACCCTTATTGCATCATGGTTCACATACCATAAAATTGACCCATTTTTACAAATGGGTATGTAACCCAGTAGTTTTCATATATCCACACAGGTGAGCAACCATCACCATAATCTAAGTTTAGAACATTCTCATCACCCCCAAAAGAAATTCCCTACCCACTGGCAGTTGTCCCCATTTCCCCATGATCAGCCCAGCTCTAGGCAATCACTCCTGTATTTTTCTTTATAGGTTTGCACACTCTGACCCTTTCATGTAAAAGGGATCATAATAGTCTTTGTGACTTCCTTCTAAATGTAATGTTTTCAAGGTTCGCCCACATTTTAAACATGCATGCACAATCATTCCTTTATATTGCTAAATAATTGCATGCGTGTGCTTTTTTTTTTTTTTTAAAGACATGGTCCTGCTATATAATACCTCAGGTTGGCCTTGAACTTGTGATCCTCCTGCCTCAGCCTCCTGAGTGCTGGGATCACAGGCATGTGCCACTTTGCCTAGCTCATATGTTTGATTATGCACTCATCAGCTGATGTGCATTTTGGTTGCTTCCACTTTTTATCTACTATGAATAATGCTGTGATGAACATTCATGTACAAGTTTTTAGGTGGACAAATGTTTTCATTTTTTTTTTGAGTATATACCTACTAGTGGAATTGCTAGGTCATATGTAGCTCTTATGTTTAATTTCTTGAGGAATTACCAAACTATTTCCCAAAGTGACTGCACCACTTTACATTCCTAACAGCCATGGATGGGGGTTCCAATTTCTCTATAAACTCCCCAACATTTGTTACCATGTCTTTTCTTGATTATAGCCATCCTGATGGGTGTTTTTGAGATGCTGTCTCATTGTGGTTTTGATTTGAATTTCCGTAATGTCTCATGACATTGAGTATCTTTTCACGTGGTTATTGAACATCAGTACATCTTTGGAGAAAAATCTACTTGAATCTTTGTCCACTTTAAAACTGGGCTTTATCTTTATCTTTTTGTTGTTAAGTAAGGGTTGAATTGTGCCTCGAAAAAAGACTTGTTGAAATCTTAGCCCCCAGCAATCCTATTTAGAAAGAGTCCTTGCAGATGTAATTAGTTAAAATGAAGTGATATTGGAGCAGGGTGGGTCCTTCACCCAGTATGACTGATGTCCTTAGAAGAGGAGACCTATGCTGATGAGTGTGCCAAGTGAAGACAGAAACATGAAGGGAGAATGCATATGGTGATGGAGAGAGGGATCAGAGAGATGTATCTACAAGCCAAAGAATATCAAGGCTGCTGACAACACTACAAGCTAAGAGAAAGGCATGGAGCAGATTCCTCCTCAGACTCTCCAGAAGGACCAACCCTGCTGACATCTGTGCTTTGGACTTCTAGCCTCTACAATTATTAAAGAATGCACTTCTGTTGTTTTAAGCCACCTAGTTTATGTCACTTTGTTATAGCTGCCTTGGGAAACTAATACAAGTTACAAGGGTTCTTTGGCTATTCTGGATACCAAACCATTATTGACTACGGAATTTGACAATGATTTCTCCCATTCTGCCTTTTTCCTTTCTTAGTGGTGCCCTCTGAAGCACAATAGTATTAAATTTTGATGAAGTCAAATTTATATATATATTCTTCTTTTGTCTGTGCTCTGGGTGGCTTATCTAAGAAACCACTGCTGAAGCCAATGTCACAAAGATTTACTCCTACCTTTCTGCTAAAAGCTTCATAATTTTAGTTCCCACATTTTAGTCTACAAACCATTTTGAGTCAGTTTATGTAAGATATAAGGAAGGAGTACGACTTTTTATTTTTGCAGGTGGATATCCAGTTGTCCCAGCACATTGGGCTTTTCTGCCCTATTTATAGGGTTTGAGATGAGGGAAGCATGGCATGCAGGGCTTGGTCCTCACTGGCCACCTCTGCTTCTGCACCTCACATCTAAGCAGGCTCCTGGGACCCGTGGCAAGCAGGTCCTGGCTCTCCCTTTCTACTGTGCCAAGTCCAAAGTTGCTCACTGATAGGGGAAGTCTAGGGCCAGTGGGCTTGTGGGAATGGATTCCAGTTCCTTTTTTTTCTCACCATTTTAGGCCCTCTTCAGCTTTCTGTGCCTAAACATGGAAGAACAGAGACAAAAAAGCTGGCTGGTTACCCTAAGTGGCTGTCTACATAGAGAAAATGAATCACATAAGGGGTGGGATCAGCCCACCTGTTTTAAGTGCTACCAACCTCACCCTTATGTTGCTATTTCCAATCACTCAATCAAGACTGCCCTCTCTGCTTATGTAGACAAGGAAGAGGAGCTGGGCTGGGGCTGCATGGGGAGGGTTAGTTTAGACAGTTTAATCCATCAGATGCTACAAGGCTCCTAAAGCCAAGAACGGTGAGTTCTGACTCAGGCACTTGGAGGAAGCTCCAAGAACTGGGCCCCCAGGGCCTCCTCCATAGGCCCCTCAGAATTAACAGGTACTTCTTTCTGCCAGGGACAAGACAATGTGTCAATTGGGGTGCCTACTGGGGACCATATATAACACTGGATTTTGAACAAAACCTGTCCAAGTCACCAAGATGCAGGGCGACTCTGAGGGAAATGGGTGGGGCTGAGCAGTGCCCAGCAACCTCATGGCCTTTGCCAGGTGTGTGGCCTTGCACATACCTAAAGATCCTGCCATCTGCAGGCTCTGCTCATGGCCCTGAAGAGACAGATGCCTATTCCTTAGGACTCAGCAAGGGGTCACTTACCACCTCCCCTGGAAGCTTCATTACCTGAGCCTAGCCCATGTCCCTTCCCACCTCTATGACCCAACTGGGCCCCCATGATAGTCTGTGCTTACCCACAACCTAGGACCTGCAAGGCTGTTTGGAGTAGCCCTTTTCCTTGGTCTCTCCAACAAAAGTGCATGGCATTTTCTCTCCCCACTTCCTGCTACCTTCCTTCACCAGCTCATTCAGGTTTCCACATCTGGCCAGTTCTCTTCCCCTTTAACAATGAGGGAATCACCACTGATCCAGGATCTACACCAGAATAGCACTGAGACAGAAGAATGCCACCTTGAGTTATTAAGGTGTCATAACACAAGTCACAACCTGTGAGTCACAGGGGTCTGGATGAGGGTATGATGCCAGCTCTCTGCACCACCTTCAAAAGGACTAGACTTTCTTTCCAGACTGTCCTGTATCCAGAACTGCGGGAATGGACTCCAGGCCATGGAGCCAGGCCCTCAGCAGGGGGAATTTACCATAGTTAAGGCTACTCTTTGGAGCCGTGTCAGGGCACAGGCAACCATCCCCGGGAGACATCACTCTAACTCTAGTTCAACCCAGGGGCTGCAGAATCTTTCAACCTTCAGCACGGCTTGGCAGTTGCCTAGTCACAATCTTCAGGGTCCCATAACATTCACCTTCCATAAGAAAATCTGAAGGTATATTCAGAATAGTTGACTATGGAGAGTCTGACCCATGCTTACCCAATTATATGATTTATGTAGTCATATTCAAAAAATGGTGCTAGGTGGGGGGGAGGGAAGATAACAATGAGGTCAATACAAATGGACTAAAAATCGCATGTAATTGTTCTAACAAGATAGAAACAAAGACCACTACAGGAAAAGTTTCTATCTTAAACTGAAATGGAACCCAAGGACATATAGAAAAATACTATATAGTAAAAGATAGAGAAGACTTGGATGGGAAACTTAGATAGGAAGGGGGGAGGGGGGAAACACAGAGGAGGGTAAGAGGTAACCTATATGAATAATGCTTATCAAATTGCATATATGAAAATTGTCACAACGAAAAGCATGTCAAAATGAATCACATTATGATGTACATTAAAAATTTCTAATAAAAAAAAATGGTGCTAGGTCAATCAGATGTCCATATGGAAAAATATGAACTTTTGACTCCTACCTCATACCGTACATAAAAATTAATCTCACACAGATCAGAAACCTAATTGTGATAGGTAAGTTACTAAAGCTTCTTTGAAGAAACTCAGAATACCTTTCGAGCCTTGGGGTAGACACAAATTTCTTTCTTTCTTTCTTCCTTTTTAAGGTACTTGGGGGTTGAACCCATACTTTGCAAGTGCTTAATGACTGGGTTGCAGCCCCATCCCAATTTTAATTTATTTTGAAGCAGGTCTCGCTAAAGTACACAGGCTACCTCTGGCCTCGAATTTATGATCCTTTTGCTTCTGCCTCCCGAGTTGCTGGGATTACAGACATGAGCCACTGCACCCAGCCAAAAATTTCTTAAATAGAATAAAATTCTGTGCAAACCATAAATAAAAAGATCAATAAACTGAACATCACTAAAATTAAGAACTTTGTTTTTTGAGACGGTCTTTGCTATATAGCTCAGGCTGGTCTCAAATTTATGATCCTGCTTCAGCCTCCCAAGTGCTGGGATTATAGGTGTGCACCATCATATGTGGTTCTTTTTTTTTTTTTTTTTTGGTGGTGCTAAGGATTGAACCCAGTGCTCACATATCCTAAACAAGTGCTCTACAACTGAACTACATCCCCAGTCTCAAAAATTAAGAATTTCTGTTCAATAAAAATACCACGAAGAGATTTAAAAGGCAAACCATAGATTGGCAGAAGACACTTCTCATTCGCATCTATATGTATATCTCCATATCTATATATACAGACAGACTGATGTCTCAGCCATATGACGGGATATACCATGGCCTATTACTATTATTGTTAGGTGCTGTCAAGTTGGGTCCTACTCATAGCAACCCTCAGAGGGTTTTCAATGGCTGATTGTTTGGAGATTACTCTGGGAGTGGATTGCCATGTCCTTCTCCCACCCATGTCAAATTACTCATGAATAAAAAGGAATGAAGTACTGATATATTTTACAGCATGGGTAAACCTTAAAACTACAATGCTAAGCAAAAGAAGCCAGTCACAAAAGATCACATATCGTATGATTCGATTTATACGAAATTTCCAACATAGACAAATCTATCAAGATAAGATAACGATTAGGGTTGTCAGAAGCTGAGGGGAGTGTGGGTAAGGAAGGAGAGAGATGGGGAGTGACTGCCTGTGGGTAGGGAGTTTCTTTAATGGGAGGTTGAAATGTTCTAAAATTAAATTGTGGTGGTGGCTGCACAATCCTACAAATACACTAAAAAACACTGATTTATACTTTGATTATGCAAGTGGCATCAGTTATATCTCAATAAGCCAGTTAAAAAGTCGGGGCGCAGGGCATGGCAGGAGGATGACAAGTTCAGGAGATATGCCTCTCATCCATTCCATGGCTCTGGTCCGATCCTGAGTTATAGGATCTAGAAGCTACTACCCAAAGGAGAGATGACCATGGATGGAGCTGACAAAGAAAGACCATATCCCAATCTGAGTCCCAGATGGCAGCTAGGATAAACTCCAGGCTACGTGTGTCTGTGTGCAAGTGAACATGCAAATTCCCTCCTATGCTTTCATGACCTGGCTTTGCCCTCTATGGCATAGTTTTAACTGGGAAGACCAGAGACAGGAGTATTCAGAGGCAGCCACCCTGTAAAGGTGCTCATTTCTTCTCCCTGTGCCATGGTCCTTTCTCTTTCCCCCTCCATAGGTCTTCTACTCTTCCTGAGCAGCTGCTTCCCTCACTTATCCTGGGTGAGCAGCTGGGGCTTGAGCCACAGAAAGGTCAGGTACCACATGCATTGTTCTCCTATAAACACTCAATAAAGTCAATAACTTTGCCTGGAAAACACCAAAGACCACATGAGAACAAATGCAGGAGGCTAAGGAACTTGAATTCATAGCTTCTGACTGGTACTTCCTGGGACCAACAAGCCTCAAGCCTCTTCACCCATAGCTCTCTCAGAGATGCCCAGAACTGGCTTTCCCCAGGTATGAATAAATTGGCTTGGTTTATTGTAGAAAAATGTTGTCCAAGAGAAATACAATGAGAACCACATGTATAATTTTAAATGTTCTAATAGTCATGTTAAAAAATGACAAAAGAGCTGGGTGTAGTGGCACATTTCTATAATGTCAGCACTCAGGAGGCTGGGGCAGGAGGATGGTGAATTCAAGGTTACCCAGGGCTATCTAAGTGAGACCTTGTCTTGATAAAACAAAAAAATAGCAACAGAAACCTGTAAATAGAAATAGATGAAATTAAATTTTAAAAATGCACCTTATTTAGTCCAATGTCTGTCTGTCTGTCTGTCTGTCTCTCTCTCTCTCTCTCACACACACACACTTTTTTTGGATTGAACCCAGGGCATTGTGCATGTTAGGCCAGTATTCTACCACTGGGTTACATCCCCAGTCCCCAAATATTTTCATTTTTAAACATGTAATCAAAATAAAAATTATTAACAAGAGAGTTTACCTTCTTTTTTCATAATAAATTGTCAAAATCCAGTGCTTACTTTATATAGCACATGTCAAATTGGGCTGCACCCAACCTGTTTTTTTTTTTTTTTTTTTTTTTTTTTTTTAAATAGGGCCTCACTATGTAATTCAGGCTGGCCTCAAACTTGAGATCTTCATGTGTCAGCTTCCTGAGTACTGGGATTACAAGTGTGCCCCACTACACCTGGCTCTGGAAGGCCACACTTCAAGTGACCAATAGCCAAATGTGGTTAGTGGCTACCATGTTGGGTCATGCAGTTTTAAGGCCTGATGCATGTTGGAAAATGAATATTTTCAAAGTCTGGTATTTTATAAAAATATTAATTTAATAAGAAATACTAAGGAGAAAACCAAGGTTCAGAGAGGTGCAGTGGCTTGCCCAAGGCCTTAAGCTGCCTTAAGCTGTGGTTAAGGTCAGATAGGAATCACCTTTTCGCAGAGGTACCGTAAAGATGGCAGGAGATATGGTACACGGACATGAGCAGCACAGTGCCTGGCTCATCCTCCCTACTTGCATGCCAAGAAACATTAGCTCACCACTAGGATGCTATTAACATTATTGCACATGTAGAGAGCGTGGCTATGGAAAGAAAGCAGAAAGCACTCAGCCCACTAGGTGGGGCTACTCTGCTTCAGTTTTGAGACAGTTCCTCATGCCTCCCCCAAACAGCCTGGGCACTCACCGGACTGGTGGGAGAGGAAACCACAAGCTTCAGGCCAACTCCGCCATATTCCAGGGACTTCTGCTGGCTACTCCTTTGGCTGGCTGCTCCTCTCACAGGACTAAAAGGCTGCTGGTCTGAAGCACTCCTTTCAGAGATAGCTTGGGCAGTGCTCGGTTGCTGCATGTCCAGGGTATCAAGTGCCTGGGGAAGTGCCTCCTGCTTGTGGCCACCATTTGGGGTCCCAGAGGATGCCTGGGCAGGAAGGAGCTCTGCAGTTCCATCAAAGTACAGATGCATGCTGGTGGTAAGGCTGTGGTGGGAGGGTGAGGCCTGGAGTGCAGGGATTTCTGCCTCCTGGCATGGCCCACTGGTTGGCATAGAGTTCACCTGGGCTTTGCTGAATTCCGACAACACCCTAGAAGTTGTTAAACAAAGAAACCTTTGTGACAGCTTGATGGCTACAATGCCCAAGGCTAGTGGGGAGTGGTAAGCTCCTGCTGTTTTACAATTTGAAAACCAAACAAAACAATACTCTTAATTACCCACTGCATTCCCTGGCTCCCCATAGAGGCCATGACTTAGGCACACTGGGCAGGCAGGTGAGCTGTGGAACCCTGGGTCTCAGTGAAACACTCACAGGGCGGAAATGAGCACTCGGTGTGAGCAGAAAAGGACTGGCATTCAGAACAGGCTAACTGTAGGCCTGGAGAGTTTGCTCAGCCAGACAAATGGGTGTGTGGGCAATAGTTTCCTCGGTGCCGTCTTTGGTGAGCCTCTGGGAACAGACAGTGTCTCAGAGTGGGGTTCCCCAATAGCTGAGGCACAAGACTCTGCTCCCTGGGACAGGGGCTGGGTAAGATAATGACGCACTTTTTCCACAGGACAGTCACAGGGCATCAGGGCTAGTCCTCCTCAAAGTTGGACTGGTTGCAGGACTAGAGAAGCCTCAAGTACCTAGAAATTCATGCTGGAGTTCGTTGTATACAAGGTATGGAAGGGTGTGTACAGGTAAACATGTGATCTCTAGCTCCTCACGCCTCCTAGTGGAATTGCCACTCCTTGTCCCTTCAGAGGGGCTTTAGGGAGCCAGTATTACTGCCTTTGTACACACACACACACACACACACACACACACACACACACACACACACCCCACCCCTGGGCCTTTTGGAATATGCTCTAACTAGTCACTGCTCCTCCCTCTCCCGAGGCTTCTGGGAATCTGAGCTCTCTTTCTGAAATAAACCTACTTGGTGGCTTTTCTGTTTATGAAACTAGTGACTATGCCATGGACAAATGTAGGTTCAGAAGGCAGTAAGGCTGCCTGGAACCCAAAAACTGCACACATTTGCCCTAATGGCACAGTAAACTATCCTTAATTTGGACGAAAGGTAATGAGGATTTTAGAACACAGGTTGTTTACCTGCTTGACTTCCCACTGAGTTCTGCTCTTACCTATACCATGCTAACTCCACACATTTCAAGACATTAAAGACAAGAATAGGTTACCAACCCACACAATTATGAGCAGTGGACTTTCAACATGGACACCAAGACAGTCCAAGGGAGGAAAGAAAGTCTTTTCAACAAATGATGCTAGGATAATGGACAATCATATGAAATGGAATGAAATTTGATTGTGATCTCACACCAAGGGCTGGGATTTAGTTCAGTTGGTAGAGCGCTGTGCTGCAGTCTCTGAGGTCCTGAGTTCAATTCCCAGCACCGCAAAAATGGGAGGAGGGTCTGGCAATCCACTCCCAAGGCAATCCCGAAACAGTCAGCCATTGAAAACCCTATGAGGGTCGCTGTGAGTCAGATACTGACTCGACGGCACCTAACAACAACAGCAACATCTCACACCATATACAAAATTAACTCAAAATGGATCAAAAACCTAAATGTAAGAGCTAAATTATAAAACTCTTAGAGAAAAATACAGGTATAAATTTTGTGTCTGAATAGGCAATGGTTTCATAGATGTGACATCTAAACCATAAATGATCAACAAAAAATAATAAATTGGACTCATCAAATTAAACTTAAAACAACAACAACAACAACAACAACAAACAGATTTAGCTATATAACCCAGGCTGGCCCTAAACTCACAATCCCCCTGCATCCACCTCCTGAGTGTTGGGATTAAAGGTGTGTACCACCACACTTGGTAAAATTAAAAACTATTTGTTCTTTCAAAATTAAAAACTTTTATGCTTCAGAGGATACTACTGAGAAAGTGAGGGTCTGGAGGCATAGCTCAGTGGCAGAGAACTTGCTTAGCACACACAAGGCCCTGGGTTTGATCCTTAGCACTAGAAAAAACAAATACTGAAATGAAAACCCACAAAATGGGGGACATATTTTCCAATCAGAATTTATAAAGAACTTTTACAATTCAATACTAAAAAGACAAATAGCAGGGTGTGGTGGCACATGCCTGTAATCCTAACACTCAGGAAACTGAGGTTAAGAAGATTGACATGAGTTTAAGGGCAACCTGGTTCACACAGAAAGTGTTACACAGACCCTTCTCCCAAGAAGATATACAAATGGCCAATAAGTACATGAAAAGATGCTCAACATTATTGGCCATCAAGGAAATGAAAATCAAAACCACAATGAAATACTCCTTTATACCTACTAGGATGCCCATGATCAAAAAGAGAATAACAAGTGTTGGCAAAGATGTGGAGAAATTAACTCTTATACATTAGTAGTGAGGGGCTGGGATTTAGCTCAGTTGGTAGAGCTCTGCACTGCAGTCTCTGAGGTCCCGAATTCAATTTCCAGCACCGCAAAAATGGGAAAGGGCCTGGCAATCCACTCCCAAGGTAATCCTGAAACAGTTTGCCATTGAAAACCCTATGAGGGTCGCTATGAGTCGGATACCGACTTGACGGCACCTAACAACAACAACAACATTAGTAGTGAGAACGTAAAATTGTGCAGTTGCTGTAGAAGGCAGTTTGGTAGTTCCTCAGGAAGTTAAACATAATTGTTACATGTGACTCAGGAATTCCACCCCAAGACATATTCCTAAAAGAATTAAAAACATGTCCACACAAAAACTTGGACATAAATGTTCACAGCAACATTATTCATAATCACAAAAAAGTAAAAGTATGTATGTGTGTGTGTGTGTGGGGGGGCATCCATTAAGTGATGAATGAATAAAGTAATTGTGGTAGATCCATAGAATGGGATTTTATTCAGCCATGATACATGTTATAACATGTACTAAGTGAAAGAAATCAGCCACAAAAGGCCCACAGATTGTATGATTCCATTTATGTGACATGTCCAGAATAGGCCAATCCACAGCTAATGGCAATAGGTTTCCTCACAATGGTGTCCAACCTTTTGTCTTCCCTGGGCCTGACTGAATAAAGAGGAATGTCTTGGTCTATACATAAATTATATAATATAGTTAGTGCACATATGTAATAAGGAGGAGAATGAAGAAAATAAATGCTAAAAACCACATGATGTTAAAAGATTTTGTGCGGCCACATTACTAGCTGTCCTGGGCCCAACGCAGCCTTTGAACTGTAGGTTGGACATGTCTACCTTATAAGGTGATGGAAATATTCTTGAATTAGATGGTACTGATGTTGTACAACTTTGTGAATATACTAAATACCACTGGATTACACTTTAAAATGGTGAATTTTGTGGTATGTGAATTCTGTCTTGCTAAGAGCAATAGGTGCCTGCAGCCGTACCACTGTGGTGTTCGATCTCATCAGATCCTGGAAACTAAGCAGGGTCGGACCTGGTTAGTACTTGGATGGGAGACTGCCTGGGAACACCAGGTGCTGTAGGCTTGGGAGAAGGACCTGGCAACCCACTTCCAAAAAAGCAGTCTGCCATTGAAAACCCTATGAACAGCAGAATAGCATGACAATAGCGTTTCATCTGTTCAACACAGGGTTGCTATGAGTCGGATACCAACTGGACAGCACCTAACAACAACAACAAGAACAATAGGTAGAGGATGTGGGGATAAGACAAACTCTTATATACAATTGATTGGAATGTAAATTACTCTAGCCACTATGGAAATCAGTATTGAGGTTCCTCAAAACACTAAAATCAGAACTACCATATGATCCTACTATATCATTTTCAGGAATCTAAGCATAGGGAGCCTGCAGCCATAGCCCTGTGGCATCTGATCCCATCAGATCTCAGAAGCTAAGCAGGGTTGGGCCTGGTTAGTACCTGCATGGGAGACTGCCTGGGAACACCAGAAGCTGTAGGCTTGGGAGAAGGACCTGGCAACCCCCTCCCAAAAATCAATCTGCCATTGAAAACCCTATGAACAGCAGAGAAGCACTGACAATAGTGTTTCCCCTGTTGTACAGAGGGTCGCTATGAGTCAGATACTGACTCGATGGCACCTAACAACAACAACAACAAAACATAGGGAATCTAAATTAGCATACAATAGAGATACCTGTACACCCATGTTTATGGCAGCATATCACAATAGACAAGTTACGGAAGGTGCCTATCAACAGATGAATGGATTAAAAAAAGTAATTATATATACACAAGGGAGTATTATTCAGTCACAAAAAGAATGAAATCATGTTATTTTCAGGAGAATGGCTGGAACTGGAGATCATGTTAAGCAAAATAAGCCAAATTGAGAAAGACAAATATCACATATTTTTTCTCATATGTGGAATCTATAATTTTTTTAAAAAAGACATCGAAGTAGAGGGGACTATCTAGAAAGAGGAAGGGGACAAGGGGGAGGATGGAAGGTAGATAAGAGAGAGCAATAGGGGGTGAATATGATCTGTTATATGCATGTATGAAAATGTCACAATGAAACCCATTATTTTGTACAATTAATATGTTGTTGTTGTTGTTAGGTGCCATCGAGTCAGTATCCAACTCATAGAGACCCTCATAGGGTTTTCAATGGCTGAGTGCTTTGGAATTGCCTTGGGAGTGGATTGCTAGGCCCTTTTCCCATTTTTGCGGTGCTGGGATTGAACTCAGGGCCTCAGAGACTGCAGCGTGGCGCTCTACCCACTGAGCTAAATCCCAGCCCACAATTAATATACTCTAATAAAAAATCTCAGGAGAAGGATGTGGCAATCCACTCCTGAAACAATCCTGAAACAACCAGCCATTGAAAACCCTAGGAGGGTTGCCATGAGTCAGACCTGACTCAACAGCAACTAACAACAAAAACAACAATAAAAAAATCAATTAAGCCGGGTATGGTGGCACACACCTGTAATCCCAGGCCTGTAATCCCAGCGGCTTGGGAGGTGAAGGCAGGAGGATCACAAGTTCGGGACCAGAGGCAGTCTGTGTAATTTAGCGAGATACTGTCTCAAAAAGTAAAAAGAAAATGGGCTGGGGGTGTAGCTTAGTGATCCAGCACTTGCGAAGTATGCAAGCGCGAGGCCCTGATTTCGACCCCCAGTACCAGAAAAACAAAATCAATTAAAAAAAAGAAAATAGGTGACCAATCCAAGAAAGACGGAAAGATGTGTGAGGAATAGTTATGGCTTAGGTGGGCAGGAGCTGGTTCTTGCTTTAAGATCTCACACTAAAAACAGATCAATGAAAATCCAAGAGTTCAATTTGCAGGGAGTGGGCAATGCTAAGTTCTGGAAACAAAGGACTAGTTTGCACAGTCAGAGAAGAAAAGAACATGTGCTGACCAATTGGGCACGTCCAAACCACTGTGACAGAATGGGGCCACTTGTGGAATGAACTAGGGAGGCAAACTTTCGGCAGATGTTCCCTGTGAGGTCCCAGTTCCTCACGGGCACCTGGGAGACAGTGTAATGGAAGATTAAGAGCAAGGCCTCCTGGGTACTACAGGCCTCACTTAGCACACTGCTGTGTGTCCCACCAAAGGTTCTTTCAGCCCACAGACTTCAATTCCCTTATCAGCAAAACAGAAATGGTGATAGTGCCCAACTGACCCTGTATGACTATGATAAAGACTGAGATAACATAGGCAAAATGCTTAGCAAAGTGGCACAAAGTAGGTACTCAATAAATGTCAACCGCAACTTATTATGGTAGCTGGTTTTTATAACTGGTTTGGTTTGAATCTAAACTGTCTCCCAAAGGTCATGTGCTTGAATGCTCGGTTCCCTAGATGGCATTTGAACATTGTAAGGGGAGGCTGAGGAACTGTGGGAGGTGGGATTTAGCTGGCAGAAGTAGGTCACTGAAGGTTGGCCTTTGCAGGTTTTACAGCAGCCCTGCTATGGCTTAAATCCGAATGTCTCCCAAAGGTCAAGGGTTTAAATACTTGGTGCCAAGTTGGTGGTACTGTTTGTGGAGGGCATAGAACTTTGAAAGGTGGGATCCTTTCTTTGCAGAAGTAGCTCTCTGGGGTTGGGCCTTTGGAAATTTTTACCTAGACCCATGGTTCTGGGATGCTCTCTTCCTCCTGCCATGTTGTGAGGTCTGACACAGGCCCGGCCACCATCAGTATGGACTGATCTTCTCATTGTGAGCTTCTGAAAGTTTGTCTGGGTTGGTTTTTCTGCTACAGTGATGACAGCTGACTAATACAGGCCCCCAGTTCCAGTAAGCACTCTCTGACTCCTGCTGCCATGATGTGACATCCATAGCCACAGCCCCTGCTGCTATGCTCCCTTGATACTATAGACTGAAATCGTCTGGACTATGAGCCAAATAAACCTACTCTTCCTCCTTAAGTTGTTTGTCAAGTATTTTGGTAACAGTGCTATAAAAGCTCACTAACATCATTGGTAAGATTGTTTACGTTCTATATACACAAATGTAAAAATTTAGAGGAAAAAGCCATATTATGAAATACTAGCGTTATGAAAATGATTATTAATTATAAACAAATTCTAATCTATAAAAACGCTTGGGCGGGCTGGGTGCGGGGGCGCACGCCTATAATCCCAGCGGTTTGGGAGGCAGAGGCAGGAGGATGGCAAGTTCAAGACCAGAGGCAGTCTGCGTAACTTAGTGAGACCTTGTCTCAAAAAAAAAGTTAAAAAAATGGGCTGGGAGTACAGCTCAGTGGTCCAGCACTTGCAGAGCATGCATGCGTGAGGCCCCAGACTGCAAAAAAAAAAAAAAAAAAAAAAACCCCCGGGCATTAGAAGAAATGAGTGATAATGCCTAAAGGTGTGCCACCTACAGGCGGAAGTTTGTACGATAAATCAGAGCTTCCACTAAATCAAAACCAAAGTCAAGGTAAAGTCAAGTTCACAGAGCTTCACCAGAGTCAGTACTTGTTTTCAGGGCCCAGTGAAAATAAGTGAGATATATGCATTAAATAGAAAAAAAGTGCTGGCTAGAGATGAGATATTTTCTTTGGGGATTGATCTCAGGGCCTCATACATGCTAGGCAAGTGCTCTACCACTGAGCTACACCTCCAGCCCCTAGAGATAATATTTTGAATGAAAAATGAAAAAAAGAATTTCTTGAAGAATTTTGAAGAAAATGCAACAGAAATAATACTGAAATGGCTATAGTTCTTCTACTTGTATTTGGCTGAGGGCAGCATTTTCTAAAAATTTTTACTTAAAAATTTTTAAGTAGGATTTGATTTACAATACAATCTAAAAAAAACAGTCTTGCCGGCGTGGTGGCGCATGCCTGTAACCTCAGCGGCTTGGGAGGCGGAGACAGGAGGATTGCAAGTTCGAGACCAGAGGTAGTCTGTGTAACTTAGCAGGACCCTGTCTTAAAAAGTAAAAAAAAAAAAAGAAAAGAAAAGGAAAGAAAGGACTGGGTGTGCAGCTCAGTGGTCCAGCACTTTAAAGCATGCAAGCTTGAGGACCTGGGTTCAAACCCCAGTACCACAAAAACAAACAAACAAACAAACAAACAAACAAAAAAACCCACCAGTCTTATATATACATGCACATGTTTTTGCATGTGTGTGTGCAATAACTAAGAAGCACGGTTTGGAGAACCACCTAGTAGAGTGAATCAGGGTTCAGGTTTTCCTGATCATTTAGGTGTTATGCTGGTGGAACATGGTACTGTTTTTGACAGGCAAGAGCCACTGAAAAAAGAACAAAGGTGGGCTGCTTATGCTAAGAATCATATTCCCCAAGGGAATGCATTGGAACAATGGCATCTGACAATTTGTTTTTGAGGTACTGGTGGGGATTTACCATGGCCTGTGTATACTCTGCAAGTGATCTACCACTGAGCTGGACCTCAAGTCCCTTTTCTATTTTTTTATATTTTTATCTTAACACCGGGTCTCACTAAGTTATGCAGGCTGCCTCTGGCCTTCAATTTGAGATCCACCTGCCTCCACCTTTAAATTGCTGGGATTACAGGAATATACCACCATATCAGCTGAGATCTGACAAATATTAACCACCAAAGATTTTGTAGCAGCTTATATAAAGACAGGGGGCTGGGATTTAGCTCAGTCAGTAGAGCGCTGCGCTGCAGTCTCTGAGGTCCTGAGTTCAATTCCCAGCACCGCAAACATGGGAGAAGGGCCTGGCAATCCACTCCCGAGGCAATCCCGAAACAGTCAGCCATTGAAAACCCTATGAGGGTCGCTATGAGTCGGATACCGACTCCACGGCACCTAAACAACAACAACAACAACAACAACATATAAAGACAAATAGTGCCAGCACTGATGTCACAGGTATCTAGTAACAAAATGACAATAAGATCACCTACTGAGCACTTACAATATCCTAAGGGATTGTTTTAAGCCCTTCACATATCTTGGGTCCTTTAATCTTCTATATTTTGAAGAATTCTTACCCTCATTTTCTAGATAAGGACATCAAGGTCACAAGGATAAGCATTTACTTGAGGTCAGACAGTTGGTAAATGGACAACTTGGGCAGCCTGGCTCCTGAGACTTAAACCTGTACTTAAGTCCTTTGGTGATAATTATAATACAGACTCAAGGAACAGTCAGTCCTCTACCCAAAAGGAAAACTGCAAATTGGTTTCTGCAAAACAGAACCTTTTATATTAATTTAATGAATTTCATTTTGAAGTTGTATTTTGTACTTTATGTTTAATTTGCAAATGTTTTGATTTTAGAGTTGTTAACAATAAGCATAAGATATTTAGGCCCAATTTTAAGTGAATTCCAAGTGCTGGTAGGAATCTTTTAACCTTATCATACAATCTAAGAAATGCTGATCTCTGTAGCTGCTCAATATTAACTTTGAGGCCCAGCTCTAAGAATGATGGTGCTAGACATGCATTTATGCATCTTTGTTGTTTAATGTTTCCAGTTACTCACATCATTGTCCCATGATCATCTCTACCTCCTGACGTTTATCCCTTGAATTTCCCGAAAAGATCTAGGAAAATGCTTCCTACACAATATGAATAGTTATTGATTCAATGACCTTAAGCTGGAATTTTCCAATCATAAGACTCATCAGAAGGCCAGGGTTTAGCTCAGTTGGTAGGGTGGCACTCTGCACTCTCTGAGGCCCTGGATTTGATCCCCAGCACCACAAAAATGGGAGAAGGACGAGGCAGCCCACTCCTGAAACAATGAGCCACTGAAAACCTTCTGAGAGTCACTATGAGTCCAACCTGATTTGATGAGATACAACAATAAGACTCATGAGAAATAAAGACAAGGCACATGATACAGAAAAGCTAGCTGGTCTATGGAGGAGGCAGAGACTCTTGAAGGGCTGAAACACCTGAGCAAGCTTAAGTCACACCATGGGCCTAGCCATCTCTGGAAGCAGGGATGTCTATCTCAATTCCTCCTTTGCTGTCTGAAAACGCCATCTCAAGGGATCTGTGTTCCTAAACCTTCCCTGTAGCATACCAGACATTCTCACATGTGCAATTCATTAATAGGCAACTGATCTGGTTCTTGAACAGTCCTATGAGGGGATCTCCATTCTAAAGATGAAGAAACCTCAGAGTCAGCAATTTGTCTGACACGACTGGACTTGTAAGAGGTAGAGAAGGTCTGGAAACTGGGTGTTCTCTGAGCCCTGGCCATATATCACCCAACCCTGGTGCTACCCCATACTGGAAAAACCTCACTCAACAAGGTCAAGGGGCGGGCAGGAGTAGAGAAAAGGTCCTATACAAGGGCTGATGGAACATGGGCTTATCTGAAGGAGGGTCTCAACAAAAGGTTACCATTTTCACCTATTACCTGAGCAAATATCAAAAGTGTCATAATACCTTCTGTTAGCAAGGCTAGGAAGACATAAAGACTTTCCTGGTAGAGTGTAAATAAGCAAAATTACAAATTAATTTTTCCTTGGCTCAGCAGTTTGGCCTCGGGAGTTTACTGAACAAAGATACTTACCGAAAACTGAAAAACAACATATGTAAGGTTATTTAAAAAAGAACTGAACTCTCATGTCTATTAAACAGAGGGTTGATTAAATAACCTAAGATACATTCATATAATAGAATAAGATGAAACAGAAAAACAAAAAGAATGAGGATGCTCTGATATAAAAAGATCTCCTCCAAAACAAGGTACATAATAATGCATATATACTACCTTTTGTGGAAAAGGGAGATAAGAAATAGGAAGAAAATTTAAAAATCTGTATACTTGTATTAGTTACAGATGCACCAAGAAACTTTGGAAGAATGTTCAAGAAATTAATAATTATGACCACAAGGATGGAAAAGGAGAACAGGATGGATATGGAACAGGGATGGGAAAGATTTTAACTGTATACATTTTTAGATAATTGATTTACTGATTGATTGAATGATTCATTGATTTTTGCAGTACTGGAGATTGAATCCAGGGTCTTGCATTTGCTAGGCAAATGCTCTACCACTGAGTGATAGTCCTAACTCTTATTATTTTTTTTTTTCCCAATTTTTATTTTATGACAGGGTCTCATCAAGTTTTCCAGGCTGGACTCAAACTTGCTCTGCAGCCCAGGCTGGGCTTGAACTGAGGATGCTCCTGCCTCAGTTTCCCACATGCTGGGATTATAGGTATGTGCCACCCCTCCTGGCTCTTAATAACATCTAAAATGATTTTTTTTAAACTATAAAATGATTATTCAAAATTAATCTTTAAAAAGGCTGTGTGAAGAAGGTTCTGCCCCAGGTTCCCCTCTCTGGTCCAGTATGTCTGCTCTATACTCTATTCTACACACTTGCTTGTCTCTGTAAGTTTCAGGTTTTGTGTGTTCCAGGTCACACCTTTATACGTTATGCGTCCTTGTATTTGTTGGAATTTGGATATATGTTCTGAACTATTAGTTTCCTTCCCCCTAGATGAAGATGTCAATATTTTATATGGGCCTCAGAGAGATCAAGAGACTGGGTAACAGTCACTCAGGGCCCCAGCTGGAGCTTACCAACTCTGAGCCATTCTAAATCCATTCCCCTGACTCTGCTGTGTTCCTCTGTTATGCCCTAGCAGAGTTCAGTGACACCGAACCACATATGATAGGAAAGGAGGGAGGAGAGGAAAGAAAGCAGAGGGAAGGCAGGGAGGGAGGGCCAAGATGGGTGAGGACACTCACTCTTGCAAAGATCGGTCAGAATCATCAGCATTTGCTGTGCCCAGGTCTGAGTCGTAGGACATGGGCTCCTCAGCATGCTCTGGACTCTTGGAGCCATTCTCTTGGAGTAGGTAGCTATCAGAGTTTAGGCTGCAGGAGAGCTGAGATGAACTGGCTGTATCCAGGCTGAGGGAAGAGGCAGTGAGCTTCCTGTTCCGGCGGATCTTATGGCCCGAGTGCTGGACTTCAATGTCCTCTGAGCCCGAGGAATGGGAAATTGAATCCAGAGACTCTTTCCGCTGTAGTTCTGCACCAGAGGTAGGGAGAGGGTCGAGCTCCGAGAGTGGGCAAAGCCCAGAGAGGGCCAATGGGGTGAGTGTCCATTCATTTAAGATGGCCGACTTATAGGATAGTTCAAAGGACAAGGATGTGAGTCCCTGCAGGAAGCTTAGGAGGAACTCACCCTCTTCAGCGTCTCGCAGCAGGGCTGTGGGCTGATAATACTCACACAGTCGGGCCTGCTCCTGGAGGAGCAGTTTTAGGTAGCACTCCATTAGGCCATCATTGAGTGCCAACCGCAGCCAGGCCCGGCAGCGGCCCACATCCGTGTTGACAAAGACTAGATGTTCCAATTCGGAGATGATGTGTCTGGAAACGGGGAGAGCAGACTTGTCTCAAGAAATTACATCAAATCCCTGAGACGGTGTTTTATCCACTGCTTAGCAAGAACCAGTGACAACTACTGCAAATATATGCAGGCATAAAAATTCTAGGATACTAATGTTTTAAGGGAGAAACTCATGTTGAGCTATAGCCACCAGCTTTTTGAGGTTAGTCTCATGAAGGTTAATTGCCATGTTCATTCTAATCAACCCACGATCCCTGACATCATCTGATAATCTAAGACATTTGCTGAAGCTCCCATGTTCTTAGAGCTGGGAAGATACAAAGTAAAGACATGGACCCTGTCCTTGGTCTAAAAAACTGCTTTTTTCTTTTTAGTGCTGGGGAATGAACCTTGCACATGCTAGGCAAGTGCTCCACCACTGAGCTACACTGCCAGCCTCAGGTGACTGCCATCCAAGGGCACAACAGAGGGGTGAGCCCTTTTGTTTGTGGAGCTGGGGTGGGAGGTTGAGATAGAGTAAGAAAAATGCCATAGAAAGGGTAGTATATGAGTTGAAGGCTTTCAAAAGGCAAAGATGAAGAACCTTCTAGGCATAATGGCCTGACAGAAAAAAAGGCATGAATGGTAGGAAAGCAACAGACCTGTAACAGTAGTGGGAGGACTTAAATTACAACAGGTGGAGGGAGAGGAGCTGATTAAGTTGCAAAGCCAGGTAGCGGAGGTCTTGAATATCAAACTGTAAGGCCATGTGGGCAGAGGTTCCCCTACTCAGCTGTGCAGAAGAAGCCCCCAGGGAACTTACCAGGATGCAGATTCAGGGGTCTCAAATGGATTCCAGGGTAGCACTTGGGAGTTAAAAAGTTTGTGCACAGGAAAGTGACCTGGCCATAGCTCTGTACACTTGTAGGTAGATCGCTTGGATAAGGAGTTAAGACCCCAACTATACCAAACTCTGTTCCCAAATCCCTCAGCTTGACATAAATGCCCCTCTTCCATGCCGCTACAGAGTCCCTAGTGTGCCTGCTGTACAGGTCTGTGCAGACCACACTACCCTGGCTGAGCTCCAGCTAGCTTCAGTTCAGTACATGCTGACCAGCTGACAGACTTATTGAAACACAGAGTGAAACCGGGGGACAATTAGAAACCCACTGCTGCCCAGAAGAGAGGTGAAAACCTGAGCAAGGGCAGTGACAGTGGGTATGGAAAAGATCAAAGGCTGACAAGTCACGTTCGGGTTGAAGGTGGCATTTAATACCCCTTAGAGGCACAGTGCCAGCTACTTGCTCAAAAGGCCAGGGAGTCAGGGGCAAGGCCAAAGACAAGGTCATGAGGTAAACACTGAAATGCTCCACATGGGTTCTACTCTTTGGCCAGGGTGCTAAGAGTCTCCAGGTTTAGAGGCTGGGCAGCTTAGTCTGGAGATAAATCTTCCTGTAAGACAGTCTCCAGTCTGGCCTCCCTACCTCTACTCTACAGCACACAGTATCTGTTGGCTTCTGCACAGCTGGAAAGAAAAAGACAAACGTCGGACACTCTGAAGCTCCTCCCCCCAGCAAAACCGTTCCGGCTGATCTCACTTGTGGGTGATAGTTTTCAGAAGGGACCAGAAGATAGGCTGAGGCAGCGGCTTCTGGTGGGCATGTTTTTTCCTTTTTCCTCCAGCCTCAGCACGGATGTGCTTGGCATGCAGGCCATGGATAAACACAGCCTCAAGGGCACTGCACATGATGTTGGCATCTCCATCTTCACTCGTGACCACCGTGTCCAGGGACACATACTGCTTCTGTAATGCCTTCACAGATCCCACCAGCTTCTTCTTGATGACCTAAGCCAGAAGATAGGCCTTTAGAGGAAAATCCTGTGGACAGCCCCTGGAATATATCCTTTGGCCTGTTTCTAAACATGTGTGCACCCCCCCCATATGTATGTACAGATTCCTTCTGCAAAATTAGCACATTAATTGCACCTAATAAAGATACAGCATAGAGAAGAAATTATTTTGCATTTCTTTCCTTGTGGGTACTTTTTTTTTTTTTTAACAGTCCTTGGGGGTTGGACGCAGGGCCTCATGCATGCTAGGCAAGTACTCTACCACTAAGCTACACTCCCAGCCCCTTTAAAAGTCTTTCTTTCTTCCTTTTTTTTTTTTTTTTTTTTTTTGTGGTACTGGAGGTTAAACCCAGGACCTCGAGCTTGCATGCTCTGCAAGTGCTGGACCACTGAGCAGCACCCCCAGCCCATTTTTTCAGTTTCTGAGACAGGGTCTCGCTAAATTAGCACAGATTGCCTCTGGTCTTGAATTTATGATCCTCCTGTCTCTGCCTCCCAAGCCACTGGGATTACAGGCATGCGCCACCGCACCCAGCTAAAAGTTTTTTTCTTTTGAAATGAGGTCTTGCTAAGTTGAATGGACTGCCTCTGGTCTTGAACTTCTGTTCCTTCTGTCTCAACCTTCAAAGTTGCTGGGATTATAGGGGTGTGTCATAGCACCAGGCTCTTTGTTTTTAAACCAAACTTCAGTGAACTTACAGCCATGTAATTTAGTGCTCAAATACTGGTTCCATCATAGTTACAGCTACAGGAACTTGGGGAGGACAGGAGTGAAGCTTCTTAGCTAATTCACATGACCAAGATTCTTCACAGATAAACTAAGGCAAAAAGCCCTGCTTTGGAACAATAAAAACATTAAGAAAGAACTGGGAGTGTGGCTCAGCAATAGAGTATGCTTAGCATACTCAAGGCCTTGGGTTAGAGCCACACTCCCAATTTCTTGGGTATATACTCAGGCATAAAATTTCTGAGTCATATAAAATTCTATGCTAGGGTAGGGATATAGCTCAGTGGAAGAGCAATTGCCTAGCATACAAGAGGCCCCAGGATTGATCTCTAGCACCACAAAACACATAATCAAATAATAATAATAATAATGATAAACCCAGAAATGAAACATCCTATGTTTAATTTTTCCAGGAACTGCTTGAACTGTTTTCCAGAGTGATGGTACTATTCTACATTCCCACTAGAAATGTCTGAGAGGTCCAATATTTCCACATTATCAACATCTGCTCTTGTCTGTGTTACTGACTATAACCATCCTGATGTTGTTGTTAGGGGCAGTGGAATCGTGTGCACCTCATAACAACCCTTATAGGGTTTCAGTGGGTGATTGCTTTGGGATTGCTTTAGGAATGGACTGCCACATCCTTCTCCCGTTTTTTGCGGTGCAGAGGATCAAACCCAGGTCCTCAGAGAGTGCGGAGCAGCACTCTACCCACTGAGCTAAATCCCAGCCCAAAAACCACCCATGTGGGTATAAACTAGTACCTCATTATGGTTTTGATCTGCATTTTCCTGAGTCTAATTGTAATGAGGATTTTTTCATGTACTTATTGGTCATTTTTGTGTCTTCTCTGGAGAAATATCTGTTTAAATCCTTTGTTCATTTTATAATTGGATTATCTTTTATTGCTGAATGTTAACAGTTCTTTATATATTCTGGATGTTGTTGTTGTTAGGTGCCCTTCAGTCAGTATTCAACTCATAGCGACCCTATATATAACAGGGGAACACTATTGTCAGTGCTTCTCTGCTGTTCATAGGGTTTTCAATGGCGGACTGACTTTTGGGAGTGGGTTGCCGGGTCTGGCTCCCAAGCCTACAGCACCTGGTGTTCCCAGGGGGTCTCCCATCCAAGCACTAACCAGGCCCAACCCTGCTTAGCTTCCCAGATCTGATGGGATTAGATCCACAGGGCTATGGCTGCAGGCTATATTCTGGATTGCTGTTGTTGTTCTTAGGTGCCAAGCCCTGTCTGACTCATCATGACCCTACTAAGGTTTTCAATGGCTGATTGTTTTGGGATTGCCTTGGGAGTGGATTGCCATGTCCTTCTCCCATTTTTTGGGTGCTGGGAATTGAACTTGGGCCCTCAGAGACTGCAGAGCGGCGCTCTACCAACTGAGCCAAATCCCAGCCCATATTCTGAATACTCTACCTTTATTAGACACATGATTTGCAAATATCTTCTCTATTTCCGTGGTCTGTCTTTTCACTTTCTTTTTTTTTTCTCTCCAGTACTAGGGATTTGAACCCAGGATTTGCACATGCTAGGTGAATGCTCTCCCTTTGAGCTGCACCCTTAGCCTCTTTTTTATTTTTTATTTTGAGTCCTGGTCTCACTAAGTTGAGCAGGCTGCCTTTGGCCTCAAACTCGTGATCCCTTCTACCATAGCCTCCTGAGTCACTGGCATTAGAGGTCTGCGCCATGATGCCTGACTTTACTTTTGATAGTGTCCTTTGAAGCACAAAAGTTTTTAATCTTGAAGAAGTCCAAGTATAATGTTCTTTTAAATGCAAAATATTATTAGATTATATAAAAAGTACAAATTCCTTCCAACTGAGTGTTGCGTTAGGATCTGAGGGGTAAACAGACACACACCTCAGGAAATCCATGCCTCCGAGAGGGGGTCTGTGCCACTCTTGCTAGGAGGCCTGAGCTGTCTCTGCTTCAGCTCCAGAGAGCCCTGGGGAGGATGGGGAAAGGACTTTGTAGGAAAGCCTGCAGGGAGACAGGTGGAGCAGACCCTCTAGTGGCCAGGAGAGGGAAGGCACATTTCTGAGGGCTACAGTTCCTTCCAAGCAGGTTCTCTGAACAGGGGAGCAGCATTGGGTAGGAATGGGAAATTCTGCCTTCTCCCAAAGAGCTACCTCAGGGTTCCACTGAGCCCAAAAGTTGCCTGACCTCCTGCTTCTACAACGGAAATGACGGAGCCAGTACAATGTGCCCAAGACAGCCTAGGGCCCAGCACAAGCAAAAGGCTCTCCAAGAGAGGAGTGCTGAGAGGCTCTGGTGAACTGGTCACAACTGCAGTTGAAAATCCTGGAAAATGGTAAATGTTCAAGGACACATGTAAGCTGCCAATTTACCCCCATTACTGAATCAACAAACAAGTGCTCTGGAGTGGCTGTTTCAGACCCAATCAATGCTTTGTGTAAACTTTGACCCCATCATGGCCTATGGGCAGAGGGCTGAAGGGCTGAATGGAAATATTTGGTGTTTGGGTAACTGACCTTAAATTCCCACTGTGCTTGAATTAGATTCCTATTTTATAACAATAAAGATGATCTAGGAAGGGCATGACCTTCTCAGGGCCTGCTTTTCCTACAACTTTTTCTCCATCTAAGGCCTCTTCCTGGACAGGGTCCATTCATTTCAAAGCAAGAGGAGTCAAAGCAATGGCTACCCTCTGCCTCCCTTCCCACCCTTGATCCCCCTTTGCCCACCTACCGGGATGGCAGCCCGGGGGTCCAGTCCATTCTCCACCACTGAGAGCATTTCCACTCAGGCAGCAGCTCCGGAGGAGACTCACATGACACCTGCAGGGACAGATGGTGGCCAGATGAGCGTACTCCCAACTCACCTCCACCCTCCCAGCCACCACAGTCCCCTCCCAGCAGGCGGCAGGGGGTCAGCCCATCTAACTCAAACTGCAGCAGAAAGGCCTTTGAGCACCACAGAAGAACAAACTGAAAGTGGATTTCAAGGAAGGAACAAGGAAGGAAAGAAGGCAGACACTTGTCCTTGGGAGGGGAGGAGCCCTGTATGCCATGAGTGGGTGGTAAGGGCTCTCCTACCAAACACTGCACAGAAAGCCAGGGCCTGTGGCATGAGGGGAGGAGTGGGGAACCAAAGGTTGCTTCAGACAGTAAGAGGGAGGCGTTAGCTGAAGGTGCCAAGAATTGGTTGGGACCTGGAAGTAGAGGCTCCCAATTCACATTCAATGGCTGGGCCCTGCATTAGCCTCCTGACTTTTGTCCCAGCCCAGGGTCTGCCAGCTCAGAGGTGGAAAGCACCACCCAAGCAACTTCAAAAGAAGAGAGCTCTTGTCACACTCTGGCTTCTCCACTGGGCTGTGAGGTTTAGCTGGAGTACTACATGTTATTGTTAGGTGCCATCGAGTCGGTCTCCAACTCATAGCGACCCTCATAGGGTTTTCAATGGCAGACTGTTTCAGGATTGCCTTGGGAGTGGATTGCCAGGTCCTTCTCCCATTTTTGCGGTGCTGGGAATTGAACTCGGGGCCTCAGAGACTGCAGCGCAGCGCTCTACCAACTGAGCTAAATCCCAGCCCTGGAGTACTACATGGATGTGTCTAAATGGGGCAATACGGGCTCTGATCCCAATTTGCCACTAACAAGAGCAAGACATACTGGGGCACGGTATCAAGTCTCTCAGGTAGAGACCACGAACATGTAGAACATCCAGCACAGGATCTTATGTGTTTAAAGTATAAATGATATCTGGAATCCCAATGAATGCAGCCACCCAAATCTACAAGCAAACAATGCCATTGCCTGAAATGTGTGCACCAGTAGCTGAAGTCAGTACATTGTTATATCATTCCATGGTTAAATCCCTCTGGGCAGTTGGCTCTCTCCTTTGGTCTGAGTCGGGGCACCTTGGGCTGGGCAGGCACATTCACAGTCAAACAAATCTCTAGGGGACACTGCTGAGCATCAGGGGAACTAAAAAAGTTGTTAAGGTTGTCTCTGCTGTCTAGTCATGGCCCAGAGAGGTTAACACAACTAAGGAATGTAACACAGATTGCCTCATTTATACTCCTCTTGGTTGTCCTGTTGTTGTTGTTGTTGTTAGGTGCTGTCGAGTCGAGTCCGACTCTAGCGACCCTCATAGGGTTTTCAATGGCTGTTTCGGGATTGCCTGGGGAGTGGGTTGCCACATCCTTCTCCCATTTTTGTGGTGCTGGGAATCGAACCTGGGACCTCAGAGACTGCAGCACAGTGCTCTACCAACTGAGGTAAATCTCAGCCCATTGTCCTAGGAGTGCCATTTTGTTGTCACTGGCCGCACAAAAGAGGTACAGCTCAGCATGGCTGCCTAGCCTGGGAGTTCTCCTAGTTTGGACCTCCACTCAGGTTAAGCTGGGTCCTTGGTTTCCTCATAGAAAAGAATTTCAGGAAGAGCCAGAGAGAGTGAAACAAAGTTGGGGGGGCGGGGAGATTGGCATCCAAGACACAGATGACAACTTAGTAAGGGAGGGAAGCGCAGAAAGTCAAAAAGAGGGCCGGTGCACATATTCCCTCCAGTATTATCTAACCTAGGGTACGCCCCATGTGATGTTAGTCCTGGGTGCCTAGTGTGACATGAGCCTAGAAAGGCCCCTCAGCTGGGCGCAGTGGTGCACACCTGTAATCCCAGTGGCTCTGGAGGTGGAGGCAGGAAGATTGCAAGTTCCAGACCAGAGGCAGTCTGTGTAATTTAGTGAAACCCTGTCTCAAAACGTAAAAAAAAATGGGCTGGAGGTAGCAGCTCAATGGTCCAGCACTTGCAAAGCATGTAAGCACAAAACCTTGGGTTCAACCCCCAGTACTAGGGGGGAATGGGGGGTGGGGAAGGCCCCTCAAGGCTGGGGATATGCTAATGAGATCAAAGGAAGAAGTTTCATTGTTTAGGGCTTTTGTATGGAGGAACCTCCCTTTAGTAAAATGAGATTATACATTGTATTGGTTTAAGAAAAGAATCACAAAGGAGTTGCCCCTGCATGTCTCAAAGAAGCATAGAATTACAGAGGGGGAAGCAAAACTTAAAAGCTTACATACATTTTGACTAAGCATGGTTTATTACTATTTTACCATTTTCATTATTTAAAAAGTCTACCCACAAGTCATCATACCACAGAGACACCTGCATCTCCATATTCAATGCAGCACTTTTCACAATAGCAAGGATATGGAACCAACCAAGGTGCCCATCAACAGAATGGACCAAAAAATTATGGTACATATACATAATGGAATACTACTCAGCAATGAAAAAATGAAATAATGTCATTTGCAGCAAAATAGATGGAACTGGAGAACATCATCTTAAGCGAATGAACACAAGCTCAAAAAGAGAAATACCATATGTTCTCGCTCATATGTGGGAGCTGAATCTTAAAGGAAGAAAATATCCTGTACATAAATTGATATATAAAAAATGCACAAACTTAGCAAAGAAGCAACAATATAAAGAGTAGCACAGCAGAGGGAAGTGAAGATTGCAGAAGGTGGGATGGGGCAGGGAGTCAATATAGAAGGATAAAGGGGGAGAGAATAATCTCAATGTAAACAATGCAACTTCATGAGTACATTGGAAAAATAGGGGAATATAACCCAAATATGCATTTGAGCTTTACTACATATTAGCCATAAGGCTCCTTGTGGGTTGATGAAAGTGTTGCCGGAAGTGATGTAATAGATGCATAATGGAAAAAGCTAATGCTGTATTACTCTGTACCCCATGATCATTTACTCACAAAGAGAGATAAATTTTTAAAAAGTCTCCCCAAAACAATGTCTCTGTGCAGGCAGTCCTCACAGCAGTCTTCTTGGTAGTTGTGTCAAAGTTCTTGACTCTCAGCTGGTGAGATTCAACCCAGATCTTGGGGTGAAAGCTCTTTACCTTTCCATGTCCCCCAAATTTCCCTGTCTTTCTATCCTGCCTCATCTTCACCTGACAGATATGGACATGGAGGCTGACCCTGGTCAAGGAACTACTGCAGATGCCATGGCTGATAACAGTTCATCTTCACCACTGGTCCCCAGAGTGATGTCAACCCCAGCTCAAGGGAAACCCCTGACTCCTAAGTGAGTGTCATCCTCAGAGCTAGGACTACAGAGTGCTGGAAGAGGACACTTCAGCTGGGGCCTAGGGAACATTAGGGCCAGTGTAGCCAGCAAGGTTTCCAGGAGAGCAGCAGAGTATGGGGGCCGGGAAGGAAAGGAACAGAGTGGCCTCAGTGAAGCTCCTGATTTCATTTCCGGCATCTGGGGTTGGCACAGAGTAAACAGGGTACAGGGAGACAGGACCCAGAATGAGCCTGTGGAGGGAGGCAGGCCACAGGGAGGAAGGCAGGTATGTGGGGAGGTTGGCCCCTGCAGGCCATTGGGGAGAGCCTTTGGCCCTGGCTACAGCACCTGGCTGATGGCCTCACCCATCACCACATTCTGCTCCACCTTCCCAGAGGATTCTCAGGGCCTTAGCTTCACACTTCAGTCGCTAGGAAAAGGGGTATGTGCTTTGGTCAAATACAGTCACTCCTGGCAACATGCCTTGTCCTAGAGGTCGGGTTCTCTCAAGGATACCCTTGTGAAGCTCTGCAGGCAAAAATCCAGCTTCTCTGTTTCCAAGATCCTGGGTTCCAACCCCATCCACAATTCCAGTAGCCCAAGCCTCTCCCTCAGGCCTTCAGTTCTAGATAGAGCCCTCAAGCTGGAGTCACCCTTCCCCCAGACAGCAAGGTCAGGACCCTAAGGCTTAGACCTCAACAATCTAAATAGCCTGTGTCCATTAAGGCCTCATTAACTAATTAGCTGAGCATAGACCAGTCATTAGTGGGAGGCTATCAGTAAGGAGGTGCGTGGCTAAGTAACTGTGCTAAAACAAACAAACAAACAAACAAACAAACAAAAAAGGTAAACTGAAGCTAACAGAGGTCAGAGCAGGGCCTGGCAAGGGACAAGTATCTGTTGTACAAAATTAACTATCAAAAAAGCTATACAATGACTGACAACAGCTCAGAGGCATCCAGAAGAAAAGCCATTTCCCAATTCACAAAACAGGACCAAAACTTTGGGTTCAGACCACAATTCAGGACACCTTTACATTTCCTTGTAGGAAGCCAAAGCTCTCTACTTATTCATGTCCATGCCACAGTGCCTCAGGGAAACAGGAAAGTGACCCTCAGTGACATAAGAATTCACTAGTGGAACCTGATTGAGGCCTTGGCTTTCTTTACTGCTGGGTCATGCTCCATTATCCACCTGGTGGCTCAGATCCCAAATGTACCATTGTAGGGGATTCGTATCAATTCCTGTCCTCAGAATATTCTTCACTGACACCAACAATAAGACTGGAGAGAGGCATGGCTTCAAGGACACTTACACTGGAGGAAGTAAGGAGAGAACTTGGGCCACACTGCAAGGGGCTCTGCAACATTACTGGGGAAAGTTTAGCAGGGAAAATGCAACTCCTGCCATTTAGGAACCCCAAATTGCACCAAGTGTAACTCCACTCCTAGGCATTGATTCACCCTTCCATGGCTTTCCAGAGTGAGCAAAGCAAGCTTCTCTGACCTCATCCTCCAACCTCATTTAATCGTTACAACACTTCTGTGGGAGATGGTCACCCCGTGACCAAACTGAGGGTCAGTAAAAATAGACCTCAGGGAAGGGACAGACTTCTTGGCTTTCCTCCTTCCTTTCTCCAGAAATCTGCCTCAGGTTTTTTAAAACTTTCAAGCCAACTATTACTTACAGCTTCTTTAGAAGTGCTCAGAAGCTCCATTTTATCAAATAAGGGTTAAAAGCAACAAGACATAGTCTTGCCAAACAGATTCACAGCCCCAACCAGCTGAGGCCAGGTCCTTCCCATGGCACCCAGGATTAAGAGTTGGCCTTTCATAAGTGTTTGGTGTAAGGGAAGGAATTGTTCTGGTTGTTTTTCTTCATTGTGTTGCTTGTCTTTCTGTGTATAGTATGTCAGATTTCACTTCCTCCAGAGATGAGGAACAAAGAAAAGAAAAAAATGGCTTAGATGAGACTTACATTAAAAGAATGCATTTTGGATAACCTGGCTTCACTGCTCTCAATACACTCACTCCATCTGTAAACAGCAACTGATTCTCTTTAGAGACTTTCCAGCCACTCCCAACAGCCTTTTCTCTACTGCCTGAATCGTGTACCTGGCTGTTGAGAATAACAGCCTGGTATTTATGCCATCCAGCTGCTGTACCAATTGATGAGTCATGTTGTTGCAGTTGGAAAAGAATGACAAGTTATTTTCTGATTCAGAAAGGCAGCTGATCTTTCAGACACGTGAGTGCTGAGCAAGTAAACAGCACCTTCTTCCATCTGAAGAAAGTTGGATTTCTGGACAAGTGTCCTGGAAGGGGTAAAATGGAGGGAAAAGGGAACAAGGCCTTTGAAGCAACAGCTTCAAATTAAATATGCTGGAGGGTGAGAAACTTCTAGCTTGTGATTCCCAGACCAAGGACTAGTGAGTGAAGGCAGAATTATGATGCCAGTGAATATTGCATATCTTTCTTTCCTCCCTCCTTCCTTCCATCCGATACCACCTATTTCCCCATACTCTTGTTTCATATGCTGTAAGATTCTAATGAGGAGCAAAATGAATGAATGAAAACAAGAACTTGGTATGACTCATTCAGCATGACATTTCTAGTACCAAAGTATCTGGAACTGCTAGGCAAACAGTGGTGCTCAAAAAATACTTGTTGAATGACTTAATGAATAAAATAAAAGCAAGGCACAGGGCAGGTATGTCTATTTCACAGACTTGGATGTTGAGATATATCAGTCAGACGTGGTGGAACTCCTGCTATTAAACAAAGCTGCCAATAGGCTTACAGCCCTTCAGTAGGTTACATTATAATGGGAGTATACTGAAGGTAAAATTGCATCCAGCTTTCAAAGGAAAGTGAGCATAAATAATGGGTTCTTTTGGAGCCCTTTATAATTGCTGTCACGGCTGGCCACCGTGGTACACAGCTGTAATCCCAGGGACTCGGGAGGCTGAGGCAGAAGGATCACAAATTCAAGGCCAGAGGTAGTCTGCACAATTTAGTAAGGCCTTGTCTCAAAATAAAAAATAAAAATGACACTGGGAGTGCATCTCAGTGGTGCAGAGCACTTGCCTGGCATGAGCAAGGTCCTGGGTCCAACCTCCCAGTACTGTAAAAATAAATGAATAAATAAATACTCTCACAGCTGGAAGCTTGCCTAGTATGCACAAGGTCCTGGGTTTGATCTCCAGCATACCACACACACAAAAACTGCTATCAAATGACGAACTCTTTGGAAGCCAGGCCATCAAATTCAGGGGAAATGTACACTATAGTGACCACAGGACCCGGGTGCCTCAGCTACTGAGGGATAACTCTGTATGCTGTATTCATGGGACCCAAATAGCTAAAATCAATGATCCAGTACCTACAAAAAGAGGAAACAATTCAACATCCACTGTTCACACTGAACCTTGGATTCCCCAGGACCCACTCACTTATAGTCTTCATAGCATGTAATCTGCTTGACAGCCATTGTGCCCTCTGTGTCCAGTGCTGGGACTGACGTGTAATCAGTTTTTGCAGAAAGGAGCACCAGGCACTAGGACAAGACATATGGATGTGGCTCTCTGATAACAGTCAACCCACTCAATGGCACTCTTTGAGGTTCTCCAGGACCAGAACATCAGCCAAATAGAAGTGATGACTTCCATTGCCCCAGGTTAGTAAACTGGTGAGTGGCCATCTGGCACGTTCCAGATATTCAAATGACACCTACCATTGCAGCATCCAGCACAAGTAACTTAATATATATATTTGAAAGAATCCCTGGATACAGACACCAGGAGAAACTTCTGACCCAAGAGTGGAGGGAGGCATCTTTACTCCTCCATACTCATTTACCACCTCAGGCCCACACCAACTAAGGTGTTCAGTCTAACTGCCCAGCTTTGAGCAAGCACCTAGTCTTGGCTGTTGAGCGGCAAATGGTAAGGTTGGCAGGGGGTCTGCACTAAGTTCTCAGATTGAATAAGAACTGAATGAACACAAGAAATGAATGAGCACAGAGTTGGGGTGAAGAGTTGCCACCGGGACAGTGGGAGTGGAGATCTCATTGTTACTAAGACTGGGAGAGGGTGGTAAGAACTGAGGCAGGATGAGCTGGGGACAGTTTAACAAAGACTTAGGGATGGGCTGTTCTCAGGATGGTAAGAGAGGAAAAAGAATTTTAAGATGAGCTAGGAAGTTAGGGGCCCCAGGACAAGATGATACACGTAAGACTTGGAATACGGCTGAGAACATAGGTACTAAAAAGAAAAGGGTGAGCTCAACCAGGGCACCCACTTTGGTGGTGGGTCTTCAATGAGAGGGGGGCAGAAGTAGGGCGTTTGGGATGATCAGACATTGGGGAGCTAAGCAAAGGTGTGGGAGACTGAGATAAGAAAGGTGAGCCAGAGAAAGGGAAACCTGAATGGAGGGTGTAGGGGAGGTCTGCGCGGAGCATCAGGATTGCCAGAGGGGTTGAGGAGTGAGGGTGAGGTCCGAGAAGGCGAAGGGATGTGGCCCAGATGGGGTTACAACTAGATTACAGAGGGGTCACGAATGAGGCTGCATGACGGTTGGTTAGAGGATGGGAGTAAGGGCTAGGTCGGGTGACTGTGGGAGGAGGTGGAGGGGACCAGCCGGCAGTGGCAACGCGGACCGAAGGCTAGGGTGGGAGTGGGGCGCCGGCTGGGAAGGGATGAGGGCTTCGAAGGGGGACCGTCTCAAGGGAACCAGGGGTCTGGGACTGAGGCGAGGGCTGGAGGGCCCCCGCCCGTGCGCGTCACGACCCCGTTACCTCTGCGCTGCCCTCCTCGCCGCCTGACCCCTAACTCACCAAAGGGAGAGGGGAGCTGGCAGGGGACGCTCCCAGCCACAGCAGCCCTCCAGCCTCCAAGCAGACGCTGCGGCCACCGACAACAGGAAGAAGCGCAGCGGCGCCTGACGCCGTCACGTTGGCTGCGCGCTACGGCCACGCCCCCTCCCGCAGGGCCAATCATGGGGTCCAGAGGAGCCGCGGGGCGGGGCCAGCCACTCAATAAGCACGGAGTTGCCCACCCAGAAACGGGCGGGCAGTGTCTGTGGCTCGGGATCCCAGTATGCCAGCCAAGCGCTGGGAGGTTGTCCCACCTTCGCCGGGCAAAACGCGCCCGTACTGCCTGCCTTCGTCAGTCAGGCGTTAGGCTGGGCTTCGGCATCAACCGTACGATTTTGGGGCGGTCACTTCGTCTCCCTCAGCAAAAGGTTATCCTTTTGTGAGTGGTACCCCTAGAGCGTTAGAGCAGCTTGGTGGGCAGAGTCCAGACCGAAGTTGGAGCCTCCTGCCAGGCTTTTAGGGGTTTGGAAAACTCCTGTTTTGACTGCATTTTGCACCAAGTGATCGCCTTGAGGCTCCTTGGCTCACTCTCTCCGTCTGCCCCTTGGGGCGTGAAGCTCAGGGGCCCACCTTTTTCCCCTTCACACTGTGTAGTTTTATTTTTGTTTTCCTTTCCATCCTGGAAGTGACATCTCTCTCTAATGGACTCAGAAGAAAGATGTCAAAAAGTAGTGACTACAGGCCGGGCGTGGTGGCGCACACCTGTAATCCCAGAGGCTCGGGAGGCGGAGGCGGGAGGATCGCAAGTTCGAGACCAGAGGCAGTCTGCGTAATTTAGCGAGACCCTGTCTCAAAAAGTAAAAAAAATGGGCTGAGGTGCAGCTCAGTGGTCCACCACTTGCAGAGCATGCAGGCGCGAGGCCCTGGGTTCAACCCCCAGTACCGGAAAAAAAAAAAAAAAAAAGTAGTGACTGCAGCCATTAAAGGGCAGGGGAGGAAGTGTAGGCATTTTATCCTTGTAGACTTCAGTCAAATGGGAGCCTAGGGCCTAAGTGTAGGCTATGACATGGGGAGAGGTCCTAAGAGCTCACAGAAACAGGCCATTTCTTTAAAGCAAGCTCCCCTGACCTCAGCCCAGGGCCTTTTGTTCCCTCTATTTCTGCAAGAATGATATCCCCTGTATCTCCACAAAGGTAGAGTGCCCAGCGCCTGCTTCCATTTATAAAACCTGCAGTTGGGTGCATCCCCTCCCTTTTGGGGGCTGCTGGACCAGTAATTCTCTCTGCAGGAGTAAGAACATCTCAGTTTTAGGTGAGGTCCATCTAAGAGTGTTTAGTATAGTTGGTGGCTAAGCAGGGAGATTACAAACAAGGATATACAAATGACCCTCTTGGTGTTAAACTCATTTTAAACATAGTGGAAATTAAGGGATTTTCTAGGGAAATCTATCTAGCTTGAAAAAGGATAATGTTTCTGGTGGTAACTGGCACAGCCAGAGGGGCATCAGTGGCTTGGCACTAGCATGCCCTGCCCCCATATCAAGCACTTAATGTCCCTTTATTATTCCACTGAACTTTTGTAGCTGTGGGGAACCTCTTGAGATACTACCTTGTCTGCTTTTCAGGAGCCCCTGTCTCCCAATGTCTCTGAAGCCTGCAGGCTTATCTCTTCTCATTTTGCTCTACATGGCTTTGTGAAGCTGCATGAAGGCATGGGTCCTGGGATGGGGTGAGGAGAACAGAACAGGATAGGCATGCACAAATGCACATACATATTCTACATTTCCACAAAAGATCTCATTCATAGACCATGAGCCCACCAGGTAGACTCCAGATAGGAAAAAAAAAAAAAAAAAAAAAAAAAACCTCACATGACCATGTGACTTTGTAAAGAGGCCACCAAGTTGACAGGACCATTGCCATCTTAGTCCCCATCCCTCTGAGAAACTATATATTGGAAGAATTTCTTTAACTGTTTGATTTTAACTGCCTGGCTGCACAATTAAATTGTTAATTCTTAACCACTGATTAATTGCCTGTTAGCCACCCATACTGCTTCTGTACCACCCTGCTTGCATAATAGAACTATTACCTGAGTGATAGTCTGTTACTGAAACTGCTTGTTTTTTGTTCTTACGATACAAATCATACCAGGAACTTCGAGATTGTATGCAAATCATACAACTTGGAGATTGTAAGCTTGCCAAAATTTGCCTTTATAAGCCCCCACCAACTGTTTCTCTGTGCTGTTTTTTGAGACACACTAGTCCTCTGTGGCTGCCGGATCAATAAAGACTCCCTTTAATTGGATTTTTGCTCCTTGTGGTGTGTTTCTGATATCAGGTTACAACACTTGAACAATAATAAAAGCTCCTGCAAAGTGTCATGGGATCAGAAGAGAACATGAGAGATTTCCAGGTTCATTGGATCTATGAATATGTGAAGAGCTGTTGATTTTGGATTTTGTTTCATCTAGTTTCAATCTTTGATCCTTCATTCCTCATTTTATCCCCTTAACTTCTGGTAACGGAACCTCCCTCTCGTTTTATTTTTGTTTTTGCTTTTTTTTTTTTTTTTTTTTTTTGGTGCGGTACTGGAGGTTGAACCCAAGGCCTCATGCCTGCATGTTTTGCAAGTGCTGGACCACTGAGCTGCACACCCAGCCCATTTTTTTTACTTTTTTGAGACAGGGTCTTGCTAAATTACGCAGACTGCCTCTGGTCTCGAACTTGCAATCCCCCTACCTCCACCTCCCAAGCAGCTGGGATTACAGGCGTGCACCACCGTGCCGGCTCTTCTCTTTCTATTTTTGAGACAAGCCTCCTCTACTCCCTGTGATTCTGCTGGGTTTGAGTTACTGGCTTAAGGCCCCCACCCCAGGCTATGTACATGACCTTGACTAGCCAGTCAGAGCCTTCTTTTCCCTGACACATGGTCCAAGCAGGCCAATTGGAGGGCTTTTGAGGGCATATTTTCTCTGGGATATTTCCTCAACAGCATTATAGAGATGGAAGTACTGATTATCATCCTTGCAGACTTGGGGCTAGGGTTCTCCCAAGGCTGAAGCCATCACAGGAAAGCTGAGAGACAGATAGAGGATGCATGAGCCATGGATGCAGCCAGCCTTAAGCCCTCAGGGTTCCCTGTTGCATGAGCCAATATAATGTATGCCATTTTTTGTTTGGCATATCTTTCATTGTGGATGCTTTCTTTTTTCTTTTCTCCAGTACTAGGGAGTTGAACCCAAGGCCTCACATATGCTAGACAAGTGCTCTTCCACTGGGCCACATCCTTAGTCCCTTTTCTTCTTTTCTTTTCTTTCTTCTTTCTTTCTTTCTTTCTTTTTTTCTTTTTTTTTGAGATAGGGTCTCACTAAATTGCATAATCTGCCTCTGGCCTCAAACTCACAATCCTCTTGCCTCTGCCTTCCTACTTAATAGGATTACAGGCCTGTGCCATGGTACCCAGCTTGTTTTGGGTTTTTTTGAGAATATTTAGCTCAAGTAGGCCTAGAAGTCTTTTGTTGTTGTTATTGTGGTTTGCTTTTTATTTGTTTTTGTTTTGATTTTTGAGATAGAGTCTCACTGTGTAGCCCAGGCTGTCCTGGAACTCACTATGTAGACCAGGCTGGTCTTGAACTTGCATCAATCCTCCTGCCTCAGCCTTCTGAGTGCTGGAATTACAGGTATGTGCCACAACCATACATGGCTGATAATATTTTTTCATTGACCCCAAGGCTTCTACCATTAAACTATATCCCCAGCCCTTTGAAAGATTTAAATGACATGCATGCACACTCAATATATGGTTGCTATTAGCAATATAATTATATTTGTGGGAGACATACAGGATTTATTTGCTCTAGAAACAGTGTTTGGTATACATGCTTTCACAGGCCCCCAGTTGTGACTGGCCCTCCAAGCATCTACAGTAATAAGCTGGAACTCACTGCTCCAGAGGTTGTCTTTTGAGCAGAGCAACTTGTATTCTCCTGGCTACGTAGGGACTGAAAGTTCCCTTTCAGTCTGTGTGCATTCTTTCCTCAAGAGCATTGTTTGGGTTATAGTTTCCCTCACCCCATTCCCACATAAGGGGCCTGGATGCAGGTTACTTCCAAGTAGAATCCCCATCCCCTATTGCACTGATTCTAAAACTTGCTCGGGGGGGTGGGATGCTTGGAAATTCTGCGTGCTACAGAATATTTATTTCTGTTACAGAATTGGGAACATGCTTACCAACAAGAACTATGGCTGCTAATAATTCATAGGGAATATAATCAACTGACCCATACACAATTCTCAGAGAAAAAAAAAATGCCATTCAGGGCATGACAGCTGGTTGAGTTTTCCTTTAACATTCTCCTGCTACATATTAATTCACTTGGTTGCCTGTGAGGTCCTAAGAGCAGAGAAAGGTTGAGGGAAGCTAAAAAGATTATGCCATAAAAAAATTAAATATGAAATTTTAATGTCTATTAATTTATCTTGTTTTAGGCAAATTGCAAATATAGTAATTTTCTGGAAACTACTGTCCCAGTACAGTGACCTCTTATAGGGATTCCTAATTCCCAATTTGCATTTTTTCAAATAATTTTTATTTTTTATTTTTACTTTTTGTCGTTGTTGTTGTTGTTGTTGAGAAAAGGTCTTGCTATGTAGCCCAGGCTGACCTATAACTCACTACGTAGCCAGGCTGGTCTCAAACTCAGTATTCTCCTGCCTCTGCCTCCCAAGTGCTAGGTTTACAGGTGTATACCACCATGCTTGGCTTTCAAATAAATTTTTAAATACCTAATGCAAACACATGATATACAATTCAAAAGGTGCAAAGGGGCATATGACACTGCAACCTTTCAGTTGCCTTCCCTGATGGTAACCAACATTACCAATGTCTTGTATATCTTTCCAGAGGTATTCTATAGCAGCATTGTTCTATAATGATGAAAATAGTCTACCATGCCATCTAATATAGCCATTAGTCAGCCTTATCTGGCTATTGAGCATTTGAAATGTGGCTAGTATAACTTAGGAGCTGACTTTTAAATTTTGTTTAATTTGTATGAATTTAAATTTATATTTATAGATGCCCATCAACCGAAGAATGGATAAAAAATGTGGTACACATATACAATTGAATATTACTCAGCAATAAAAAAGAATGAAATTATGTCATTTGCAGTAAAATGGATGGAACTGGAGAATATCATCTTAAGCAAATGAACACAGGCTCAAAAAGAGAAATACCTTATGTTCTCACTCTTATGTGGAAGCTGAATCTGACTTAAAGGAAGAAAAAAACTATATATAAGTAGATACATAAAAAATGAACAATTAAACTTAGTTAAGAAGGGAAAACATAAGCAGAGTAAAAAGGAGGGAGGGGACTAGCAAAAGGAATTGAAGGCTGAAGAAGGTGGGAAGAGGAGGGGACCAATCTAAAGGGATAAAGGGGGAGAGGCTAATCTCAGTGTAAATGATTAACTTCATGAGTACAAGAGAAAAATAGGGGAATGTAACCCATAAATGCATATGAGTTTTACTACATATTAATCAAAAGGTTCCATAAACTTTGTATTTTGATGAAAGTGTAACCAAAATTGATGCAATAGTTGCAAAATAGAAAAAGTAAATGCTCTATTACTCTGTACTTCAACATTTATCAATAAAGGGAAAAAATAAATAAATTTATATTTGTACTTAAGTAGCTATGTGTGGCTAGTTTTTACTGTATTGGGCCGCACAGTTTTATATAGATAATATACAACACATGGAGCTGGGTGTAGTGGCACATGCCTTTAATCCCAGTGACTTGGGAGACTGAGGCAGGAAAATCACAGGTTTGAGGCTACAGGTAGCCTGTGTGACTTAACAAGACCCTGTCTCTAAATAAAAAATTAAAAATAAAGGGGTTTGGGGTACAGGCCAGTAGGGGAATGGTATGAGGCATGAGGCCCTGGGTTCAACCCCTAGTACTGCAAAATGATAGTAATAACAGTAATAGTAATACACATGGTCTCATACTTTACACATTATACTAGTCTTACTTTGTTCACTTACTGAGGCCTATATATCTTGGAGCTAGATTGCTTCAGTCTACCTCATTTTCAAAAAGTGCGAAAAAAATTCAGTTGTAATTCATGAAGGCAACCCCTTACCCAGCCTGGACAGCAAAAAACCATCACTTTTTATAACAATCTGTAAAATCTTCCACATACAGAGGGTGCCAACAAAAGTACACATATTTTAAGTATTAAAATCATAATACTCAATATATAGTAGTAACAAAAGATGAATATAAGTCACATTTGACTTCAATTACATGAAATGCTCAAGTGGTTACCACAGTAATTCAATTAAACTTTAAAAAGTAATACATAGATAACATCTCTTAAAAATGTGTATACATCTTTTGGCACCCCTGCTATATTTATAACCAAGACATCTCACAACAACCCTAGGTTCCCAATCCCTCTACTTTTATCAGCCTGGGCCTAAGATTCCTTGACATTGAGTAGTCTCTTCTGTGGGGCTAGGGAAAACAATTTACCATTGAACCATTGCCCTAAAATACACTCTCCACCCACATGGCCCATGCCTGCTAATGGTGGCAGTCTTTTTTTTTTTTTAAGTTAACATTTTAATTGTACATATTTTGGGAGTACAGAGTGATAATTCAATTCATAGATACAGTGTGCAATTGTCAACTCAGGATTGTTGATATTTCTATCTTCTTAAACATTTTACAAAAAATTTTGATTAACATGCAATAATTACATATTTTTGAGGTATAGTGTGATTTTTTAAAACAAAAATTAAATACAGCATATGGGGATTTTCAGAGTTGCATCCTATATTTTATACTTGTTCTTGTCCCCTCTATGTTGCTCCCCACTTTTAATTTTCCCATCACCTTCCCCATCCCTCTACTCCTCCTTCTCCCCTCCAATGATGAGTCCCCTTGTATGTTCCAATTTTAGATGTATACAAAATAATATAGAACACTTCATGAATTTGCATGTTGTCCTTGCACAGGGGCCATGCTAATCTTCTCTATCGTTCCAATTTTAGTACAAGTACTGCCAAAGTGAGCATGACAGTGGCATTCTTTGGGGCTAATCACAGCTCTCTTTAAGCAGTTCTCCTTTAAAAAGCAGAAGTCTCCCGGGAAGGCAGCAATTAAGATAGAAAATCTGGGACCCGCCTTGCTTTTGCATGATGGGAGCAGCCACAGGGCTTTGAGGAGCAATGGAGTCTTTGATGGAGAATCTCACTGTCTTGAAATTGTTCTTCAGCCATGTAGATGCCTGCTTAGGTTTGTGCCTTTAGACAGCCTTCCTCTTAGGGTATTTCAGAAGATGAGAATCTTCCAGTTTCAAATGACTCCTAGAGATAGAAATTTTGCTAACTTGTTTGGGTGTTTAGCCCTTTGTTCTGGTGATCTGCGTGGGAAGTGGTAGGTCCAGGATTTGGGGTGATACACAGCTGAATATAGAGCTAAGCTCCAAAGGGCACAGTCTCTTTATAGTTTACGGGGCAAACAGCACTATGTACTAAGTCAGCCAGTCTATACTAAGTCAGTCTATATTTCATAATGAATCACATGGGCAGATTGACGAAAGAGACACAAATGCATTCAGTAATATTCCTTAGTCATCTCTAAGGCAGGGCTAGACACTGTGGGAACAGGATCAGGGGTTGTGTCACAAGGGACAGGGGTTGCCTTGTGACAACTCCTGGCCTACTAGAGAACTGTGGTTGCACCCCCAAGGTGGTAGGTCCCTCCTTTCACTGCACCGTTTTCCAGGGGACCACTAGAAGAGTGGTCCTGGGTTGTGTAAATGACAATCCAGGGCTCATCACACATGGAGGTAGAATTATGGCCAATCTCTCACCCCTCCCGGCATCCACAGTCTCATTGTGGTGGACAGTCTTTTCCTGTCCCCTGGCTTTGGGCTTGCCTCTGTGGCTTGCTTTGGCCCATGGGATGAAGTAGAAACGAAAGTGCACAGTTCCCAGTGTAGGTCTGAAGAGGTCTCTTGAGGATCCACTGGCCCTCATGTGCTTCCCCCTTCACACGAGAACTTCTCCTAGGCAGCTGCTGCCTTTCTAGCCAGGCTACAGAATGAACACAGGTAGAACGGGGAGGCAGGGAGAGGCAAAGCCAGCCAGCCAGCATGGCAATGGCATATAACTACATTAGCCAGCTGCAGACCTGCAGCCCCTAAGTTTCAGAATGGTTTGTTACATAGCATTTTTGCAGCCATAGCTGACTCATCCCCTTATATTAGGTTGTAGGTTCAGCTGCTGCAAGAGATCCAACTGACAACGGGTTACATAAGAAAGGAGTTTTTTGAGCTCTTATGTAATAATCTGCTTAAGGAGTCTGGGGCTAGTTCGGTGGCCTGTGGGTCAGGGACCCAGGCTCTTTCTGTCTTATTGCTCTACCTTCCTCAGGGTATGGCCCTCATCTACAAGAAGCCTCAAAGTATTCAGATTGGATTTTCAGTTTCCTTCAGCCCTGCAAGCCCACACTCTCCACAGTGTGGCGCCAAACCCTCCTTCCAAACTTACCATCTAATGCAGAAGGGCTCCACCTGGACTGCTCTTTTCCCTTCTGCTTTGGGCCTCAAGATTTTCCCTTCTGGTTTTTGGAGGGTGGTGGGGGCCAGTAAGGGATTGAACCTAGGGCCTCGCACATGCTAGGCAAGTTCTTTATCATCAAGCTACACCCTAGTCCCTTTTCTTCTTGGACGTGTGCGCTCCCCGGGCACCCCATCCTTGAGGTCTCAACAAGACAGGTCTCACTCCCACCAGGACATCAAGAGATAGAACTGGTGGGTCCTGGTACCCCCGAGGAATGAGAGGCCCTAACTTCCAGAGTGGGATGTCCAGGCAGTGTTAGTAACCTATGTTGGGAGTACAATGTAAGAATCCAGTGCCCCTCCCCCCAGACTTCAGCAAATACCTCATGCTGCTCTGCCCTGCCTCTCCCCTCTCCCAGTCATATCTCTCTGCTGCCCTCCAGCCTGGAAGAAGCTCAAAACCTCAGCTGGCTCCCTGCCCTATTTTACCTTGGTAGCTAGGTGAGCACAAAGACTTGTTAAAATAGGTCCCATGGTCTTGGAGATTGACTTGGAGGGAAGAGGTGTGGGTTGGAAGAGGAATCGAGGCTCAGGGATTAAACAGACAGCCCAGGGGTGTCTGAGGATAGATATGCACAGAATGTATTTTCAGAAATTGTGTTTCCTTGTAGACACCTTTTCTCTGACAGCCCTTTTGAAGGGGGACTATGTTTTCAGTGATGCTGCATGACCTGTAGACCACTCAGCTTTTATTCTAGTGAGAACAATTCCAGCACAATCTAAGGATTAACTCCAGGCATTTCCTCACTTCTGAGAATGACTGCACATCCTTACCATCCAGAACCCCAACCTGCTGCCCGGCTACAATGATGCCTTTCTGGGTCTCTGACATAGCTAGTTCTCCACTGGGTAACTACATGGTGCCTTAGACACCCATTAGCCAGCCAAAAATGGGGCAGGCACCAGGGCACCTCCATGTACAAGTGGGACTTCATCACCATGCCTGGTTACAGAGGTATGCTCTTGAATTACCCTGTCCCACTTTCAACCCTTTCTATGCAGGTGCTGCATGCCCAGGAATCATGCCTCAAGACTCCCTTGCTAACAGGGTGCTGCCAAGAAAATGCACTTGGGTGAAATCTGGAAGGGGGGGAGGAGGTGTCTTCCTTCTTTCTTCCTCTGCAGCTGCAGATGTGCATGCTCTAATGGCCTCCCGGATTCCATATTCCCCCACTAGTCACCAGCCTGAGGACTTTGTGGAGTTGCAGTAACTTTGGCAGTGTTTCCCAAAGCTTCCTGACTCCAACAACTCTCTGAAAAGCAGCTATGGTAAAGCTAATGGTGCAATCCCCCACCCCAACTTTCACTACCTGTAGCTCCTCCAATGATAAGCACTAATGACCTGTAAAAAATTCCTTCTGGCTTGAAGTATCAAGAATGGCTTCTGTTTTCTTGTCTGAGGTACTGTGGCATAATAAGAAATATATACTAGGCCGCTGCCTCCAGTTCCTGGCACAAAGCTCCTAAAACTCTTGTAATTCCCTCAGTGATACTGATGCCAGGAGCACCTTTTGTTCTAACATCAGTCTTTGACCACAGTTCCTAATATAGAGCTTCTAAGTCCCCTGGAATTTTCTGAGTGATAGGAGCATCTTTTGTTCTAATGAGGCAGCTCTTGGTGGGCTCCTGTGTGAGGGCTGGCCACCAGAAATAAGCCATGATTGGAAGCTTGGAACTTTCAGCCCCAACACCCACTCTGTAGACAGGAGCAGAACTGGAGATTAATAATCAACCATGCCTACATGATGGGGTTTCTGTGCTGATAAACATGTCCATGTGCTGGGAGGATGATGCCCCTGACTCCATGGGTACCCTTCCCAGCCAGACGTTACCATATGCATCATTTCATCTTACTGTTCATTTGTGCCCTTTAGAATGCCCTTTGTAATAGATCAGCAACAGTAAGTAACCTTTTCCTCTGCTCTGTGAGCCATTCTAGCATGTGATCAAACCTGAGGTCAGTGGATAGCAAGTTGGTCAGAAGCATGGTGACAACCTGGCCTTGCAACTGGTGTCTGAAGTAGGGGCAGTCTTGCTTGGACTGAGTAAGGGCTCAGACTGAGCCCTTAATCTGAGAAGTCAGACACTAATTCCAGTTAGTAGCAAAATTAAGTTGAATTATAGTACACTCAGCTTGTGTCTTCAGAGAATTTGAAAATTGCTTGATGTGGGAACCCCTCCCCCCTAACACCTGGTGTCAGAAGTGAACTCTTTATAGAGTGAGCATGTTGTTGCTGTTAGGTGCCGTCAACCCTCATAGGGTTTTCAATGGCTGACCATTTCGGGATCGTCTTGGGAGTGGATTGCCAGGCCCTTCTCCCATTTTTTGTGGTGCTGGGAATTGAACTCGGGACCTCAGAGACTGCAGCTCAGTGCTCTACCAACTGAGCTAAATCCCAGCCCAGAGTGAGCATAGTAATAGAGAAAAAGGCTTCCCCAGCCCCTATACGCAGGTAGTGTAAAAATATGTCCATACATTTTTTGACTCTTCTTTCTTCAAAAGGTGGAGTTAAAAATCCCCTTCCCTTGAATGTGAGTTGGATTTAGTGACTGGATTCTGACAGTTCATGTAGCTTGGCAGAAATGATGCTATGTATCTTCTGAGGCTAGGTCATAAAAAGCTCCCCCACCCCCTGGAAGAAACCAGCCATAATATCATGAGGACATTCAATCAAGTAGCACGTGGACCAGCCCATGTGGGCAGGAACTAAGGCCTCCCTCTCAAAACCAGCACAACCTACCAGCCATGTGAGTCAGCTGCCTTGAAGCTGGATCCTCTAGCCTCAGTCAAGCCTCAAAATCTTAAGAACCTCATGTGAGACTCAGAGCTAGAACTGCTAAAGCTACTCCTGAATTCTTGACTCTTAGAAATTGTGAGGAACAGATGTTTGTTGTTGTTTTAAGGTACTGTCGTAGAGTGATGTCACATAGCATAAGATAATCAATATACTTGTGATACAGGGATTGAGTCAAACAGACTGGAGACCCCCTGAGCTAGTTTATTAATAATGCCCCTAGAGTGGTTAGGTACTTTGGCCCCAGGCTCCAAGTCTTCTCTTCCATCACAATACTTGCCATGCTAACTTCTCACTGAATTTCCTGGACACCAATATCCTTGCCTGCTGTCATGCAAAGGGGACACTAGCACCAAATACTGCAAAAATAAGTTAGGGTGATTTATTGGAGGGGGAAATAAGCAGAATGATAACAGACTTTGTTCAATCCCTCAAGCTTTCTAGGAAGAGAGAATGGCCAGTCTTAGTAGGACTGTGTGTACCAAGGCTAGAGTTTCTGTAGGGAGGGAGCCTTCTTGGAATACATTACATATTTCTAGGCATTGGGAAATAGGGAACATCTATGCCACTAATGTGGAAACCGCCTGGTGGTGATCTGATACAAAAGGGAAGCAGAATTTTTCCATTGAGCTCACTGGGACCTACTGAGCTAATAAAGCCCCTGCTGCATCAAATCTCCTGTCTGGTGCCCCATTTCCTCACAATTTCTGCTTAGTCTGGCCCCCTGACCCCCAGTCACCTCCTGCTCTCCCTGGACTTATAGGCCACCATCAAAGGTCTATCCTTTAAGAAACCCAAGCTTGATCATGTCTTCTCACTGCTCAAACCATCAATGGTTCATCCTGTGGTTCCTGCACCTTCTTCAGGGCCTTTGGTATGGGGTTCCCTGGCACCTATGCAGCTTCACGTATATTGTCTTTTACTCTTTGCACATCACGCTCAGACACCAGATTGCCCACAGTGCAAGCACACCTTGAGGGTTTATGCCTCTCTGTCTTTGTACTGGCCACTGTCTAGATGCCTTTTCTTCCTCTTGTCAGCTAAGAAACCTCCTTTATTCCACTTCCTTTCCTCCACGCACCCCTTACATCTACTCCTTTCCAGCCAACCCAGAGCTGGATAGCTTCTTCATACAGAGCCATTGTCTTGTCTAACACACTGTCTTTTTCATATGAATTCGGATGTCTATTCCCCTTCCCAGTCTATGAGCTCCTCGAGGAAATGGACTCTGTCCTAGTCTACTGTTTTCCCAGCACCAGGCATGGTGTCCGGCATGTAACCTAGAGTTAGCTCAACTTTCATCTTTTTCATAGGTTTTCCCTATGCCACCTAACTTTCCCTCTTTTGAACCAATACATCTCTTTTCTGCACTATTTTTGTCCTACTCATATATTGGCTCATTTCATTGTCTTGTTAAAAATGTTTCATTTCTCTAAAAGGTTTCACTGGAATCAGTGAGAATTTTCATTCATGCAGTGGTCTTGTGCCCACTTTTCTCTGTCACTCAGGTCTCAGTTAAAAGCTGTCTTCTGAGCTATAGTTTGTCATCAGTAAGATGGAGACAGCCATGTTCTATACCATTGACCCCAGAAACCCCTCCCCTTGCAGGTTATAGCCAGGGTGTGTGCCTGGCCTGAGGTCAGACAGCTCATTGCAAGCTTGCCAGGCAGAAATTTTGGCCTTGGGCACAAACTACGGTGGGGAAGACAAAATCTGATTCTTTGAAGTTTTAATTTAGAAATGTGGTAGAGTAGCACTTGAGAGAAGAGTTGCACAAATTTGAGACAGAGTTACATAAAAAAATATTTTCTAAGCTTCAGTTATTTTGAAGTAACATAATAAATATGCCAAAACAGGAACCCGGAGCTACCTGGAATCCTAGCCCAGACTTCAGGAAGCCCAACAATACAAGGATCTCTCTTCTTGCTTTCTTTGTTAGCTCCTGTCTTTGTGTCTGATATTGTTAATTAAGGTCAACACTCTGATCCTCATTGTAGAGTGTGAGCTGGCTTGGAGAGTTTCTGTCCTTGAGGCTTAACATTGTAACTAAAGTGCCTAGCACTATATCTGGCTTGTAGCTGGTACTCAATAAAGAGTAGCACCCATCATCTTCACAGTATTATCATCACTGTTATGGATTCTGACACCAGTATGGTCAGTGCTTCTCCATATCCCTGTACCCTACAGCAGGGCAGTGTAATGGTTAAGAGGCTTTGGAGTCTAATGGTTGTTGTTGTTAGGTGGTCGAGTCGGTATCCGACTCATAGCGACCCTCACAGGGTTTTCAATGGCTGACTGTTTCGGGATTGCCTTGGGAGTGGATTGCCAGGTCCTTCTCCCATTGGAGTCTAATAGTCCTGGATTAAAACCCTAACTCCCTGTTTTGGATACGTGGCCCTGGGCACTTGGGCAGGCTTCCTACATTCTTTGAGCCCTGTTTCCTTATCTTCCAAATGATGATTTAAAAAAACTATCCTTCTATAGATTGTTGGGCTAAATAATAGAAGACTGTGAAATGCTTAACTCAGTGCTGGGCACCAAGTAAGCAGTTTGTAAATGACAGCTGTAGCAACTGTTGCTTCCTGTTGTTATTATTATTATTTAGTCTTATATGCTTAATTTTAGTGCATAAATATATTAGCTCAATAAATCACCACACAGGAAGAACTTTAGGAGGTAACTTGGGCGAGCATCAAGATAACTGGGGTTTCTTGCCAAGCACTAGCCCACTGATCAGCCAGAAGAGGATGGATGTGCAGTTCACTCAGCTCAGAATGCTAACCAGCAAAACACACCAGGCTGTTTCCCAGGTGCACTGCTCCTCTGGGGACCTGGGGCTGCTTAGCCATCTGTGGCTGGCACCATTTTTCATCTAATATTACTAGACTGCCAGCATTTTTCCATGGGCAGTAGGTAGATTCTCAACTGTTCGTTCTGATTTTCTTTTACTCACTAATGTGTTTTAGTCTCACTGATGTATTAAATGTCATTTATTAATAACTCTGTCTTTGAACATGGAACTGAAGAAGTCTTGTGTCATCTGCAGATTATTACCTGGACTCATGCCCTGTGAATCTGCCTTGACTGGGGCAGGAAGTATGTAGGTTTGGGGCTGGGCAGAATTGGAGAGAGTTGAGAGCGTGTGCCTGTGCATGCACGCACACACACACACACACGGACACACACACATGGACACACACACACAGACAGACACACACACACACACACACACACACACACACACACACACACACACACACACGGGACCCTAAACAGGGTGGGGAGAGGCTGGCGTAGTCCATGTGAATGGAGAAGTGGCTCCACCACATATTTTTGAAACTAAAAGCCAGAGGAGGGCAGTCTTGGGAAATTGCTGCTCTCTCACATTTGTCTTTACCCTATCCCTCCAGCACCTCCTTGCTAGTTGATCAGACAATGATTTCAAAGAGAAAAACAAACCAGTGTGCATTTTTCTACCAGTTTGTCAGGGTGGAAAACCCCCTCCAAGGAAGGACACATATTCATGCATAGGACTGAGGGCTTGGGGGAAAAAACAAGACTTGGCCCCACAGTGCAGTAGGTTCAGTGACCCAAACATTCTGGCGACCCATCACTCTATGAGAAGGGCCAGGAGGTGGATGATATCATGGGGGCAGGAGGTCAGGTGTGTTGGAAATGACTGTTTCTTGATGAACCAGAGGAGAAAACACTAGAACATCCAGGATTTAACTTAAAAATCAACACTCTTTGAAGATGACGTGTTTTCTGGCCCACAGAGCCTGAATACAGTGGGGGAAGGAGGGCAGGAAGCCCTCTTTGTCCTGTGCTCATGATGCCTTTTCCTGAAGCGTGGCTGCCACAAGGGAGTCTGGATTCAGTCCTGCTTTTCCAGCCTTTGCCCTTAGTACTTGCACATTAACTATTTACATTTTAATTTCTTATCACAGGGCTAGAATTGGCTGTGAATTTTATACATTTTAATATGAGAAAAATAAGTATTTTTACCAGCAATGTTGAGAAGCCAGTATTAGAAAATAAAATTTGCCAGTTCCTGAGGCCGGACAAGGTCACTCCGCAGACTTCTCCTTGGGCGCTTCACCATCCGCACCCTCTGCAGGGGCCTGTGTCCGGGCTTCGCTGAGCTCCCTGGGAGAAAAGCAGTGCCAAGGCTTTTACTCTTCGAAGGAGCAGCTCAACCAACCTCCTTCCTTGCTCGTTTTGCTAGGAATGTTAAGTCACCCCCCAGCCACTTACCTTGCTCCCTTTTTGAAAATTTCATCCTCATCAGAAGAGTCCTTGTCATGTAGCTTCTGGGCCATGTTTTTCTTGCGTGTGGCATTGAGAGGTCTGTACATGTCCCTGAGCCACAGTGGCCGCCTTAACCAGAGAAAGCCCTCCTAGAAAACAGATTGGGAGCTATTAATTCTGTAGTCTCCTATATTCTCCAGCCACAGAACAGTCTTCCTCAAACTTACCTGACTCTGATTTTCATCTGGGCATCTCCTACGCAGAAATCCAAAAAAGCCCCTTGGAGGAAAACACACACTCGAGACAATTAGTGATCATGCCATTTTTTATGTCTCTTGCAATGTACAGCTCAGGTCTCAACAGGACAAAGGCAGCGCATGGGTCCCTAATCACAATAAGCAAAATCACCCCAGACAAGCAGGCTTGAAAACAATTCCATGCATGCTGAGCCTCTAGCAGCTCTTGGGGTCTGTCCGAAAGGGCCCCACAATGTCTCTGGAGAGATCTTTACATGTGACTTAGCATGGAGCATAGCCAAGGCATAGGCAGGATTGTCAGCCCCACTTACAGACTCAGCCATGTACCTTTGTACAGTGAACAAACTGCACAACCATATTGGGCAGAAACATTTTACTTTCTCCAGAGATTTTAACATTAGTCCCCTTCGGACTCAGTCTTACAGGCATTTACTGGGAGGTGGGGGAGACGGTACTTTTGTTTTCCTAGCTGCTTTATCCTACAAGTTGGATCACATCAAGCAAATGCCTGAGTCCAACTAGTAAAGTTGTCTAGATCACAGATTTTCATCCCGCAGGCTGTCACTTATGAGTCACGAAATCAGTTTAAAGGAGATGACTAGCACCAAAACACAAAATATCCTTTCTGAATACAAACAGAATAGAGAAAAATCAGAGTGCAGTGTTCCAGAGCCTGCTGATGTCTGTGTGGTTTGTGCTTACTGACTCAGGATGTAAAATGTAGCCACAGCCCATACACAATGTAATCAATAGAGAAGTGCCTGGCTGCCTGACACTCAGTAGCACTGTGCCCCCAGGCTAGATATTTCCCCTTTCTCCTTCTCCATTTCCTTATTACAAAAGATAGAGACAACTACTGTCTAAGGTCTCTCCAAGCTAAAATCCTATGAAGTTTGGGTAAAAGGAAGAGGGAGTGGGGATGAGAAGGTAATCAAGCAGAATGAGAAGGTGGGGTTTCCCACCACTTTAGAGTAGGGACTCATACTTTCTACCTTCCACCAGCCCCATACTCTAACACCCTAGGGCGTTGGTAGCCCTTCCCCAAAGCCTCCAGGAAGACTTCCTGCTGGATCTGACAGCAACCACCTGTAGGAGCATGCATAGCCAAATCTCTTGCCCTCCGTCCTCTTTCCTTGAAGGATGACCAGTGACAACAGAGGCATCATGCTTATTAGTCCTGGCTACCTGGGGAACTACTTTTGCTGGAGCCAGCCAAGACTCTAGGGGAAGTAAACAATCTTCCTGCCTCTGGCAGTTCCCTGGCTGTAGAGTAGGAGATTGAAGTAGATGAGTTCTAAATTCTCCTCTCATTCTTACACTCTCATTTAAAGATTGCCAGACTCACATTTACCTTGAGGACCCTTCTTTATCTTCATCTGCTGCTGTTCTGTGGGAATAAATCTGGTTCAGGGAGAAAAACACAATCATGATTATCCACTGCAATGACCACTGTCTCCAAATCTTTACTCATCCATTTTATTTAAGTCTTACCTATCTAGAAAGATGGTAACTTTTCTGACTATAGGACTGCTACTCTGTTAGTTTTTTTTTTTTCTCTTCCACATACCAAGTTTAGGGTGTTGCATGCAGCTGGCACTTAATACTTTGTATTGACTATTTCTTATGTACTACCAATGCAAATTAAAAAGTGAATGAAAGATTCCATTTACAATAGCATCAAACATGTAGGAAGTACTTCTGAATAAATTTAATAAAAGATGTGTAAGATCTATGTGATAAAAACTCTAAAACTCTTCTGGAAGACATTAAGAAAAAAAAATGAATGCATGCCATCATACCATGTTCCTAGAATGTCATAAAGGCGTCATTTCTCAATCTACAAAGTCAATGCCATCTTATTCAAATCCCAAGACAATTTTTTAAATAAAAACTGAACAACTGGAATTTGGTAGAGAAAAATATGCAAGAAGTATGAAATGGAAAAGATGATCAAAGAGAAGGAACTTGCCCTACCACATTTATAACTGAAGTGACATAGCAACTTGGATTTCAGTAAATGTATAAAGCAACTGAGATTAAATGATATGGCCCTGGTATTGGTACAGAAAAGACAGCTGATCAATGGAAAAGATTCCAGGTAAAGACAGTATTTCAGATCAATGAAGAAAGAAAAAACATTCACTAAAAATTGTTTTAAAACAACTAGATATAAATGTAAGGGGAGATGGATCCCCTACTTCAACCATACTAAAAAAAGTAAATTAAACAAAATCCAGAAGGATTAAAAAATGTAAGTAAAAATATGTTAGAAAAGTGCTAAAAGAAATTATTAGAGGGTACCAGGGTACCTTTATTCCATGAAGTGATAAAGACCTCTCTCACAAGAGCACAACCCCTTATCAGAATAAGCCATGAGGTGAGGGCTGGTAGACACAGACTGGCCACCCCATTCCACTGGATAGCTTTTGTCTTGTTGTTGTTGATATATAAAACTTTTTACATTAAATATATAATCCTTTCAATGGTTTGCAAAGGTTTTCATTGTGTAACCATGTTTGAAATATTCCCCTGTATTTTTGTCTTTAAGTAAGTGAAACTGAGCAGAGGCAATAAGGAATACAAACTTTGCAGTCAGGGGCACTGGAGTTTTGCTCTGGCTTGTGGGGCCTTAAGTTGATCTCCTTCATCTGTAGAAGAGGGTTGAAAAGCTCCTCCTCACTCTTCTCCTATGCTTAGCATCCAAAGTGCTAAGTTTGCTAATGGTGTCAGAGATAAGGTGGTAGAATCTACCAAGACTTTCTTCCTGTGGTATAAGCTTGGAAAGCTCTTTTCCACAATATGATCATAAAAGTATTGCTTGTATTTTCTCCTAATACTTTTACAATTTCTTTTTTTTCCTGAAATATGTTTTTTTAAGGTGAGCAGTAGGAATCTGTTACTTGCCCCCAAACAGGTAGCCATTCTCTTACCATTTGCTCATTTTTTTCTCTACAGACTAGAATATTTAAAATGGTGATATTTCAAAAGTTTTAGGGGCTAAGATTGGATTGGGAGCCTCCATTTTTTTAACCAAGACTCTTGGTTTAATTCAAGTATGTGTGTACACATGTACACTTTAGGAACAATTGGTCTGTCTACATTAAGTAAACTTACGCTGTTCATTGCCTCTTAGGCTCAAAGACTCCTTTCTTACCAAAAGAACTTCTGTCTTTTGGATAAGTCTCACGTTGTCAGTGTCACAGGACTGACCCAAAGTCAGAATGCTCTGTAATGACCTGACAATGAGAAATACTATGGCATAGATAGAACACCTGTCTACACCATCAGGGAATTAATTATCTTTCTTGTAGAAACTGGGAAAGTGGCTTTGATTTCTAGTTTGTGGGTCCTAAATCTATCACTAAGATAGGATATCTTTTGGAAATCTGAATTAACTGTGATCCTTACCTCAATGAGACAGAAAATTATAATTAAAATCATCACTACTACAGTCACGGATATTGCTAAGATGAGTTTGTTGTTATAGCCGTATCCTGGGACTTCTTTTGTGAGCTAAAAACAAAACAGAGGAAAGAGAGGTTTTGTTGTTGTTGTTGTTGTTTAACAAATAACAAAGAATTAAAAGCTAACTATTCAAAACTCCATTCTTCCAGGGATGAGTAGCTTGTATGTCAGTAGCTTACAGTTTCTTTTTTAATTTTTTTTCTTCTTCTTCCATTTTTTATTGGCAATTTTTAACATACAACTTAATGGGTCTCATTATGACATTTACATACATGCATTTCATTGTACATTGCTCATGTTCACTCCCCCTTCCCCCCTCATAAGCCCGCTTGCAGGTTCTTAAAGAACATACCAAACCTAATGTGTTACATGCCTTATTATTATGCATTTTTCCCTATAGTTTATCTGTGTTCTAGGTCTGCTCTACTCTCTAAAAGGAGATAAGTGGGGATCACTGTTTTAGCCAAAGTTATGTGGCTGAGACAAGATCTGGACTAGGAGCCCCAGTCTCCCTGCTTCCATGGCATACCCTAAGTCATGGGAAAGTTGGGGCCTCATGTTCCATAGCTACCCTTACTTCACTTGACTCCTGCTCCCTCGGTTCGCCCTGGGCCTCTGTGCTCTCATTGATGTAGTTCTCAGTTTTCCACTGGTCCGTATCCCAGTCGGCCCTGGACACCTTGACTTCTTGCTGCTCGCTGAGAAGCTTCATCAAGAGGCCCGTTCTGGAGATGAGCTTGGCACAGGCCAGTTGCACATGGGTCTCAGAGCAGTCCATTTTTAAAGTCCGAATAACATGAGAAATGAGCCTTCTCACGTCATTGTTGGGGATGAGGGACCGTAACTGCTGGTTGAGCTGAATTTCAAACTGATCACCTGGGGATGACAGAAAAAGGGAAGGAAAGTCTTTGGGTTTAAGGGGTGAGTCAGTGCCCTCATGGCGGTATTCCCACTGTGTCTCATTGGTTTGTTTGACAGTCGGTATTAAGTTGAATGCAGTTACAGAGGAATCTGTGGCAGGAGTCTCCTGGACTGTGTTTTCAGGCGTAGGTTCTTCTGTCACAGCAGTGTTTATTGAAAGAATGTTTCCTTCAAGAGCACTCGGTTCAGTCTGATTTTCCGTAGAAGTACCATCTATAAAAGAGCGTGGATAAGAATATAATTCTGAAAAAGGATTCTCTCGAGAACTCAGGTCTCCTGAAGATGGAAAGTCCCCTCGTGAAGGGGAATTTATGAGGCTCCTCATGGCAGAGAAGGGTGGCCTCTTTGCAAGCATCAGTCTACTGCGTGAATTTTTCCTTCTGAACTTATGACTCAGTTTGCCCTTGGGTCTTCTGTGGATTAAACGAGAGCGACTTTTATGAAAGCGGTGATGTTTTGGGGAATATAAGATTGGATTGGGAGCCTCCATTTTTTTAACTCTAGCTTTTGCATCTTCTAAGACAAAAATGGTGTCAATTAAGTCCTTTGTTTTATTTCTGACCTCCGGGAGAGGTTTTGCAGAGGTGGAGATGGAAGCCCTGCCCATTGAGTATTGTTTCAGGAAGGAAGAGACCGCTGCCTTGTGTTCCTTTGTAAAAGAGGCCTCTGTGAGTAAGGAGTTTCCCACCAGCTTCCTGGGCTTCTGTACCACGTGTCGCCTCCCTAGGTCCCTCAGGGGCAGTCTCCGGAGCTGCCCTTTTTTAGCAATGTCCTTCACAAGTGGCTGGGCACTCTGTTTCCCCCAGATGCTCTGTTTGCCTGCTTGCTTGAAGTGTCTTTTCTGTATGTTTTTGGGTCCCTTATGCACTCTGTTTACCCTCTGCAGCCTTTTCTCTACACTCTCAATCTCTGCCAGGCTGTTTTCCTGTGGTTGGGCAGTTTCCCATTTCTTTTGAAAAATTTGGCGTTTAAATTTGGGACCTAAAAGCCTGGACTGCATAAGCATGGCAGTTTTCTCTTTCTTTTTTACCTCATCGATTTTTTCCTGAATTTCTGCATCTAATAAATTTTCCAGAAAATATAGCTTATTCAATTTATTTTTGTAAGTTGAGTTGGTAGATGCAGGTTTCAGAGGGGGACTGCTTGTATCATTTTTTGCAAACCCCAAGGAATTATCTCCATCTTGAACATTTGAAAAAAGCAGTTTAATGAATGGTAGCAATGTTGATTCTACATCTTCTAAATTTCCCTCTGAGAAATAAGGCAATATGTAATTTAGTGCACTAATAACATCACTTTCATCATTGAAGTCTAGCTGCTCATTCATGAAGTTTGAAAAGCTGACACTACTTTTGTCTGAATATCCCTTTTCCGGTTCAATAGTCAGTTCAGTGCTGGTGTTTTTCTTCCGAGTCTGTAATACCTTCATGAATGCTCCTTCTGTGTTCTCTATAGATGCTTCTTCAGCTGTCAGAAAAGAAGAGACTGTTTTTGAAAATGGAAGACCCATGGACAGCTTTTTCTCAGTTCACAGCCATACATCCCAGGAAATAAATTAGAGGTCAGCAAATATTTGAGTGCATTTAGAGGGGATAAAAATAAGCCCAAACTTAAACCTATGAAATGGCAACATCAAAAAGAGAAAAGGACATCTTTTGACAAAGTAGCTACCTACCTAGAGCATTCCATAGTGGGAAATACAGGACTCTATTTCTGACAACAAATTGCCCAGTACACAAGAAAATCTAAGGCTGGAAGACAAATATTCAACCACTCAGTGAGCCTCTCTGCAGATCAGCTGCATCTCCTCACATCCACATAGCCCTCATTGCCCCGCCTTAGAAGCAGAAGGAGCAAGTAAAAGCTTTCCTTTCCCTACCTCTTTAGTGTGCTGTGTTCTTGCTACCATTACAGATGATGATGACAAGGACAGTCCTCTGAGGGAGCAAGGGCAGAGATGCTAATGCAGAGGCACTATTTCCTCATTTGGACATGTCCTGTCCATCTGTTCACCTAGTTCCTTTACTAGGGCTCTGCTCTCATATATCCTAGCCCCGTAACAGAAGGCTCCATGCAGAAACAAACAAAAATTCCTACTCTCATCCTGTTCTTTCCTTAAATTTGGACAGGGATCTGAAGAGTAGATTATAAAATTTTTAATTTGCCTGATTGTATGATCATATGCATGGCGCAGTGTCAGAGGAGTTTCATTCTGTTGTACATAGGGTTGCTCTGAGCAGGACCTGATTCAATGGCACCTAACAACAATACCTATGTGCAATGTGCAAATCTACATAGTATTAGAAATTTCTGTATGATCATTATTTGAAGGTCTTACACAAAAGAAAAAGGTACTTTTGTCAGATACCCACACTGATTTTCTTTCCTTCCTTTCTTCTTTCCCTCCCTCCCTCCCTCCCTTCCTTCCTTCCTTCCTTCCTTTTCCTTTCCTTTTTTTCTTTCTCTCCTTCCTTCCTTCTTTCTTTTTTCCTTCCTCCCTATCTCTTTCCTTCCTTCCTTCCTTCTTCTTTCTTTCTCTCTCTTCTTTCTTTCTTTTCTTTTTCCTTCCTTCCTTCTGTCTTGCCTGCCTGCCTGCCTGCCTGCCTGCCTGCCTTCCTTCTGCAGTACTTGAGGTCAAACCCAAGTCTTTGCACATGCTAGGCCTGTGCACCATTGAGCTGTACCCCTACCCCATTTCTATTTTGAGACAAGGTCTTGCTAAACTGTGCAGGCTGCCTTTGGCCTCAAACTTTAGATCCTACTGCCTCAGCTTTGTGAGTTGCTGGGATAACAGGCCTATGCCAGGGTGCCCAGCTCATTTCATTTCTAATACTTCCTGCTTTACCTGGGATCCACTAAAAGCTTCTGATAGCATGAAGGTCAAGTGTACCACCATATAGCCAGGTTTCTTTTCCTGGAGAATTAAACATATTTTTGGTGGTGGTGAGGGGCAGAGAAGGTAAAGATCATGAGAAAGGAGGATCTTGGCTCTTGGGAATCCCAGAGCCAGAAGAATCCCAGAGGACAGAAGACTTGAGCATGTGGCTATAGCCCTTGACACCTCTGATCTTATTTTCTTCATCTATAAAAAGAGTTGAACAACGCCTGTTTTGCCTACTTCTGGAGGAGAAGAGAATAATGTAATTGGTGAAAAATTGTTTTGAAAAAAAAAAAAGAAGCACAGTGTTTATATAAGTAGCAAAGTGCTATTATTTATTATTTGTTCCAAATTACTGGTACAGACCTGTATTCAAGTTATCTTAACGTGAAAACTGTCACATTTCATAATGAAACTAGTGCTAACAACCTAATATTTAGAAAAACATTTAAAAAGCACCCAAGTGATCTGTGGATAGAAAAGCTTGAGATTGACAGCAAGTTCAGAGCTGGACAGTCTAGGCACTATATCAGAAGAGCCAGACAGCAATTGCTGGTTATAAAATCAGAAACTCTCAGGCTACAAATACAATAGTATCGCTTGACCTGGGTGTGGTTGTGCATACCTGCAATCCCAGAACTCAGGAGGCTGAGGCAGGAGGATGTGGCCAGCCTGGGCTATATAGCAAGTTCCAGGCCAGCCTGGGAGACTGTCTCAAAAAACAAAAAACAAAAAATAACAAAAAAGCAAACATCACTTTACTATTTTATAAAAATTCACCAGTAAAACAAAAACAATCATATCTTCCCTATAAGGCAGAGGGCATTTGAGGCCTAATTCATACAAAACTAGTTTATAAATTACATTGTCTAAATGAATAAGTGATCATTGGAAGTCAAAGCACCAAGCAGAGAGCACAAGACATAGTACATGGCCATTAAAGTTATTCTCTCCCTCTTCCATCCCTTTCACTTGATCCTTATGCATATGGAACAATTATATCATTAAACTATGCATTAATAACCAAGAAACTGACTTTCAGCAAGGGAATAGTTCAAAAATTTCACGAGTTTAATTCTGGGTGAATGAATAAAAATAAAGCAATTATGTCATTAGTTTAAAAGTTTATCATCACTAGTTAGAAATTCAACATTGAAGAATTAAAACATTTATCATCAGGCAACAGACTCACTACAATGTGTGGTGTTTGTCAGACACGCGCTGTCACAATGCAGCTTGACTGTCTTGCAGACAACCTCAATATTACTTTTAAATTGGCAGAGGCAGCAGGCCATATGGCTGGGTAAGATCCTATAAATGGAAACAGAAAATTATGTTAATGGTAAAGTGGGTACTAAAGGGTAGAAGAGGAAGGCTGAGGCTAACACAGGCCTGTGTAGAAGGGAGTTTTTGAAGGATATGTGCCAGACAGTTTGGTAGGAACACAGTGGCCAATTATTGCTCTTGAATATTGAAAGTAAATAGTAAGGAGGGCAGAGGTGCCCAACAGAAGGGGAAATATGGTGTGGTATGCCTAAAATAAAAGTGATAGGCACTAGAATTGGGTGACATTGATATGTGGTTTAATTCAGAAGCAGCTCCTCTCAACTCAAGAGTCTCACTCTAGATTGGGAGCACAGAGCAAGATGGTATGCTTCAAAAAAAAGTTTGAATAAGCGCCCAACTTCTGGGGTCCCTTTTTCAATTCATGCTGGAAATGGTAAATATTAGGAATTACTCTAGGCATAAAAAAACAGCTTAGTTTAACACCAAGTGTATAGTTAAACAACAACAGAAATCACAGCTGGGCATGATGGTGCACGCCTCTAGTCCTAACACTCAGAAGGCTGAGATATGAGGATTGAGAGTTAGAAGCCAGTCTGGACTACATAATGAGACTCTGTCTCAAAAACAAACAAACAAACAAACAAACATTGCTAGAGATCAATCACATTGGCCAAATCTAGACAAAATGAGCATTCAAAAGAGTAAGGAGGGCTTGGGGGCAGCTCAGTTATAGAGAACTTGCCTGGCATGTGTGAGGCTGTAGGTTTGATCTCAGCATAGAACACACGGATGAATACAAAGAATAAAGATGATAATAAGGTATAATGTAATATAAAGACGAATCCATGAATTCATAATGATACTCAAAAGAGGTGGAACTCTTCTTTAATAGAATAATGCCAGCTAATAAATGTAGAAGGAATGATAGAAAAATGTCATTTTGCAATCATCAAGTAATAATTGATTGGGACAGGGATTATCATTGATGCACAGTTGGGTGAAAAGATGTTGGAGGGTAGGATATTTACTAATCTCAACCTCATACCCCACAAGTTATTTATATTAATTACCAGGCAGAAAAATATCTTGAAGATCTTGTAGATATCATCTTAATTAGACAATCAAATTTTGAATTATGGGTCACCTGAAAGCCTGAGATAGCAGGCTATATCAAATGTTTAATGTGAATTTACTCATGAAGAAATAGAGAATCCAGATTGTGGGGCAATCCACAAGACAACTCTTGTTGTTGTTGTTGTTAGGTGCCGTCGAGTTGGTATCCGACTCATAGCGACCCTCATAGGGTTTTCAATGGCTGACTGTTTGGGGATTGCCATGGGAGTGGATTGCCAGGCCCTTCTCCCATTTTTGCAGTGCTGGCAATTGAACTCGGGACCTCAGAGACTGCAGTGCAGCACTCTACCAACTGAGCTAAATCCCAGCCCACCGACAACTCTTAGACTCTTTAAAAGTCCCAATGTCATGAAAGATTAATAAACTAGTAAAATGCTTTAGACTAAAGGAAACAAAAACATGACATGCAACTCCTGAATCAAAACAACACAGATTTAAAGAATATTATTGATATTGAATCTAAACAAAAACAATTTAAAGAATATTACTGGCTTCTAGCCAAGATGAAGTGACAAGGACCAATTGAACCTCCTTGATAAAGCAACCAAAAAACAGACAAAAATCTATGAAACAACAGATTTCAAGACATTGGCTATCAGACAGTCAGGGACAGTGTCATCAAGAAATGGGAAATAGTGAGGTGCTATGGTGCATGCCTGTAGTTCCAGCGACTCAGGGAATGGAGGCAGTAGGACCATGAGTTTGAGGTCAAAGGCAGCCTGTGTAACTCAGTAAGATCCTGTCTGAAGATAAAAAATTTTTAAAGGGGCTGGGGGCTCAGGCAGTTCAGTGGTAGAGTGCTTGCAAAGTATGTGCAGGGTCCTAGATTCAACCCCCTAGTACTGAAAAAGAAAGAAAGAGAGAGAGAGAGAGAGAGAGAGGGGGAGGGGAAATGAATGAAGCAAGCCCTATGACTACCCTAGCTTACTGCTTTGAGAGAGATTCCAGGCCACAGTGCAGGGAGAGAAACACAGGCAGAAACTGGTTTGCTCCCTGATTATGGAGATGGAGCTGAGTCAGGGAAATCCAAGATGGCTACAGTTTACGGAGCAACGGACTAGAGAGGAAGGCTGCACAAAAAGAACAAATGCTAGAGATCCACAGGGGGATGGCTTAAGTATTCAGCAAAGTACTAATCAGTGCGTGTGTGTGAAGAAACTACTCAAGGCCAGGAAAAGAACCACTGAGAAGGTTAGAGAGAATAATAATTGAATATTGTACAAGATTAGGAATACTGCCTGCTCCCACAAGACAGACTGGAAAAATCTCATGATTCATGAAGCACTGGGCACTCAGAAAGGTCTTGTAACTCAGTGATAGAGAACTTGCCTAGCAACTTGCCTAGCATGTATAGGCTCTGAGTTTAACCCCACAGCACCAGACCAAAAAGACAAAAAAACACAAACAAAGTTTCAGGCTTAGTAATTGTTGAGTAAGGAACTCTGTACTAAAAGATTGCTTTGTGGTCCCACCTCCCAAATCTTAAAAGACCTCAAATGATAAAATTAAATTATTTTATGTAACATAACCTCACCTGGAATATGCTCAGACATATAGGAATGTAAAAATACATAGCGTCCAACAAACTAAAATTCATATTGTATGGAATCAAATAAAAATTTCTAAGGATATAAAGAAGGAAATATGGCCTATATTGTAGGAAAAATGCAATCAATCCAAACCAACCCAGAGCTTGCACAGATGTTACACTGAACAGACAAAAACATTAAAATAGTAATTACAAATGTGTATGTCCTATGTTCAAAACTTAAAGACTGAAAATGACTACAAAGAATGATAGTACTTTTTCCATCCAAGAAAAAACTGGGTAGAACCCTGACACTTTTGAGCAACTGAGAAGGCTGGTTGGTGATGAGAACCTTGCCTATCCAGAAGGAGGCATCCCATCAACAGAGGAGAGATCAGCTGGCAGGTGCTGTAAGAGGTTGAGCAAGATGAGATTAGAGCAGAAACTAACGGATTTGACAAGGTGAGGAAGTTAGTCAAGGAAGTATCTAGACAAAAATAATTGGAACAAAATGCTAAATGGAGGGCCTTTTTTCCTTTCCTTTCCTTTTTCTTTTTTTCTTTCTTTTTGTTTGTTTGTTTGTTGGTTGGTATTGGAGACTGAACTCAGAGTCTTGTGCATACTAGGCAAGCGCTCTACCACTGAGCTACATCCCTAGACCTGGAGGGCCTTTTTCCATACTAACCTTGGGCAACCCCCTCAACTATTGTGTTGTTGTTGTTAGGTGCCGTGGAGTCGGTATCCGACTCATAGCGACCCTCATAGGGTTTTCAATGGCTGACTGTTTGGGGATTGCCTTGGGAGTGGATTGCCAGGCCCTTCTCCCATTTTTGCAGTGCTGGGAATTGAGCTCGGGACCTCAGAGACTGCAGCACAGCATTCTACTGACTGAGCTAAATCCCAGCCCCCCCCCGCCCAAACTAGTTTTAGCATAATAGCAAGTTTGTATTTAGCTTGAAATATTGGAGTACGGGTAGCACAATTTAAACTGTAGTAAATGGTATATTAAATTGTCACAATAGGGCCCTACAGAAATATTTTTCAAAGCTGGGTGTAGTAGTACTTGTAGTCCCAGCACTTGGGAGGCTGAGGCAGGAGGATCGTTAATTTGAGGCCTGCCTGGACTACATAGTGAGTTTGGAACCAGCCTGATCTACATAGGGAGAGACTCACTGTCTCTCTCTCTCTTGCTCTCCCTCTCTCTCTCTCTCTCTCTCTCCACTCCCCCTATATATATTTTTTCAAAACTGTAAAAGATAAAATACATCACACTATATGTGAAAATTAACTCAGGATCATAGACCAAAATGTAACAATATGATTTCTGAAAGAAAACAGAAGATTTTTTGTGACTGTGGATTTGACAATGGTTCTTTTAGTTGTTGTTATTACTAGGGGGCTGAACTAAGGGCCTCATGCATACTTTGCAAGTGCTTTACCACTAAGCTACACCCTTAGAACTTTTTTTTTTTTTTATCTTGAGACAGGGTCTTGCTAAATCACACAGGTTGCCTATGGCCTCAAATTTGTGATCCTCCTGCTTCCACCTCTTGAGTTGCTAGGATTATAGGCATATGCCACCACAACCAGCCAATAATGGGTTCTTACACAAAGAGTTGTTGGGTAAGCTGGGTGTTACATCACACACCAGTAATCCAAGCAATTTGGGAGGCTGAGGCAGGAAGACCTTGGGTTTGAGGCCAGAGGGAGCCTGTGCAATTTAGCAAGACCTTGTCTCAAAATAAAAAATAAAAAAGGGGTTAGAGTTGCAGTTCAGTGGTAGAGTGCTCACTTAGCATGTGTGTGGCCCTGGGTTCAACCCCCCCCCCCAATACTGCACAACCATTAAAAAAAAAAACTTTCTAAATTAGAGTTCAACAAAATTTTAAAAACTTAAACTTCTGCTCTTCAGAAGATACTTAACAGAATGAAAGAAACCATGAGCAGAGAGAAGATATTTACTAATGCATATCTGAGAGAAAGGACTTATCCAGAGTACACAAAGTACTTTGTGGTGTGTGTGTATGTGTGTAGTACTAGGGGTTGAACCCATGGCCTCATGCATGCTTTGCAAACACTCTGCCACTGAGCTGCACTTCCAGCCCATTTTCTACTTTTTATTTTGAGACAAGGTCTGGCTAAGTTGAGGACAGGCTGCTTCTGCCCTCAAACTTGTGATCCTCTTGCCATAGTCTCCCAAGTTGCTGCAATTATAGGTGTGCACCACTGCGCCTGGCTACAAAGCATTCTTAAATCTCAGTAGGAGGAAGATAAACATTCAATTAAAACCTGAGGTTAGATTTGAACAGACACTTCAGTAAAGAAGACATTTGCACATAAATTGTTGTTGTTGTTAGGTGCTGTGGAGTCAGGTCCAACTCCCTATATACAACAGAATGAGACACTCGAAGACACTGTGCTGTGCTGGGCACTAACTATGTCAGGGCTTCTTTGCTATTCATAGAGTTTTTGATGGCTGATTGTTTAGGGAATGGGTTGCCAAGTCCTTCTTCCATTTTTTCAGTGCTGGGAATCGAACCCAAGGCCTTGGACAGAACAAGCACTCTACCAACTGAGTTAAACCCCAGGCCCTGCCTGGATTTAGATATTCAAAATCACCAGCAATTAAAGAAATGCAACTGAAGACATCAGTGAGAAACCATTGCATGCCTACTAGTAAAAAAGCTAAATTTTTTTAAAAAACTGAAGTATGAGGACTAGGTGAAGATGTGCAGCAATTGCAACTCTTATACACTGCTAGTGGGACATGTTAAGGATTATGCCAACTGAAAGAAGCTAAACACAAAAGGCTCTATGCTATATGATTTCATCCATAAGATGTTCTCAAAAAGGTAAAACTACACTACAGGGACAGAAAGAAGATTGGGGGTTGCCAGGTGTTGGTGGTGGGAGGAGTGAACTGACTGCAAAGGGACCCAGAGATTTTTGGGGGGTGACAGAAACAGTTTGTATCAGCACTGTGGTAGTGATTACATAACTATGCAAACATGTCAAACTGTAAATTTGAAAATTATACCCCCATAAACCTGACTTAAGAATATAGTAATACAAATCTAAAAACAGCTAGCCTGCAGCCGTACCACCATGGCGTCTGATCCCATCAGATCTCAGAAGCTAAGCAGGTTTGGGCCTGGTTAGTACTCAGATGGGAGACCGCCTAGGAACACCAGGTGCTGTAGGCTTGGGAGAAGGACCTGGTAACCCACTCCCAAAAATCAATCCGCCATTGAAAACCCTATGAATAGCAGAGAAGCACTGATAATAGTGTTTCGCCTGTTCTATGTAGGGTTGCTATGAGTCAGACACCCGACTCGGCACCTAACAGCAACAACAACAAAAAAACTAAATGAAATAAATCTAAGAAAAAAATAACTTACAGTTTTTCCAACTCAAGAGTCATCATGAGGATGTTCTCAACTGTTGTAAGTGACACCTGTGTTGTTCCCATGTCTCTGAAGGAGAAAGCCCAGACATGATGAACCTCAATATAAATATTCTGTACTTGAAAAGACATTAGGGACATGATTATTTTAATTTTGGCTTCTCTATAAAATAAGCCTGCTTAAGAGTTTATTGTCATAGAAGATAATTTCAGAGAGCTCTTATTGAAGAAATAAGTTTACTATATTCAATCATCAAGTTAATGACTTTGGTGTTGAATAGAACTTGATTCTTTTTTTTGTTCAGCATTACTTTACTTCTCATTTTCATATTGCATTCACCTCTTTCTTTTCTCTTTTCTTCCTTTTTCCCTCTCTTTCCTTCCTTCCTTAATCCTTTGATTTTTCCAATAACTTTTTCCCCAATAGCATACTTTTAATTAAAATTGTGACTTTTTTATGTTTGATACAAAATTATTACTCAACTCGATGGCACTTAACAACAACAACAAGGTTATTGCAATACTTACAGATATTTTAATGCAGGCAATTTAAAGAGATATGGATCTTCGACAGCTGTCAGAGGATTACGACTGAGAATTCTGAAAAATGCAATGGAATTAAATTTATCAGGTTTTTTTTTTTTTTTTTTTTTTTTTTTTTTTGGTACTAGGGGGTTGAACCCAGGATTTCACACATACTTTATAAGAGCTCTTCCATTAGGCTACAACCTCCAGCCCAGTTTTTAATTTTTTATCTTCAAGTCAGGGTCTCAATAAGTTACACAGGCTGCATCTGGGCTTGAACTGCAATCCTCCTGGCTCTGCCACCCAACTCCCTGGGATTACAGGTGTATGCCACCACACCTGGCCAAAATTATCAGCATTTTCAACATACATGAGACTACATGAAAAGTTTATATTCTTTTTTTTTTTTTGGTATGGAACTTGTAGATAAAAAAAATCATTTTCTGCCTTTACCTGTAAATCACCCTTAGACTCCATAAAGAATTCTTCCTTTGAGAACTACCCAAGTCTCTAGATAATAAAGTGGAGAAGAAAAAAAAGTAGGAAAAAAGTGGATAGCCAAGAAAAATATACACCAAAGAATTTTCACGTCCAAAACTATAGAAGTGACTATAGTGACTATACTGGTAGGAAGCCCTACTTTTAGTGTTCACAATGCAAGATGCATGTCTTTCATCTTTGGAAATTTAAAACAATTCTTATTCTAATTCACTAGTTAAGGGAAAAAATGGGACCAATTCCTTGGCTTTGGAGTCAAAGAAAAAGGAATAAATTTAAGAAACTGGTTAAAGCCACGCTCTCAGCACATATTCTCACTTTTATTCTGGTGCCACACCATAGTCTTTGTTACACTGCATACAATCACTGGTTTACTTTTCAGATTCCTGGACTATCAGCAACCTGAGGGCGGGGACCACATCTTATTATCATTGTCATCCTTGTGCCTGGCATAGTGCTCAAAATTTACATTTATCAAATGTTTATTGGATAAGTAATATTCTGTTCACATATCAATAAATTGTCTTTGTTTCTCTGTCTCTGTGTCTGTCTGTCTCTTTCTCTGTCTGTCTTGACAGACTCCTCAAAGTCCTGGGCTCAAGCAATCTTCCCACTTCAGCTTCTTGATTAGCTGGTACTACTAGCACACACCAGCACCATGCATAATTTTTTTTTTTTTTTTTTTTTTTTTGCAGTACTGTGGGAGTAGAACCCAAGTCCTTACACAAGCTAGGACCACTGCTGAGCTGTGCCCAAGCTCCTTGTTTGTTTATTTATTTATTTATTTTGAGACATGATCTCCCTAAGTTGCACAGGCTGCCTCTGGCCTTGAACATGCCTCAACTTCCCAAGTTACTGTGATTACAGGTATGTGTCATGGTGCTTAGCTCATTTTTGATGCAAATTTTTACTCCAAAATGGTGGAATTCATTTTCTTTTCAATTCTTTAAAGCAAGCAAACAAACAAAAACAGAAAAGAAATAGGAAGAAATGAAAATCTTCCTTTAGGTCAACTCTGTTCAATAATCATGAGTATACTTCTACAGAACATATTAGTAATTATTATAGCTAATATTTGTTGGGCTGCCTGGCACATGGGATCATCATTTCACATTTAATCCTCAGAACAACCTTTTGTGGTATAGGGTATCATTACCTTATTTTACAAATGAGGAAATTGAAGCACAGAGAGGTTATATAACTTGTCTTGGGCTGCCAAGATAGCAAGAAGCAAAGCTAAAATTTGAACTTAGTCTTGACTCCAAAGACTGTGTTTAACTTGTATGAAGAAAAAGGGTTAAGTTAGCTGTTACTTTACTCTTAATTTTGGAAAAACTAAATATAGAAATACCTTCTTAAACTTCACCTGCTCATCTAGAAAAGCCTATATGAGAATTATAGTTTCTTTTTAAATTTCTTTTCCTTAATCATTTCCCATGATTAAATATTTAATTAGCCCATGGTCATTGAGACTTTAGAGATTTAAGATCATGACAACATAGTGACATCAGTAAAAATGATGGAATAAGGACATTTGAAAATTCATCACTCCATAAAAGCAGATAAAACAACAAAAAAGGCAAAAAATGGCCAGAATCACCTTTTTCCAAACCCCAGAAGTGTAATTAAAGGCTTACTGCAACCCAAGAAGCATTTATTGAAGAAAACAAATTGATTCCTGTAAGAACAGTGAGCTGTGTACTGTTTTTAACTTGCCTTCAATCATTCCTCACTCTTTAGCTCAGTGGTAGCCTTGAAAAAAATAGCCTACATCCCTATGACTAGAGGGAGCAAAATGGAGCTGGAGCTCCTTCAAAGCCTCATTCCCAATGAACTGGTGGTTCCCTAGAGGAACCTGGCTTGTTTTTGTTTGACTTGACTGGGAGTAGTCTAGTGCCAAAAGCATCTCCCCACAGGTGTTTTTGAAAAACAATTACAGGCAAGAATTTTAGCTATGGCAGTTACAGAAGGCAATGGATAAGAGTTGGGACAAAAATAGACTAAGCAAAAAGCTTAATAGAAAAGCTGAAGAACAAGATGTCCGTTGAAAATTTGAGATGCTCCAACATATCCCTGGGAAACTGGAAGACCATAATTATAGGAATGGAAATTTAGAAGGTCATACACATATGTAGGAACATAAGCATAGGCAGAAAAACCTGAAGACTCTACAACCCTCACTCCTGGGTAATCTTGAGATTCTGCATGCGGAGGAAGTAGAAGCTAAGGCAGGGCATAGGCTGCCTGGCGGAGTACTGAAGGCATGATCCACCATGCACATAGAGCCCCTTGGCAAAAACTGGGAGACTTACTGGTTCTATGTATTTAAGGAATTCTCTGTTCAGTCATTAGCTGACCACTAAGCTAACCAAGGGCTGGGATTTAGCTCAGTGGGTAGAGCGCTGCGCTGCAGTCTCTGAGGTCCCGAGTTCAATTCCCAGCACTGCAAAAATGGGAGAAGGGCCTGGCAATCCACTCCCAAGGCAATCCCCAAACAGTCAGCTATTGAAAACCCTATGAGGGTCACTATGAGTCAGATACTGACTCGATGGCACCTAACAACAACAACAACAAGCTAACCAAATAAAAGGCTTGATCAAATATGACAAAGATACCAACATTACAGTATTAGTTCAGAAAAGTCACTAAACAAACAACCAGGAACTCTATAACTATCACCTGTAATACCAAACCTTGGGAGTAAGGACTTATTTTCTAGAATCGCCAAATTATAATAATTTAAAGCATTCAATTTTCAAAAAAAAATTATGTGAGGTTCCAGGACATAAAGTATGTCGCATACATTGGAAGAGGGGGATTAGTGGAAACTATCCCCAGGGAAGCCCAGAGATTGGACTTACTAAACAAAGATTTAATTCAGCTATTTAAAATATATTTTAAAAGATAAAGGAAATCATTTAGTACTGTAGACTAAAGAACTAAAGAAATGTATGAGTACAATATCCTATCAAATAGAGAATATCAATAAAGAGAGAAATTATAAAATGGAGCCAAATAGAATTTGGAGTGGAAAAGTACAGTAACTGAGATGGAAAATTCACTAGAGGCTATCGCTGGCAGATTTAAGTAAGGAGAAGAAAGAATTGAGAATTATAGGGCAATTGAGATTGATGAGTTTGAGGAACAGAAAGGAAAAAAATGGAGAAAGATGAATGGAATCTCAGAGACCTGTTCATGGGATACCATCAAGCTTACTAACATACACAATAGATGCTTCAGAGGAAGAACAGAAAAAAGGAGCAGAAAGAATATTTGAAGAAATAATAGCCAAAAACTCCCCAAATTCAATGAAAAACATTACGCATTTAAGAAGCCCAAGTAACTCCAAATTGTATAAACTTAAAGAGATCAACTCCTAGATATATCATAGTCAAAATGTCAAAAGCCAAAGATGGGCCAGGCACGGCTGTACATGGCTCTAATCCCAGCAACCTTGGAGGCTGTGATAGGAGGATTGTGAGTTTGTGGCCAGAGGTAATCTATGCAATTTAGTGAGACCCTGTCTCTAAATAAATAAAAAGAAAAAGAAGGGGCTGGACCTGGGCACCATGGTGCATGCCTATAATCCCAGCAACTCAGGAAACTGAGGGAGGAGGAATGCAAATTCGAGGCCAGATGCAGCCTGTGCAATTTAGTGAGACATTGTCTCAAAACGAAACAAAAGCAGCTAGGGGTTTGGCTTAGTGGTAGAGTACTTGCCTACAATGCATGAGGCCGTGGGTTAAACTTCCAGTACAAAAAAAAAAAAAAAAAAAAAAGTAGCTGGGAGTGCAGCTCAGTGATGAAATGTCTAGCATGTGTGAGGCCCTGGGTTCAACCCCTAGTACTGCAAATAATGAATAAGAATAAGAATAAGAATAGATGGAATAACTCCAAAGCAGTAAAAGAGGCTGGGCACTGTGGTGCACACTTATAATCCCAGCTACTCAGAAAGCTGAAGCAAGAGGATTTTGAATTCAAGGCCACGGGTAACCTGCACAACATAATGAGATCTTGTCCCAAAAATAAAAAATAAAAAAGGGATTTGGAGTGCAGGTCAGTGGTGGAGCACTTTCCTATCAGGTGTGAAGCCCTGGGTTCAACCACTCAGTATTGCCACAAAAATGGGGGCAGCAAAAGAAAACAATTCATCATATAAACTGGATCCTCAATAAGCTCAAAAGCTGATTTCTCATCACAAAGGAAAGCAGAAGGTAGTGCAATGGCATAACTAAAGTGCTAAAAGAAAAAAAAAAACCCTATCAAGCAAGAATACTATACCTGGAAAAACTATTATTTGAAAGTGAAGAAGAAAGTAAGACAGTTCTAGATAAACAGAAACAGAGAGAGTTAGCAGAGAGAGCTAGCAGATCTGCTCTGTAAGAACTATGAGCAATTTTATGCCAATAAACTAAATAACCTAAATGAAATAGATACTGTGTATTCTTAAAAACTGACTAGAGAAGCAGCAGAAAATTTCATTAGACCTACATTAAGAGATTGAGTCAGTAATCAAAAAATATTCCACAAAAAAAGGGATTCTTTTTTGTGTTGTTGCTGAGACAAAGAAAAGCTCAGAACCAGATGATTTAATTCATGAATATACCAAATAGTTAAAGAATTAACACCAACTCTTAATAAAATCTTCTAAAACATAGATAGAGGACAAAACATTCCCTAACTCATTCTACAAAACAGTATTACCCTAATACCAAAAACAGATGAAGACATCCTAAGAAAAGAAAATCATGAACTAATATCTCTTAAGAATACTGATGTAAAATTCCTCAACAAATATTAGCAAACCAAATTCAATAAAGTACATGAAATCACTGTATACCATGACCAAGAGGATTTTGTTCAGGAAAGCATGATTGGATCAACACATTAAAAAAATTAATCAATATAATATACCATATTAATAGCGCCTGCAGCCGTAGCACTGTGGTGTCCGATCTCATCAGATCTTGGAAGCTAAGCAGGGTTGGGCCTGGTTAGTACTTGGATGGGAGACCGCCTGGGAACACCAGGAGCTATAGGCTTGGGCGGAAGTGGCAACTTACTCCCAAAAATCAATCTACCATTGAAAACCCTATGAATAGCAGAGAAGCACTAATAGTGTTTCATCTGTACATGGGGTCGCTATGAGTAAGACACCAACTCAATGGCACCTAGCAAAAACAACAACAACAACAACACATTAATAGAATAAAAGAAACACGATCACCTGAATGGGTGCAGTAAAAGCATTTTAAAAAGTAATTCCCTTTCATTATACAAACATCAACAAACTAGGGATAGAATGGAATGTCCTCAACCCAAGAGAGGGCATTAAAGAAGAAAACTCTGACTAATATACTTAATGGTAAAAGACTAAAAGCTTTGTCCCTTAGATCAAGAACAAAGCAAGGAGTCAGGGAGGGGTGAGGCCCACCTGTAATCCCAGCAACTCCAGAGGCAGAGGTAGGAGGATCTCAAGTTGAGACCAGAGGCAGTCTGCATAATTTGGCGAGACCCTGTCTCAAAAAGTAAGAAAATGGGCTGGGGGTACAGCTCAGTGGTACAACACTTGCAAAGCATGGAAGCACGAGGCCCTGGGTTCAAACCCTCAGTACCACAAAAAAAAAAAAAAAAAAAAAAAGGAACAAAGCAAGGGATCTGGGATCTGGGTATGGTGGCACATGCTTGTTATCCCAGCAACTCTAGAGGTAGAGGCAGGAAGATCACAAGTCTGAGGCCAGAGGAACCCTATGTAATTTAGCAAGACTCTGTCTCAAGGTAAAAAATAAAAACTGGTCTAGGGGTGCACCTCAGAACCCCAGTACTGCAAATACATACATACATACATACATACATACATACATACATACATACATACATACATACATAAATACAAACAAAGCAAGGATGCCCACTCTTAACATTTCTATTAAAAATTGTATTGAAGCTTCTAGTAAGGGCATTTAGAGGAATAAAAGGCATCTATATTAGAGAGAGGGCTAGGATTTAGCTCAGTTGGTGGAGGGCTGTGCTGCAGTCTCTGAGGACCTGAGTTCAATTCCCAGCACCGCAAAAATGGGAGACGGAACTGGCAATCCACTCCCAAGGCAATCCCGAAACAGTCAGCCATTGAAAACCCTATGAGGGTGGCTATGAGTCGGATACCGACTCGATGGCACCTAACAACAACAACAACATGTTAGAGAGAAAAAAATAAAGCTTTCTCTCTCTCTCTCTCTCTCTCTCTCTCTCTCTCTCTCTCTCTCTCTCTGTGTCTGTGCAGATGACATGATCTTACATGTAGACGATGATAAATAATCCACATACAGAAAAAGATCTATCACTAATGAGTTCAGGAAGTTTACAAGGTACAACATTACTATGCAAAAGTTACCTGTATTTCTTGGCTGGAGATAATGCTCAGTGGTAGAGTGTTTGTCTAGTATATGAAAAGCCTTGGGCTTGATCTCCAGCCCAACACAAAAGTATCTATATTTGTATACACTAGTAATAAACAATTTGAAATATTAAGAATCCCAGCTGGATGTGGTGGTATACACCTGTAATTCCAATACTCAGGAGACTGAGGCAGGAAGGTCACAAGTTTGAAGCCAGCTTGTATAACAAAGTGAGATCCCTGTCCCACAAAGACAAAGAAGAAAAAGGAAGAAGTGGAAGAAGAGGAGGAAAAAGTCAAATTTCCCAGTTTCTTCTCTCTCTCTCTCTCTCCCTCTCCCTCTCCCTCTCCCTCTTTCTCTCTCTTATCCCCTCCCTCCCTTCCTTTCTTTCTTTTGCAGTGCTAGGGGATTGAACCCAGGGCCACACATATGCTTTTTGCTCTACCACTGATCCGTACCCTCAGCCCAGTTTTTACTGTTATTTTGAGACAGGGTCTTGCTTAATTTCGCAGGCTGCCTCTGGTCTCAAACTCTCAATCCTTCTGCCTCCACCTCCTGAGTTGCTGGGATTACAGGCATGTGCCACAGGGCTTTCAAACGTCCCAGTTTGAAAACCTAATTCAAATCTACAGCACTTACAATGTGGGATTGGAATAACAATGGACATATAAATCAATGGAATAGAATTGACAATCTAGAAATACATCCTTGCATTTATGGTCAATTGATTATTTATTTATTTATTTATTTTGGTACTGGGGGATTGAGCCCATGGTCTTTGCAAGCACTCTACCATTGAGTTGCACCCCTAACTCATTTTTTACTTTTTATTTTGAGAGAGGGTCTTGCTAAATTACTCAGGCTGCCTCTGGCCTTGATCTTGTGATCCTCCTGCCTCCACCTCCTGAGCCTCTGGGATTATAGGTGTGTGCCACCACATCCAGCTTATTTTATTTATTTATTTATTTATTTATTTTATTTTATTTATTTATTTATTTATTTATTTATTTTATTTTATTTTATTTTATTTTATTCTGTAGTACTGGAGGGCTAAATCCAGGATCTCGTACATACTTTACAAGTGTTCTATCACTGAGCTGCACCCTCAGCCCCTTCTTAATTTTTTGTCTTGGGACAGGGTCTTGCTAAGTTATGTAGGCTGCCTCTGGCCTCATACTTGCGATCCTCCTGCCTTAGCCTCCCAGGTCACTGGGATTACAGGCGTGCACCACTGCACCCAGCTTCATTGAAGTTTTAAATTCATCTCTTCACCACCATATTTATTTATTTTTGAGAGCGGGTTTTACCATGTATCCCAAGCGGGCCTCAAACTGACAATCCTCTTGCTTCAGTCTCCTGAGTGATGGGATTACAGGCAATCTACCATACCCAACCAGGTCAACTGATTTTTGACAAGGGTGCCAAAACAATTCAATGTGGAAAGAATAGACATTTTAAGTAGTGCTGGGATAATCTGACGTCCATACGCAGAATGATGAAGTTGGAACCCTACATCTTATACCACATATAAAAATTAACACAAGCCTCTCGCTACAGCAACATGAGCAAGAACACCAGAAACCTAGGCTTGAAGTGAGATGCCATGAATTGTTTTAAGAAACTAGCAGGAAAGGTGGACTGTGGGGAACTGCCAGCTTCAATAAGCTAAAGAAAACAGAGATGCAGAACACCCTGCCAACCAAAGAGACCATTGAGCAGGAAGAGTGGAGTGAAATTTCCTAAGAGCCTAGAGGATTCCCCACCCCTATCATCTTTGAGACCCTTCGTGATGTGGAAGAGCCACCTACACGATGGACACGAACCACAGCTGCCCTGTGAACCTGAGCACTCTATTCTGATGGTGTCATCCTGTGAGTTTCTGGGGGGGACTCCCAATTGTACTGCCAAATTCTTTGGTTTACCCTTGGATTTATAGAAAACTATGTGTATGATGAATGAAAATAAAACCCTCCTCATTGCAGGAAAAAAGCCTCATAAAATGTATCAAATGCCTAAATATAAGGGATAAAACTATACAACCATTAGAAGAAAACACAGGAAAATCAATGCTCATAAACTTGCATTAGGCAACAGTTTCTTAGATATGGCACCAAAAATACAAGTAACCAAAGGGAAAAATAGATTTTATTAAAATTAAAAACATTTGCACTTCAAAGGACACTATGAAGAGGGTGAAAAGAACTGGGCTCATGCCTGGAATCCCAGTGGCTTGGGAGGAGGAGGCAGGAGGATCGCAAGTTTGAGACCAAAGGCAGTCTGTGAACTTAGCAAGACCCTGTCTCAAAAAGTTAAAAAATGGGCTGAGGGTGCAGCTCAGTGGTCCAGCACTTGCAAAGCATGCCAGTGCAAGGCTCTGAGTTCAAACCCCAGTATCGGAAAAAAAAAAAAAAAAAAGGTGAAAAGACAATGCATAGAATGGGAGAAAATGTTTACAAACCATTTTTGTTGCTATTAGGTGCCATCCAGTCAGTCCAACTCATAGCAACTCTCATAGGGTTTTCAATGGCTGATTGTTTCGGGATTGTTTTTGGGAGTGGACTGCCACATCCTTCTCCCATTTTTGTGGTGCTGGGTCCTTAGAGAGTGGAGAGCAAGTGTTCTACCAACTGAGCTAAGGCCCAGTCCTTACAAATCGTGTACCTAATAAAAGACTAGTACACAGAATATCCAGAATATATAAAGAAAAAAAATTTTTTTTCAGATAGGGTCTTTCTATGTAGCCCACCAGGCCTGGAATTTGCCATCCTCCTGCCTCTACCTCCCTAGTACTGGGATTATAGGTGTGTGCCAACCATGTCCAGCTAGATAAAAGCTCCTACAATTCAACAAAAAGACAACTCAATTTTAGAATGGGGAGAGGGTATGAATAAACATTTCTGAAAGAAGATATACAAGTGGCCAATATGCTCATGAAAAAGATGCTCAATGTCTTAAGTCATTTTGAAGCAGGCTCCCAAAGAAAGACCCCTCTCTCAGTAAAATAAGCCAGTAGTTCCTTTTTTTTTTTTTTTTTTTTTGGTACTGAGGGTTGGACCCAGGACCTCGCTCTTGCATGCTCTGCAAGTGCTGGACCACTGAGCTGCACCCCCAGCCCATTTTCTTTTACTTTTTGAGACAGGGTCTCGCTAAATTACGCAGACTGCATCTGGTCTCGAACTTGTGATCCTCCTGCCTCCGCCTCCCGAGCCGCTGGGACTACAGGCGTGCGCCACTGTGCCCGGCGCCAGTAGTTCCTTATTAAAGGTTCAGCTCTTCATCTAAAGGTTGCTTAACTTGTTTCAAATAATGTGTCTAAATCATTTTGGTTTCTTATAAGTAACATAGTAAATTCTGCTAATAGCAGACCTATCTGTCTTCCTGAAGTTTTAGTTGATGCTTGTTTAAATTGTTACCAAGGATGTTTATGTGAGCCATTATGGTTTTATACAGGAGACCTTACACACACTGTATTTCTGTGATAAGCAACATCTGCACCTTAAGTAGACAAAACTGTTAAATGACTAGTTCTTTGTTCTTATTTGGAGTAATTCACATCCTCCCCCTATTCCCATGTGGATTGCTAGGTGACTTACTGCCCCTTTTCTGCTTCTGTAATCACGCTTTTTCTTTTTTCTTTTTCTTTTTCTTGTGCAGGCCCCAGCCTTGTTTTGTTCTTGTAAGCCTGCCCATCACAGAGCACCTATAAAAAGCCTGAACTTCTTTTATTAGGGAGTCTTTGGAAATGATTCCACTGAGTCAAGTACTGGTACTAAAACTCTCCTGAACTTGCCTATGGTCTCTCTAGCCTCATTTGTTCAGTAACAATTCGAGAAACGTGAAACAAAATCATGACATACTACTTTATACTCACTAGGATGGCCATAATAAAAAAAATACAGATAATAACAAGTGTTGACAAGATATGGGGAAATTAGAACTCTCATATCTTGCAGATGGGATTATAAAATAGTTCAGAGACTGTGGAAAACAATTTGGAAGTTCCTCCAAGAAGTTAAATATAGAGTTAATATATGACCCAGAAATTCCACTCTTAGGTACACACTCAAGAATTGGAAACACATATCTACACAAAAACTTGTATATGAGTATTCATAGCAGCATTAATCATAATAGCCCAAAAGTTGAAATAGCCTGCATGTCCATTAATTGATGAATAGATGAACTGCTATGGTGGTACAGCTATACAATGGGATATTATTTAGCCTTACAAAGAAATAAAGGACTGATACATGTTATAACCCCCCATCCATCTGTCAGTCTGCCATACTGTAGGGGCTTGCATGTTGCTGTGATGCTGAAAGCTATGCCACCCATATTACAAATACTAGCAGGGTCATCGATGGTGGAGAAGTTTCAGCTGAGCTTCAAGACTAAGACAGACTAGGGAGAAAGACATGGCTAACCCACTCCTGAAAAAATTAGTCACTGAAAACCCTCCCAGCAACTTGGGAGGCAGAGGCAGGAGGATCGCAAATTCAAGACCAGAGGCAGTCTGCATAATTTAGTGAGACCCTATCTCAAAAAGTAAAAAAATGGGTTGGGGATGCAGCTCAGTGGTATAGCACTTGCAAAGCACACAAGTATGAGGCCCTCGGTTCAACCTCCAGTACCCCCCCCCCAAAAAAAAAAAACCTATCAGAAGCAGGGAAATACTCAAAAAAGTGTGGGAAAATGAGCCCTTTCAGTTGGAAGGCACTCAAAAGACAACTGGGGAAGAGTTGCCTCCTCAAAGTAGAGTCTACCTTAATGATGGGAATGGAGTAAAGCCTCAGGGACTTCCATTTGCTGATGTGGCATGACCCTAAATGAGAAGGAACAACTGTAAACATCTATTAATAATTGGAATATAGAATGTATATAGTATGAATCTAGGAAAATTAGAAATCATCAAAAGGGAAATGGAGGCATAGACATTGACATTCTAGGTATCAGTGACGTAAAATGGACTGGCATGGACCATTTCGTATCAGATAATCATATGGTCTACTATGCCAGGAATGACAGGTTAAGGAGAAATGGGATTGCATTCATCATCAAAAAATACATCTCAAGATCTGTCCTGAAGTACAAAGCTGTCAGTGATAGAATATCTATATGCCTACAAGGAATGCCCACTCTGAAACAATCCCGAAACAATCAGCCATTGAAAACATCATGAGGATCACTGAGTCAGACACAACTTAGCTTTACCTAACAACAACAACATTAGGAAAGCCAGTTAATATAACAATTACTCAAATGTACACACCCACCACTAAGCCCGCAAATGAAGATAAAGAAGACTTTTACCAGCTCCTACAATCTGAAACAGATGGAACATGCCATCAGGACGCACTGATAATTACTGGTGACTGGAAAGCAAAAATTGAAAACAAAGATGAAGGCTCAGTAGTTGGAAAATATGGCCTTGGTGATGGAAATGGTGCTGGAGATCACATGATAGAATTTTGTAAGATCAGTGACCTTTTCACTGCAAATACATTTTTTCACCAATATAAACAGTGACTATACACAAAAAATTCACCAGATGGAACATACAGGAACAAAATTAACTACATTTGTGGAAAGAGAGGATAGAAAAGATCAATTTTCAGATGTCAGAACAAGACCAGATCATTAACTGCTCATATGCAGGTTCAAACTGAAACTGAAGAAAATTAGAACAAGTATATGAGAGCCAGGGTATGACCAACACTAGTTAGCTCTGATTCTCTTATCATCAAAAAGGAAATGCTTTTTTTCTGTTAAGATTAACACAGAAACCAGAAATAATAAGTAATGCCTCCTCCATCATGGGTCTTTTCTAACCCACAACTCAACCCAGTTGTTGTTAGGTGCCACTGAGTTGGATCCAACTCATAGCGACCCTATGTACAACAGAACAAAACACTACCCAACACTGTGCCATGTCTGACACTATGTCAGTGTTTCTCTACTGTTTACAGGGTTTTCAATGGCTGATTATTTTGACAATGGGCTGCCATGTCGTTCTCCCATTTTTTGTAGTGCTGGGGATCAAACCCAGGGCTTTAGAGCCCACAAAGCAAGTGCTGTACCAACTCAGTTAAACCCCAACCACCCCTACTTGCTTGAAGAGCATACCTCAGGGTTCTTTCCCCAGCTTGTTGTTATTGTTAGGTGCTATCAAGTCAACTCCATTCATAGTGACCTTATGTACAACAGAATGAAACACTACCCAACACTGTGCCATGCATGCCATCTTTTTTATGCTTAAGCCCATTGGCATCACCAAACTGATGAGAGGGATAGGTGAGCCACTATTAGATGAGCATCCACAGGATAGTTAAGCTAGCTCTAGGCACATCTCATCTCTCCACCCCAAAACAGTAGGAACCTGGATAGAAATCCACAAGGTAAGTGAGCAGTTGTTCCCCAAGTTAGGTTTAGAGGAGAATTTTCACCTTGAGTTTGAAATGCCCTTAGGACATTCAACATCATAAAGTTTTTCTGATTTTTTTTTTTTTTTTTTTTTTTTTTGGCAGCGTTTTGCTGTGTAGCTCAGGCCATGTAACTATCTAGTGTCAGCCTCCTAAGTGCTGGGATTACAGGAATGTGCCACCATTCCTGGTGGACCTCAAAGAATTTATAAGCTAAAAGGGAATAAAACCCACTTTTCTTGCAGGGAAGAAAGTACATGGAATCAGTCTAGAACAATGTATTTTTCTCTATGAAAATTTTTTACCCCATAACTTAACATAAGCACCCTCTTTTGTAATACCTCAAAGGATCTTATTGCCCACAGATAATTCATAACTTTGAGGTATATACTTCTTGAAATATAATATTTTGGTGATTGCAGAGAGAAGTGCCCTGTGGCAGGCTTTTAGGAATTTTTTCTGCTTTGCCATTTAGGACAAACTGCCACTGAGAAAGCATCTGCACCCTTTGTTCCCTGGAGGACTTTGTGTCAAACTTCACTCTTAGCACCTCTGTGGCAGAGATTTTAAGTAGTTAGGAACTCTGCATGTGAGAAGGAATCAGAGTTAAGCTCACAAGTGGGATTTCAAGGACCATTCACATATCAGAGCAGCATCATTGGGGTCCCAGGATGGAGCTAATCTGAGTGTTCCTTGTATGATGTCTTCAATTGCTCATGCCAAAGATCAGTACTAGGGAAAGCACATCATGTCATATATACATTACAAAAGTTTTTCGACCTCTCATACCTTAGTTTCCTCATTTTAAAATAATGAATGGATCTTAAGGCATACTGTTCAGAGTTCATGCACAGGTTACACGCAGCTAACTAATAACTATAAGATTTTTTTTTTTTTTTTTTTTTTTTGGTGTGTGTGTGTGTGTGGTACTGGAGGTTGAACCAAGGGCCTTGCACTTGCATGCTTTGCAAGTGCTGTACCACTGAGCTGCACCCTCAGCCCTTATTTATTTATTTATTTTTACTTTTTTGAGACGGTCTCGCTAAATTATGCAGACTAACTCTGGTCTCAAACTTGTGATCCTCTTACCTCTGCCTCCTGAGCTGCTAGGATCACAGGCGTGTGCCACCGTGCCTGGCAACTATGAGATTTTTAACACATAGTTTTAAAAAGTGTGTTTATTTCACTTACAACTTGTGTAAAAACTGCATTCCATGCCATGCCTGAAATGTTCCAAAGCTCAGTTCTGTCAGTAAATTGCAACCAAGATTTCTACAAAAAAAAAAAAAAAAAAAAAAAAGAAAGAAAGAAAGAAAGAAGATATTCTTTCAGAATATTTATCATTTGGCAATGGTCCTAATTTATATTTGATGACATGTAACCAAAATACTCTCTCCATACACTAAAGAAATCTCACTGTGGAAATAGTGGCTTATGATTGGTGCTTTCATACTCAAACATGCAGTGGACTAGATATAAAACAGTAAATGCTTAAAAAATACTTGTATTAGGGGATCTTTATTTTTCCAGAACAGGGTTTCATAACTTAGCACTATTGACCTTTTGTGCTGGACATTTCTTTGTTGTGGAGATTTGTCCTGTACATTGGAAGATGTTTAGCAGCATCCCTGCTGTCTACCCACGAGTTATCAATAGCGTGTCCACAATTGGCAAGTGTCACCCGGGTGAAAGGTCAACTTGACTGAGAACCACTGGTCTGTAATGAGTCACTCTGACCTGTAATAATTCTCACACTCATTTTTGCTATACACTAAAAGGATTTGTTATATAATTTTAGTAACTTTCTACTAGCAAAATTTTAATATTTCAAAATGAGTACCAAGGGGCTTTATAAGATTCTAAACATAATGAAGTTGTATTTGTTAACTTACATAAACTGCAAAAAAGGTAGTGGTTCAAATGTACGTCTTTCAATAGACTGTATTTTATTGCAGGATAAATCTCTAGGAAAAATAAAAGGAAAATGTTACCTTCATTAGCTATTATGTATCTAATTAGTATAAATAAATAGAAGTTGGAATTGATAATATCAGAAACATAGCTTTTATCTAAACTCTAACCCTTTGGACTTGTATTTAAACTTGTTAAAAGCCAGGTGTGGTGGCTCATGCCTGTGATCCCAGTAACTTGGGAGGCGGAGGCATGAGGATCACCAGTTTGAGGCCAGAGGCAGCCTGCATAACTTAGCATGGCCCTGTCTCAAAATAAAAACTAAAAAATGGACTGAGGGTGCAGCTCAGTGGTAAAGTGCCTCCAAAAGGATGCAGGAGGCCCTGGGTTTAACTCTACAGTACCACAAACAAACAAAACTAAAAACAAAAATTTGTTAGAGTCTCCAACCCTGCTTCTCCTCTCCCATGAGTTTCCCTTTCAGTCTTCATAAATAAAATAGACAACTAGATTGTGGAAGTAATTTTTCCTGAGAGCAGAATTATTAAGTGATATTTTAGTAGAATCAGTAAATTCAAGATTATGAGCTCAAAGTTTTAATCTATATGTAATTTCTAATATTAAAAGGAATATTTTCAAGCCATATTTATATACTCTTCTGGTTTTCTAACTCAGCTCATCCTCATGTGTCTGTCAGTTTGTGCTATGAGGGCTTGTGTGCTACTGTGATGCTGAAAGCTATGCCATAGTATTTCAGATACCAGCAGGGCCACCTATGATGGACAGGTTTCAGCTCAGCTTCCAGACTAAAACAGACTAGGGAGAAGGACCTCACAGCCCACTCCTGAAACACTAGCCATTGAAAATTCTATGAATAGCATGGAAGCACTCTCAAACAGTACAGGAAAATGAGCCCCCCAGGCTGGAAGGCATTCAAGAAACGACTCAGGAAGAGTTGCCTCATCAAAGTAGAGTCGACCTTAATGACAGGAATGGAATAAAGCCCTTGGGATCGCCTTTGCTGATGTGGCACAACTCAAAAGAAGAAGAAACATAGTGGCTGTAACAATGGGCTCAACCATAAAAAGACTGTGGGCATGGCACAGTGCTGGGGAATGTTTCATTCTGTTGTACATAGGGTCACTGTGAGTTGGATCCTACTCAACGGCACCTAAAAACTACAAAAACAACAAAAAGCCAGCTCAATTCCAGAAGAAATAAAAGATACCCTTTTATATCATTTGAAAGGCAGTCATTTCTCTAATTAAAATATGACTTTTGAGCTAATTCACAATAATATTTTCTATCATATTAATAGAAATTTGTTTTTTGTTTCTTAATGCTTTAATATTCCATAAAGGCATTTCCTTCAGTTGTATAGTGGAGAGACAACAAAAAACATGGTACTGGATTTTTATTTAAAAAAACACCCGTTCTTCACTACAGTTGATTCTCTTTTATCAATTTCAGCTTGTCCCTCACTTTTCACCTGGATGGGTATAACTATTGTGACTGGTATCCCCACCTCTAATTTCTATCTTTTTTTTTTTTTTTTTTTTGTGGTACTGGGGTTTGAACCCAGGGCCTTGCGCCTGCATGCTCTGCAAGTGTTGGACCACTGAGCTGCACCCCCAGCCCATTTTTTACTTTTTAAGACAGGGTCTCGCTAAATTTCGCAGACTGCCTCTGGTCTTGAACTTGCGACCCTCCTGCCTCTGCCTCCCCAGCCGCTGGGATTATAGGTGTGCGCCACTGCGCCCGGCTTCTAATCTCTCTTTCTAATCAATTCTGAACCTAGTCCCCAGATAGACTCTCTAGAAGTGGTTCTCAAAGACCAGTATCATTTGGGAACTTGTTTGCTTATTTTTTGTTTGTTTTGTTGTTTTGTTTTGTTTGAGACAGGGTCTTGCTATATAGCCCAGGATGCCCTCAAACTCATGATCCTCCTGACTCAGCCTCTCAAGTGCTGGGATCACCAATGTGAACTACCACACCTGATATCTGGGAACTTCACAAATTGTAAATTCTCATCCCTACTTCAGACTTACTGAACCACTAACTGTGGGAGTGGTGTCCAGAACTGAGTTCTAAAAAGCCCTCCAGGTAATTCTGATGCAGGCTCTAGGTTGTCTTAGATTTGTTGTCGTTGTTAGGTGCCATCGAGTCGGTGTCCGACTCACAGCCACCCTATGTACAACAGATGAAGCACTATTGTCAGGCCTGACCCTGCTTAGCTTCCGACATCTGATGGGATTGCATGCCACAGTGGTTCTCCATCATGGCTGTCAATGCCCACCAGTTCTCTGAGCCAATTTGAAGTCTCTTATGTGCTGTAGATACAATTTATACCTCTTAGTGCCCATAAGCATTACTTTTTAATAGCTATTTTTACACTCCATTTCTTCCAATAAACTCCTTGAAAGCATGTACTAGATCTTGTTCATCTGCATTGTCCACTATGTTTGAGACTAATATTTGAGTTTGTTCAAATACCGTAGCTGGGGAGTGAACAGGAGAAGAAAAATTACTATATTAGAAGGAATGTAGTTGATGATTTCATGGATGACCCCTCTTGTGCTCCTTTGCTACAGTATGGTTTGAGCTTATGTGTTTGTTTCCCTGTGAACCCATGAGTTCCTAGAGGGTAGGCACCACGTCTTACCCATCTTTGTGCCTCCAATACTAGGCACAGTGCTTGGTATATTCCATTTTAGCTCTTCTTTATTGATAGACTTTTTTATTTTTAGAGGACTGGGTCTCACTGTGGAGCCAAGGATGGCTTGGAACTCGCCATGGAGACCAAGCTGGCCTTGCAATTCATGTCAATCCTCCTGTCTCAGCCTCTGGAGTCATGGGATTATAGGAAGATGCCACCACTCTTGGCTTGATAGACATTTTTAAAAAAGTGAATAAGGATACATATATTAATGTGGAATAACTTGCTCACAAGGTATTTTGTGCTAGAAATAGAAAAGGCTTATTCCACTGAGCAGTTATCTTATTTGTTTTTCTCCAATCCAGTGTGGCTAAGGTTTGGGAACCCAGATGGCAGAAGGGCCCAAAAAGACCAAAGCTAAAGTGTTGGCCTCCAGAGTCTAGAAGGTTTGATAATTCAAAGGACTATTTTTAGTGCCATGAGAGGCTCTTTACACCCATTTCCCTAAAGCCTTCTCCATTTCAAAGAGGAACCTATTTGCTAAATATCATTAATTAGCTTAATAAGGGTTAGAGTACAAACTTCAGGAACCCTGGGACAAAACATTTTTAAAAAATCAAGCTTTTATAGTAAAGAACATAAATATAAAGAATAGAAAGGAGGGAAGAGAGTAGCAACAGGAAGTGAAGATTGTGGAAGGTGGGATGGGGAGGGAAACAATGTAAAGGGATAAAGGGGAGAGGATAATCTCAATGCAAGCGATGCAACGTCATGAGTACATGAGTATTTGTATATGAAATGAGGGGGGTAATTAAAGGCTTAGAAAGACTTGTGAACAATTGATGTTTACCAGAAAAATCATAGAGTTGTTAAAACTATAAAATTTTGTTTACTAAGTATGGGAACAGTTCATACATATTAGAAAAATGTTTATTATTTAGTGAACTGTTCATTTGATAAATTAGTTATAATAATAAATCAAATACTAAATAATGTAAATAATGCAAAAAAAGAGAACATAGTATTTTCTTATCTCTTAACAGATAGAAATCCTAGGCAAAGGTTGTTGAGATTTTTATTTTGTAATTCGTGAAGAATTGGGGCATTTCTGATACGCTTACTTAGTATAACCATTTCTAGGTGTACCATTTAACAATCATTTCAAATATCTATTTTTAACATGGGCATAAAAATTCTTGCACAATAGCAGTCAGTTTTCCCAGTAGCTTAATCATCTTGATATTGTTTATAAAATCTACTTAGATAATTACTTAATATTTTAATATTTAAGTGTAATTTAATTCAGATTAAATTGTCAAAACATTTTGGGCTAATGGTATTCAAATTAATGTAGGTGGCTATATTTCTTCTCCCATAGGCAACAATCTGAGGTTAACTTTATGTCTTTCCATCCTACTAATTGCATTTTCAAATCTTTTTTTGTTTGTTTGTTTGTTTTTGAGACAGGGTATCACTGTGTATAGCCCAGTCTGGACTGGAACTCACTATGTGGCCCTGGCCGACCTTGAACTCAAGTCAATCCTCTTGCCTCAGCCTCTTGAGTGCTGGGATTACAAGCATGCATGACCACACTTGGCCAAATCTTTTTTTAGAGGCCAGATAGTAAATATTTTAGGCTTTGAAGGCTACATACTGTCACTGTTGGATATTATTTCTTTCCTTTTTCTTTCATAGCCCTGTTATAGATTAGGTGCCTACAGCCCTAGCACTGGGGCATCTGATCCAGTCAGATCTTGGAAGCTAAGCAGAGTCGGGCCTGGTTAGTACTTGGATGGGAGACTGCCTGGGAACTCCAGGTGCTGTAGGCTTGGGAGATAGACTTGGCCACCCACTCCCAAAAAACAACCAGCCATTGAAAATCCTATGAATATCAGAGAAGCACTGATAATGGTGCTTCATGTGTTGTATGTAGGATCACTATGAGTCGGACACTGACTTGAGCGCAAATAACAACAACTATAGATTAGATATGAAGTGTCCCCCCAAAACGATCATGCATTAAAAGCTTGGTCCCCAGCTGGAGGCACTACTGAGATGTGATTTGATCATGAAGGCACTACCCTCATCAATGCTTTAATTCATTGACGAGTTCAGAGCTGCATGGGCTATTAGGAGGTGGGTCCAAGTTAGAAGAAGCAGGTCATTAGGGGTGTCCCTTTGAAGGGTATATCTTGTCCCAGGACCCTTCTTTTCCTCCTCCTCCTTTTTCCTGTTTTGTTTTTAGACAGGGTCTCACTGTGTAGCCCAGACTAGCCTGGAATTCTCTATGTATACCAGGCCCCCTTGAACTCATGTCGAACCTCCTGCCTCTGCCTCCCAAGTTCTAGGATTACAGGTCTGTGCCACTATGCCCAGCTTCCAAGCCTTCTTCTTTCTCTCTTTCTGTGATTCTCCAGTGCCATGAGGTGAGCATTTTTGTTCCATGATGCTCTGCCTCCCCATAGGCCCTGAAACAATGGAGCCAGCTGGCATGGACAGACACCTCTGAACCTGGAGGTCAAAATAAATCTCTCCTCCTTTAAGTTATTTTTATTGGGTATTTTGTCACAGTGACGAAAAGTGACTAACAAGCTTTTTGAAAATGTGAAAACCTTTCTTAACATATGGGTGTATAAAAACAAACTATGGATCAGATTTGATTCATGGGCACAGATGAAATATAATTATAAGCAGCATATGAACACTTATCAAGCAAGGTTGAGGCGAGTGGCAGTAATTGCTCAGATCTTTGTAAGTGGAGTTTTTTCCATCTGTATCTTATCTATATAATTTTAAAAAGTGAAAATGTGTAGGAAGTATTCAATTCTAAGAAATGGACTGAAAAACCCACACAGAATCACACAATTGCAGAATTATATTGCTGGAAGATATTTTAGTAATTATCTAATTTGAATCCTTATTCATTTAATAGATAACCCATAATTCACAAATAAATATCGCTAACTAGATAACTTACAAATACTGAAGGGATAGCAGGCCTTCAAACGAATCCTTATGCAGTTCAGTCAGATGATTTTCACTGAGAATTCTGGAAGATGAAAAGTTATTTCTGGATCAAAAGTCATCAAACAGATGGAGAATATCCAGTAGCAAAAAGGTATAGGGAAATGAATATTGTCATATTCTGTTGTCTGGAGGGTAAGTTGGCATTTTTGAGGGCAATGAAAATTTCATATACTCTAACAATCCTATTCCTAGATATCTATTTTATAGAAATACAGGAGAAGGACCTGACAACCCATTCTTCATACAATCCTGAAACAACCTGCTGTTAAAAACCCTATGAATAGCAAAGAAGCATGGACATAGTGCCAAGCATGGCATGGTATCGGGAAGTGTTTCATTCTGTTGTACATAGGGTCACTATGAGTCAGACCTGACTCGATGACACCTAACAACAACAATATTTTACAGAAATACTTGTCCATATTCACAAAGAAGTATATATATGGGATGTTCATTGCAGTCATGCATGTAACAAGAAAATTAGATGTGCTCTAAACAACAGTAGGGGAATTACTAAATAAACCATGATATTTTTCTTTGTCATGTGCCTTGGCTTTATTTCTCATGAGTCTTGTTGCTGTTGTTAGGTGCTGTTGAGTCTGTCCCACCATCATAGTTTTCAATGGCTGATTGTTTTGGGAGTGGACTGCCACATTCTTTTCCCATTTTTGTGGTGTTGGAGATTGAACCTGGGTCCTCAGAAAGTGCAGAGCAGCACTCTGCCAATTGAGCTAAACCCCAGCCTACCACTGAATATTATGCAGGAGTTTAAATGAATAGAGTAACTTTCTACATAGGGGAAGGAAAGAAACCTGACATATCATGAAGTGAAAGAGTGAAGATGCAGGATGCATTTATGCCTAAAGAATAAGAAGGTGGGCCTGGTGGCACATGCCTGTAATCCCAACACTCAGGAGGCTGAGTGAATTTAGGGCCATCCTGGGCTACATAGTGAGTTTCAAGGCAGTCTAAACTACATAGTGAGACCCTGTCTAAACAACCACCACCACAACAAAAATAACCCAAATCAACCAACCAACACCATTACCACCACCACCAACAACAAAACCAAGAAAAAAAGAGATAAGAAAATCACATGAAAAACCTATTTTGCTATATGTAAACATGTAGTCAAATGAATGGGAAAAGGTCTGGAAGAATATAAACCAAATTCAGAGTAGTGGTTACCTCAGGGGTGGGATTAGGGCACAAGTTTTCACTTTACCTGTTATTTCATTTTTACTGTTAATAATGTAATTATGTATTATTCATACAATGGAAAAAATTCAAATTGCCTCTTATTTCAAAAAGGGCCCATCAAATTTAATTTTTAATTTTTAACTTTTGGCTGCAGTGCTGAAGGTTGAACCCAGGGCCTCACACATGCTAGGCAAGTGCTCTACCACTGAGCTGCATCCCCATTCCCCACAAAATTTAATTTTTTTTTTTCATTACTGCGGGTTGAACCCAGGGCCTTGCACTTGCATGCTCTGCAAGTGCTGGACCACTGAGCTGTACCCCTAGCCCATATTTTTAATTTTTTTTTGAGACAGGGTCTCGCTAAGTTATGCAGACTGCCTCTGGTCTCGAACTTGCAATCCTCCTGCCTCTGCCTCCCAAACTGTTGGGATTATAGGCGTGCACCACCACGCGTGGCTCACAAAATTTAATTTTTAAAATAACCACAGAATTTCAATCAATAGAGGTTGATTTGGGGTGTGGAGGAGAAATACCTTTCCTTGGAGGTATTGACTTCAAAATTCTGGCCCAAGAAGGATCTAACAGTGCAGTTTTTTGTTTTCATATTTGTAGGGAATATACTCACAGTTTCTCAGCCCAATGGTATGCTTCCCATATATTTTCATCAATGTAAGAAATAGAGTTTCCTTGGAAATTTCTGTGAAGAAACACAGTTCATATTCTTGAATAAGTAGGAAAAAAATGAGCATAATAAGTAAAAGAACAATTGTTCAAATGTAGAAAAAAATATGAGTTTTCTAATTTCTAGAGCTGTCACATTACCAGTTTGTATAATTAATAAAGAAACAGGGCACAGTGGTGCACAACTTTAATCCCAGTGACTCAAGAGGCAGAGGCAGGAGGATCTCGAGTTTAAGGCCAGAGGCAACATGGGTAATTTAGCAAGACACTATCTCAAAAAAAATATTTTAAAAGGGTCTGGGAATGTAGCACAGTTGTAGAGCACTTGCAAAATATGCATGAGGCCCTGGGTTCAGGCCTCTAGTACCTCAAAAAATAATAATAAAATAAAATAAAAAATAAAGAAAGAAAAGAAAAAGACAGAATAAACAAACAAACAAACAATGTAGAGCCTCTGGCATAACAATGAGACATCTCAAAAGCTTACTCTGTCCAAGCTCTTGGATAGATAATGCCAGACAATTACTTTGAATGTATTTTTCCCAAAGTCATTTGACTTCTTCAGAAATCATAAAGAAATGATAAATAATTCAACAGAAAAATGGGCAAAAAGTTATCATTATTAGCAAATAAGAATAAAGAAACCCTATACCAGGTAATGCCTGCAGCCATACCACTGTGGTGTCCGATTCTGTCAAATCTCAGAAGCTAAGCAGGGTCAGACGTGGTTAATACTTGAACACCAGATGCTGTAGGCCTTGGAGAAAGACCTGGCAACCCACTCCCCCCACAAAAAAAAAAAAAAAAAAAAATCAGCTATTGAAAACCCTATGAATAGCAGAGAAGCACAACAATAGTGTTTCATCTGTTGGGACCCAGGGTCCCTATGAGTTGGACACTGACTGATGGCACCTAAAAACAACAACATGCCAGGTAATGGATGGGGTTTAACTCAGTTGGTAGGGTGCTGCTCTGCACCTTCTGAAGACCTAGGTTCGATCCCTGGTATTGCAAAAATGGGAGAAGGATATGGAAGTCAACCCCCAAAACAATTCTGAGAACAATCAGCCATCGAAAACCCTATGACAGTCTCTATGAGTTGGACATGACTCCATGGCACTTAACAACAAAAACAATACCAGGTAACATCAAAGCTTGGCATAAGTGCTCTTTGTCAAAACCTCTCCAAGTATTGGAAGGATAGAGACAGAAATTAGAGAAATTAATGTGCTGATGTGGAAAGATTTCTTGGATATGTTGCATTTGGGAAAAGTATGAATCTCTGAGCAAGGATAAAGTATTACCTCCCTAAAGGAAAAATTCAAAGGAGAGAAACTGGAAGGACACATACCAGAATGGTAACTAGGATTATCTTGTGGATGATAGGGCATGGAAGAAGGGGTAATAAAGGATATTGTGGTGCATATTTTCACATTTTATCCTACATATTTTTTTTCTTTCTTCCTTCTTTCCCTTCCCCACCCTTCCCTTCTCTTTCTTTTTTCTTTTTTCTTTCTTTTTCTCTTTCTTTTCTTTCTTTCCTTCCTTCGTCATTTCTCTCCCTCTCTCCCTTCCTTCCTTCCTTTCCTTCCTTTTTTCCTTCCTTCCATCTCTCTTTTTCCTCCTTCCCTCCCTCCCGCCCTCCCTTTCTCTTTTCTTCCCTCCCTTCCTTCCTTCTTTCTTCCCTTCCTTATTTCCTTCCTTTCCTTCCTTTGCTGGGGATTGAACTCAGGGCCTTGCAAATGCTATGCAACTACTCTACTACTGAGCTACATTCCCAGCCCTTGGTCTTTTTGAGATAAGGTTTCACTATGTAGCCCAGGCTAGCCTGGTGAACTCGTGATCTTCCCACTTCTGCTTCCCAGTGCTGGGATTCTCCAAGTGCTGGGATTATAGGCATGTACCACCAATCCTGCCTTCTGTGACTTTTTAAAAAGTGGGAATGTCAGCTGGGCATGGTGGCACACACCTGTAATCCCAGTGAGTTAGAAGGTGGAGGCAGGAGGATCACAAATTCAAGGCCAGAGGTAGCCTGTGTAATTTAGCAAGACTCTGTCTCAAGATAAAAGGTTTTTTAAAATGGGCTGGGGGATGCCACTCAGTGGTAGAGTACTTGCAAAGCATGTGTGAGGTCCTAGGTTCAAACCCTCAGTACCTCTAAAAAAAAAAAAGTGGGAGTATCTTCATGAATGACACATATTTAAAAGAAGCTGTTAAATACTTTATGTTCATTTTCAACTATGTGGGTAACTTTGACTCTTTACCTTTAACTCTATCCTTACCCCTCAGCAACAACTTCCCTGTTTGGTTTATATACACTTTTTCTGAGGGTGGGATGGAGAAGAAATAAGTCCGCTCATCGGGGTAGTGGATATTTCTGCTCAACCACAAGCTAACTTATTGCTTTATGCTCACCGATGAAAATTTCTTTTCTTTTCTTTTCTTTTTTGTACTGGAGAGTTGAACCCAGGGTCTCATACATTTATTTTTGGAAGTGCTCAAACACTGAGCCATACCCTCAGCCCATTTATTACTTTTTGTATTTTGAGACAGGATCTCTCTAAGTTACACAGGCTGCTTCTGGCCTCAAACTTGTGATCCTCCTGCCTCCACCTCCAGAGTACTTGGGATTAAAGGCATGCACTACCACGCCAAGCTATCTACTGAAAATCTCTAAAACTGATCTTTCTTAAACTGATTCTCCTTTCTGACTGCTGTTTCCATCTGTTATACCACCATCATTCTTGTCTCCATCCAGGATAGAACTATGGAGTCATATTTGATTTTTCTCTTTTTGGTACACTGCAATCTCTAATTCTTTACTCAGTTGCTAAATCCTGTCTGCTCTTCCTTTGTACGGTTCCCAGAATTTTCTTTCTACTCCCATCGCAACTGCACTCAGTCCCTTCTCATTTAACGCCTAGATTTTTGCTAGAGCTTTGTAGGTGCTCTCCTTGAATTCAGCTTTCTTCTCTAGATCACTCTTCTTATGGATTCTAAAATAACCTTACTAGAGCTGGGTGGTGGCACATGTCTCAGATGATTTGTAAAGAGGGCGGGGCAAAAGTGGGAGTGCAAAGGTTGAGCAATGATATGATGGGGCTAAATAAAAATGGATGTGAAAAGAGTGAATGGACAGTCACAAATAAAAGACTGGAGAAGGGACACAAGAATAAGAAAGAACGAGGACAAGGAAAAGTTGACCAGCAAAAGGAAAGAACAGAAAGTCAGTGAATATGGGGTGGGAAAATGAGGAAGGCCAGGAAGACCTTGAGGAAAAGGCCTCCATGTGAGGCAGAATGGAGGGCACGTGAGAAAAGGTGATTCTTACAAGACAGTGAAGGTGTCATTGTAGGTGTTGGGCTCTGACATAGGCACTTGGTGGAGCCTCTTCATTGGGCTGAGACCAACACACAACAGTGCTCCATCCTGGCAGGTACAAAGCTCACATACATTGGTGTCTGTGGTGGTATTCTGTTCCTTTGACACAATTAAATCATTTGCTGGGGCAGAAATTACAGAAGGCTGAGCTGTGGTAAGTTCCAGATTCAAAGGTTGAACTGTGACTTCGATTTGGTTTGGATTCTGAGTCTGAACTTGTTCTAGATGTGGAAACGTCACCTCAGAGTGCTCTAGAGGAGGAGCTGTAGTCTTCTCCTCAGTTGGAGAATACATAGCCTCTGTAGCTGGTGACACTGGATGCTGATCTTGATCCTGACCTGGTGTTAAAACTGTTGCCTCATGCACTAGAGGTTTAGGTGTAGTCTCCTTAGGTGGCTCTGGAAGCTGAGTTGGGATCGAATGCATGTGTGGAGAATCTTTAACCTCTGTGCTAGATTGTGGAGATACAATAAGATCCACGTTTACAGGTTTAACTGCGACTTGAGTTAGGTCTTGATGCTGAACCTGAACTTGGTCTGGATGTGGAGGTGTCACCCCAGGATGCTTTGGTGGAGGTGCTGTAAACTTATTTAGGGTTGAAGAATGTTCAGCCTCTACACTGGGTCTTGAAGTTACAGTAACATCTGGGTCCAGAGGTGGAACTGCAACCCTGGGTGACATTGGATGCTGATTTTGATCCAGACCTGGCATTGGAACTGTCATCTCATAATACACTGGAGCTTGAGCTACCAACTCCTTAGATGGCTCTGAAGGCTTAGTTAGAATCTCCTTTTCGGTTGGAGGAGGTTCACCCTCCATATCGGATCCTGGAGTTAAGGTAAATTCCAGAACAAAAGGTTGAATTGTAACATCAGTTAGGTTTGGATGTTGAGACTGAACCTGTTCTGCATGTAGAAATGTCACCTCAGGGTGCTTTGGAGGAGCTGTAGTCTTCTCCAGAGGTATAGAATGTGCAGCCTCTGAAGTGGATTCTGGAATTATGGTAACTTCCTGGTCCAAAGATTGAAATGTGACAGTGGACAATGCTGAATGCTGAGCTTGATCTTGACCTTGTGTTAGAACTATGTCATCTTGATATATTAGAGATTGGGTTATAACTTCCTTGGGAGGCTGAGATGGGGTCTGCTGAATGATTGTAGAGGTTTGAACCTCCTTATTGGATTCTGGAGTTGAAGTAATTTCCAAATTGAAATGCTGACCTGTGGCTTGAGTCAGATTTGGCGGCTGAGCCTGAACACTGGGAGATGTTGGATTCTGAACTTGATTTTGATCTGGTGTTGGAACTGTTACCACTTGATATACTGTGGTTTGAGCTACAACCTCCTTAAGTGGCTTTGTAAACTGGTTTGGGGTATCCTGTGTGCTTAGAGAAAGTGTATTGTCAGTAGTAGTTTGTAGAGTCATGCTTAGTTCCAGATCCACAGGTTGAACTGTGGCTTCATTTGGGTCTGGATGTGCAAGTGTCACCACAGAGTGCTTTGGTGGAGGAGCTGTAGTCTCCTTCAGTTCTGTAGAATGTGTAGCCTCTACAGTGGATCCTGGAGTTAGGGTGAGTTCCAGGTCCGAAGATTTAAATGCAACATTGGACAATGTTGGATACTTAGCTTGAACCTGACCTGGTGTTGTAACTGTCATCTCAGAATGCACTAGAGGTTGAGCTACAATTTTGTTAGGTGGCTGTGGAAGCTTAGATGGGACTACTGGAAAAGATTCAACCTTTTCAGAGAATTTTGGAGGCTGGGAAGGGGAACCAGATTGGGTCAGAGAAAATTGTACAGTAGGAACTGTAGGCTGAGCAAGATTCTCCTGCTGGACTGGAATAGGTCCAATCTCCCCAGGGATCACTGGAGTTAGGGTAAATTCCAAATCTACTGGTTTAACTGTGGTTTCAGATAACTTTGAATTCTGATCTTTGAACATTACTTCTAGATCTTGAGGTGAAAATGGCATGGAATCTGACGCTGGAGAAAGAGTACCAGCCCGTACAGAGGACGCTGGAGGCTGAGTTAGGACCTCTTGCTGGATTGGTGAAAGTTCATCACCTGTAAGGGGGTTTGCAGGTAGAGCTGAGCTCTCCTGCTGACTTAGAGAAGGTTCCTCAGGAAGCTCTTCAGGCTGAGTTGGGACCTCTTCATTGATTAGAGAAAGTTCATCCTCTTCAGTGGGGGTTGGCTGCTGAGCTGTAACCTCTTGCTGGTCTTCCATAGTTTCAAACTGCTCAGAGGACACTGTGGACTGAGCTGGGCCTTCCTCTTGAGTTGAAATTTCATCCTCCTCAGGGGCCTGTAAATTCTCGGCTGTGGCCTCCTGCTGGGTTAGAGGGCTCTCATCCTGAATAAGTTCTGGAGATTGAGCTGGAGCATCGTGGTAGATCGAAGCAGTTTCCACCTCTGCAGTGGGTTTTAGTGTTACGGTAAGCTCCAGACCTGCAGGCTTAACTGTAGCATTGGGCCAGTTTGAAGGCTGAGCTTGATCGTGATCTGGAGGTAAAATTGTCACTGGGTAAAGCTCTGGAGACTGAACCGGTTGTTCCTGCTGAGTTGGAAGTGGCTCAAATTCCTGCTCAGTGAGAGAAGGTTCTACCTCCTCAGCATACTCTAGAGGCTGAGCTGGGGCCTCTTGCTGGGCTAGAGAAGATTCAACCTCCTTGGTAGGCTCTGAAGTTATGGTAAGTGCCACATCCATAGGGTTAACTGTAACACTAGGCAAGTTATAATTGGCCACAGAGGGTTTGACTTCCTCAGGGGGCTCTACAGGCTGAGCAGAGACTTCCAGCTGGCTTTCAAAAGGTTCCACCTCATCAGGAGACTCAGAAGGTTGATCTGACTGCTCCTGCTCACTGAGAGAAGGTTCAGCCCCCAAAAGAGGCCCTAGATGCTGAGCAGGGTCCTCTTGCTGTGTCACAGAAGGTTCTACCTCCTCAGCATACTCTGGAGGTTGAGCTGGGGCCTCCTGCTGGGCTAGAGAAGATTCAACTTCCTTGGTAGGCTCTGAAGTTATGGTAAGTGCCACATCCACAGGCTTACCTGTAACACTGGGAAAGTTATAATGGTGAGCTTGAGGCTGACCTAGAGGTTGAACTGTCATTGCATGACTTGGTGGAGTTTCTGCTATTATCTCCATAAGGGACGCTGGAGCTTCCAGCAGGCTTCCAGAAGTCTCAACATCCTCAGAGAGATCTGAAGTCTGAGCTGAGGCCTCTTGTTGGGTCAATGAAGGTTCTACTTCCTCAAGACTCTCTGGAGCATAGGTGAGGGCCTGATGCTGGCTTGGAGTATGTTGAACCTCTGAAGTTATCTTAACCGCCACATCCACAGGTTTAACTGTGGCATTTGGCAAGTTTAAGTGCTGAGGCCCATACCTACTTGAAGATGGAACATTTACTGCATGATGCACTAATGGCACAACCTTCTCTGTAGCAAGTTGACGTAGAGCTGAGGCCTCTTGTGGGATGGAAGAAGGTTCAACCTCCTCAGAGGGCTCTTGAGGCTCATCTGAATTCTCTTGGGATTCCAGAGGTGGGCTGTCAGAATAAGCTACATTCATACTCGGATCTACATAATCATTCCGAAAGATTTGTTTCTGAGGCTGAGGTTTTGAAAAATGGTTTGGAGTTCCAACAGCAACCTTAGCAAGTCGCTGATGCTGAGTTCGATCTTTTTTCAGGTTCTGGGGTGAAACAATAAACCTAGTTGCTTTGGAACTTTGAGTATCTGGAGGTGGAACAAGTATTTCAAATGACTGGTGATCTGCAGGCTGATCTAGCTTGGCAGTAGGAATCTTACTTTTGAGAGGAGGAGGTGGAGCTTGAGCCTGCTTCCTATCTTCAGCTGGCATTAGACCAACCTCTGGGAGCTTCCCAGGCCGAGTTACCTTGTCACGCAGGTCCTGATGTGGAAGAGCAACCTGATCTGGCTCTGGGAGCTGCTCCCCAGAAGAATCCGTGTCCAGGAGGTGAAGCAAACTGTCACTCAACTCCTGAGGTGGAGCCAACATCTGGGAGGGAGCAGAGGACCCCACGTAATCAAAGCCCCCGGGGTCACCCGGGGGTGTAAGAGCAAGGGGCAATTCTGGTGGGAGATCAGAAGAGTGAGAAGACCAGGGCTCAGTTGGCCCAGGCAACTCAGAGGTGAGCTGGACAGGGTCCTGGACCCACTCTGAAGCCTGAGCGCCCTGCACCAACAGCCACAACTGTTGCCATGTGAGGAGGAGCCTTGGGGCCCAGAGGCGCAGCAGGGACATGACATGCGGAGCCGCCGCCAGGTGGCGGGAGCCGAACCGTTATGGCAGACACTTGACGCGCGCGCCTTAGCAACCGCATCTGCCCCGCCCCGCCCTTTAATTATGACACCTTTGTTTACGAAAGCTTTATTAGGCACGGGCCCTATTGGGCTTGGCGCTGGGAGTCTTTTCCCACAGTGGCTCCTCCCTTCCCCTAAAGAGGTGACAAACTGCCTGCTGCAAGGCCCTCCTCCCCCACAAGGAAGCAGGATTTGGACGCAGATCTGGGTGGTCCCGGGATGCCCGAAGTCCCGTTGGGTGGGGCTTGGCAGGGCTTCCCAAGGAAGTCCCAGGGTGGAGCTTCTGGATATTCAAAAGTGCTCATCCAGTTCTGGCAGCCTGAACTCTTCCTCTCTCAAGCTAACATCCGAGAGAGATTCTTCCTTCCTTTGGCTGTACTGCTTCCAAGAAAAGCAACTGATCTGCAAAATGAGGCCCAGTTAGGGTGGCGGGCAGGCAAATACACATCGCTATTTATTCCACAATGTTGCCATTTCCTCTAAACTCTCAGCATCCGGTTCTGTTTGATAAATCACCACGAATAGGTTGGTTCTACTATAGAATCAGTGATGACTCCAGAATTTCTGCCCGAGAGATTTTGGGTGAGAGAAGGCTTGAATCGGAGTGGATGGTAGGCTTCATTGGCTAGAGAAAACATCCTTATCCCACCTTGGCTCAATGTTGTGCCAATCCAGACTCACCTAACCAACAACAACTCCGTGTGCACACATGGAAAAGATATTTTGTTGACTTCCTTCAGAGCTCTTCTTATACTAACCTACTCTATGTTTATTGTCTGTTATGGCCCTAGCATGTCAACTCCAAGAAGAAGTTCCACCTTCTTATTCCCAGTGCCTAACACATGGCAGCAAACATAGTAATGGTTTTAAAGTGGCATTGATTCCAAAAGTCATAGAGGTGGATCTGTTGTTATAATCAAGTTTCTGAAATCAATGCTGAGTTCTTTTCACATTTCACAGGAAGCTAGGCTTCTTAAAGTTTGAAGTTTCCTTGACTGGTTTCATTTAAACTGAATTAAAATAATTATATTACGTAGAAAAAAACTTCAAATACTTTTTCAGAAGGCAACTACTTTCTCTACCTTTTCAAAATAAAATACTCCATAACTTTGGGGTGATTCAAATAATCAAAAATCCCCAAATTAAATTCCCACTGGCACGAAACACATTTTTTGCCCCTCTTATTTTCCAAACATTCTTTACCTAGTAAATAATGACTATTTTCTTTTAGAAATTACCTTGGCAACTTAGCCCCTGATTAAGGGTTTTCATATAATTGATTTATAGGAAGGTTCTTTGGGAAACTATTCTACTTAAAATATGGGGAGATGCTGAGGTTTAGGTAATAGGCCATATTTGAAACAGATGTTTTCAGAGCTGTAGCGCAATTGCAGTAAGACCGAAGTTATTTTGCTCCCAGACGCGTGGGCTGTTTGAGCGTAGTCAAAAAGCCGTGTTCAACCAGCCTACCTTCCCTAACCCCTAGAGGGAGCCCAAGGTTTCTCTTGGTTCCACAACTGTAGTAGTATTCTGCAGGGCCTCACCTCTGCTCTCCAAAATTCAAATAAGGGTCAGAGCCAAGGGCCAGGATTTGAGGAAAAGCCCCAGAAATCCTTGAAGTCAAAAGCAGTTTCAGAGTTTCATGTATTCCTAAGAATGACATATACCAAAGTCTTCAAACTGCTGTTTTGAATTGTGGCTACACTGGCTATGAAACCCTCAAGTTTTCATCTCCACTTACTTGAATTAAATCATATTCTTCTTCGCTTCTGGCATTTATAGTCTCTTCACTGGGCCTGTACTCCACAGCTATTTTACCACTCTCTGAAATAAAGTTAATGAGAATCAATTCAGAATTTTTCCTGTTCTAAAACCTCCTGCGTACAATGGTAGCACCCAATAATGAGATAGTCTCTTGATTTCTAAAAGCAAAATAGGAGAGTTTTCCTAGAAATGTCCTCATCTCACACTTCAGTTTTTAATGTAACTATTTGTTGAAAAGTATGGTTGTTGTTGTTGTTGGGTGTTCTTGAGTTGGATCCAACTCAGTGACCCAATGTACAACAGAACGAAACACTACCCAACACTGTGCCATGTACAGGATCTTTTTATGTTTGAGCCCAATGTTGCAGCCACTATGTTTCTTTCTTTTGAGTTGTGCAACATCAGCAAAAAGAGGTCCTGGGGGGCTTTACTCTTCCTGTCATTAAGATTGACGCTACTTTGAGGAGACAACTCTTCCTGAGTCATTTCTTGAATGCCTTCCAGCCTGGGGGGGCTCATTCTCCGGTACTATATTTGACAGTGCTTCTATGCTATTCATAGAATTTTCGATGGCCAATTGTTTCACGAGTGGCTTCCAGGTCCTTCTCCCTAGTCTGTATGGAAGCTCAGCTGAAACCTGTCCACTATGGGTGGCCCTGCTGGTATCTGAAATACTGTGGCATAGCTCTCAGCATCACAGCAACATGCAAGCCCCCATCGTACGACAAGATGGCAGACAAGTAGTGGGAGAGTATGTAGAAAATATCTACTGTGTTTGGTGCAAAGATCTTCGTGGTCTTAGAAATAGGAACTAAGGAATAATGGCAGGAATTTGGAAACAAAATGCTCAAATGACTGAATAATAAGGCATTAGGTGGGGGTCAAAATTAATTCAAACTTGGGATACAGACCACTAGACTAGTAGATTGTATTAGAAGCAAGGAGAAATTTTCTGCTCCCTAAGAACCAAACTTCCACCAGATACAACAACCAAAGTTTCAGAGAAAGCAATGGAACCTTTTATTGGCAGAAATTTGCCCATATACTTTATGGACAATACAACTTTCCTGAAAGCAAATTAGAGACATAAAGCTTTTGGTCTAAAGAGTTTTGAGTTTATACAAGGAATACCACAGCATATTATGGAGAAGTAAATATATTTAGTTTGGTTCTTAAAGGTTGTTGTTCAGAATGACAGTTGATGAAAATTCTAGCTGATGACCACAGAGTCATACTTTTGCTGGAAGGGCTGCCAAGGTTGCAAGGCCGAGACCAGTGAGGGGCACCTCTTAGAAGCAAAGAAGTGTCTTTGATAACTCAGCTGTGATTTTTTTAGTCTCTAAGCCTTGAAGACTGTGAAGTAGGAGAGCCATTATGCGTGGAGACTCTTTGCTAATCATCACATTTCCTTTGAAAATAAGCATAGCCTGTAACATTCATACCACTGTAAAACTCAATAGGGAATACAATACCATTCAACCACATGACCACTTTCAAGGTTCATATGAAAGCAGCTGATTATGAGTTGCAATCATTCATTTTTGTCAGTACCATAAGGGAAAACTGAAACAGAATTTTTATTTTATTTTTGAGATGAGTCTCACCACGTAGGCCAGGCTGGCCTTTTGCATGATCCTCCTGCCTCAGACTCCCGAGTACTTGGGATTACAGGAATATGTCACTATGTCCAAGTGAAACTGAATTCTTGATTAAGCAGAGTTAGTCAATTTGTTTGTTTTTTCAGTACCAGGGCATTGAATCCAGGGGCTCGTGCATGCTAGGCAAGTGCTTTACCAGGGAGTCATGCCCACAGCCCCCTCTGTTTATTTTGAGACAGTCTCGCTAAATTGTGAAGGCTGCCTCTGGCCTGGAACTTGTGATCCTCCTGCCTCCACCTCCCGAGTCCCTGGGATTACAGGCATGCATCACATTGCCCAGCTTATTTACCTATTTATTCAGAGAGAAAAATGATAACAATAATAGTTAACATATTTTGTCTACTTTCCATGCAGGCAGAATTTTGAACTTTTTATACTCATCATCTCATTTATAATATCTCCTATAAGGTAGACAGAATTACTAGCTTTATTTTGCAGATAATAAGATTGCAGCTTAGAGATATTAAATATCCACAAATCTGTTTGGCTAAGATTGCATTAAAAATCTAAAATACAGAGTTAGGATTTAGACATAAGTGTCCAAAGCTTATGATCACTACTTTCTATGACAGTCAAACAGCTGAAAAAGAAGACTAGGATCAAACACCTTCTGAGTGAGCTGGGGTAAGTCATTCTGTATCTACAATCTAGGGACAATGATATTTCCTATCATTTTTCTCATGAGAATCACAAAGAACAAATCTGAGACCACTACCATGAAAGGATTTAGTGAGTGGAAGCATAATATGGAGTTTTGTAGATATCAATATTTTTATCCAATTAACTTGCCAAAACCTAAGTACTCCAAGAATAATCAAGAAAGTCTTACCTAAAACCACAATGGTCAGTTTCTGGAAGGCATCTGACAAAGCCCTCTGTATAGCGAGCTTTTGGGCTGTCTTCCTTTTCATAACAAATGATGACAGTCCTAGACACAACCAGACACATGGGTTTAAAATAACTGTGATAACTGTTCTAGGTTTAAAAGATAAATAAAAATATCTCCATGATTCTTAGATCATTATCCTAGAAGTTAAAGGTAGACACAGCACAAGAGTTTGGGTGAATGGCTCTACTGTAGGTACATCCTAATATGGCCCTTTTCCACTGCGGCAATCTATTCTGGAAGGTCCTGATCTACCAGAAGGGGAATCCAAGTCAGGAACCTAGCACAATCTCAGATGGCACACAGATTTCATTGACAAGTTGAAGCTAAACTCCCTATAGAGCTCCTGTGCACCAGGGCTGGAATCACATACTGAGAAAGGTGCAGACTTGTGGTGGTGCAGATAATCTGGCTCCTACAAGTGCATCAGTCATAGGAGCCTATTCTACTTCATTCACTACCAGCCTCTCCTCTGACTTAAACACTAAGCCTGAGGGCCAGGGATTCTGGAAAAAAACCTTAGTTATCAGAGTACTGTTGCTAGTTATCTATATTTGACTCTGCTCAAACCCTTCCATGAGTAGGCAAAAAACTGAATGTTTACAAGAGAGTTTGTGGAAATCTTTAGAGAAGTTTGCTGATATAACAGAAGACTACAAGAGAGCTGTATTTGAATAAATTTTAGCATAAAGCAAGTTCTTAATCAAAAACTACAGAAACATTATTTCCTTCCTCCTCCTAAGCTTCCTGGCAGGAGGTCAACTCTCAAATTTTTAAATTTAAAGGTTCTGTTAGGTATTGCCTAAGGTGAAAACCTGTATTGTAGGGGACAAAGTCTGCCTAGGACTTTATTAGGTTAGCAAGGGAAAGGGCTTGATAGGTAGCTGCAAAGTGAATTTTAGAAAGAAATAAAAAAAGATCCATCTTCTCTTCCCCTCCCTGAACTGAGAACACACCCTTCTCCAGTTCATCCAGAGGCTCCTCCACGATGACAGCTCCAGGACTCTTGCATTCATATGGTGGCAGCACCACCTCTACAGCACAGAAGAACTTCAGGCTTTGCTTCTTGAGTGGTGATTCAAGAGCTTCATTTTCCATCTCGTCAAGGTCAGAAAGTTCCTGAAGCTGTTAGGATTTTGAATTAAATGTCCTTCCTAGGATGTTTTTGTTTTGTTTTGTTTCTTGTGGTGCTGGGGATCAAACCCAGGTCCTCAATACTTGCTAGGCAAGTGCTCTATCACTGAGCCACAACCCTACCTGCCCTTGGATTTTAATGCAGGGAAATAAAAACTCAATTCCAACAACCCCAGTTGTCATGGTTTGAAGATAAAAATCTCCCAAAGGTCACGTGCTTTAATGTTTGGTCCCTAGCTAGTGGCACTGTCCTGGGAGGTTATAAAACTTTTGGAGGTAGGATTCTTGCTTTGTGGAAGTAGCTTCCGAGGAGGGGCCTTTGGAGGGTTTTACCCCAGATCTGCACCCCAGATCACTCTCTGTTCCTGGTCTGCCATGTTGTGAAGTCTTCTGACACAGGCCCTGTGACTGTCATATGGACTGATTCTCTAACTGTGAGCACCTGATGAACTTCTTCCCTGTAAGTTTGTTTGGGTTGGTTTTTCTGCTACAGGGACAACAGCTAATTAATATACTAGCTAATAGTTGAGGTGTCCTGTAATTTCAAAAGTAAAGATTTATAAATGGATTATATATAGGCAACCATTTTTTATTAGACATCACAAACACTAGTAAAACTATAGACCCCACCATCCACATAATTGAGATGACTGTTAATTCTAGGTGGTGGGCCAATTCAGATATACCCATTTACAGTCAACAGATGTGGCTTCTCACATGTCCTCCTCACAACCCAGTTCAATCCTTTTGTCTAAAGTCTAGAATTATAATGCTGAAAGAAGAGTTTGGTTAGTCACAGAAAATCTACAAGATTTACCTTGATGATCCTTTTTGACCATCCATTGTAACCAAAGTAGTAATTTGCCAGTTCTTGGCATCGTGAGCTATTTAGGGGAAGAGGCTGATGTTGAACTGCCTTATGCTTATGTCTGGTACTGAGATGAACCTAAAGTTATAAGAAACAACCACAAATATCACAACCTGGCAGAGATTTTATTTTGCATACACTTGAGATTTATCAATACTGATTTCATAGAGTGATTGTGAAGATTAAATAGGATAGGAAGTCTGTTTTAAGCACTATATTCATAGTGAGCCCTAAATAAATCATATCTGTCAGCTTTTTGTGTTGTGGGGGCTTGTGTGTGCTGTAATGCTGAAAGCTATGCCACAGTATTTCAGATACCAGCAAGGCCACTCACTCATGGTGGACTGGTTTCAGCTGAGCTTCCACACTAAGGTTGACTAGGGAGGACTCAGTAGCCCATTCCCCAAACAATTAGCCACTGAAAATCCTATGAATAGCAGAGAAGTGCTGTCAAATATAGTACTGGAAAATGAACCCCCAGGCTAGAAGGCCCTCAAGAAACAAATGGGGAAGAGTGGCATCCTCAAAGTAGAGTAGATCTTAATGATGGGAATGGAGTAAAAACCCCAGGATCCCCTTTTGCTGATGTGGCACAACTCAAAAGAAGAAAAAAACATAGTGGCTGCAATGCTGACCTTAAACATAAAAAGATCATGTGCATGGCACAGTGTTGGATAGTGTTTCATTCTGTTGTACCAAGGGTCACTATGAGTTGGATCTGACTCAACAGAACCTAACAACAGTATTTTTAAGTCATAGTACTTTCTTGCATCATTTTCTTTCTCTCTCTTCCTTTCTTTCTCTTTCTTCCTTCCTTTCCTTCTTTCATTTTGTAGTATTTGGGGGTTGAACCCAGGGCCTTGCAAATGCTCTACCAACTGAGCTGCAACCTCTAGCTCATTTTGTTTGTTTGTTTTGAGACAAGGTCTCACTAAGTTACATAGGCTGCTTCTGGCCTCGAACTTGTAATCCTCCTATCTCTGCCTCTGCAGTGGCTGGGATTACAGGCACATGCCACTTCACCAGGCTTCTTGCATCATTTTCAGGGCCCCTGATTAACTGGAAGGTTTTCCCTGACACCTGGTAGTGAATGAAAATGAAAACAACTACGGAACCCCTGCAGGAAAAGCATAGGGTTGTGAAGGATCAAAGAAATTGTTTCTGTCTTCCCATCCAGTTGCTCCTGCTTTAGAATATGACCTAAAGAGCAGATGAGATGAACCTGCCACCCATCACTTCTCCAAGTTACTAACTCCTCTTAGAGGAAGGAATACACATATCTCTACGAATTTTATAAGCAGCTAGAACTACTAGAGGCTCATCTGCATTAACAAGCTTCTTTTAGAATGTAAATTTCTATAAACTCTCTATTTTTCACATTACTGAGGATTTATTATATGACTAGTTTTTAAAAAATGTCTGAAATAGTCCTTGAGAAAGAAAAAGTGGTTGAACTGAGACACACAATGAGATGTTGTTCTGGGACTCTGGGCAAGTAAAACTGGTTGACAAGTTAACCTGTAACAGGGTTTTTACAATGCGTTAAAGGATTCTTTGCCCATCTTCTGGGAATTGAAGGGAGTTCTGTCAGGCGGTTTGGAGTGATGACAATAAGGCATCCTCATGTTACAACTGAAAACAGAGTTTGTCAAGCTCATTCTTTCTTTTTTGGTAGTAGTTGGGGGTTGAAACTTGGGCCCTTTCACATACTCTGGAAGTGCTCTACCATTGAACTGCACCCCAATCACTTCTTTATTTTCTACCTTGAGACAGGGTCTCACTAAATTACACAGGCTGCCCTGGGCCTCAAACCTGAGATCCTCCTGCCTCCACCTCCTGAGTCTCTGGGATTACAGGTGTGCTCCACTGCGCCCAACCAGTGAAGCTTTCTTTTCTTTTCTTTTTTTTTTTTTTTTTTTTTTTTTTTTTTTTTTTTTTTTTTTTTTTTTTTTTGTGGTACTGGGGGTTGAACCCAGGGCCTTGCACCTGCATGCTTTGCAAGTGCTGGACCACTGAGCTGCGCCGCCAGCCAGCCCCCCCCCCTTTTTTTTTTTACTTTTTTGAGACATGATCTAGCTAAATTACATAGACTGCCTGTGGTTTCGAATTTGCGATCCTCCCGCCTCAGCCTCCCAAACTGCTGGGATTACAGGCATGCGCCAGTGAGCCTGGCTTGAAGCTTTCTTAAATTAAAAGGTAACATTAAATGTAATGGGATTTTAGATCAGTAAATTTGGGTTTGACCTTTACCTTCCACAGTTACTGCCATGAACCTTAAGCAAGTCACTTAACCATCCTGAGTTTGAGTTTAAGAAAACTTGGAACTAGAGAATCAGTGTGACAATGCATTTGGAAGTATTGTGAACTGAGTGCTACAAAAATGCTACCCCTTACTGAATTTGGGCTGAGGTTTCGATCACTTTCTGAGGTTCCGGGTTCGATCTCCAGCACCGCAAAAATGGGAGAAGGATGTGGCAGTCCACTCCCAAAACAATCCTGAAGCAAATAGCCACTGAAACCCCTATGAGGGTCGCTGAGTCGGACCCGACTCCACTGCACCTAACAACACAACATTACTGAATTCAGCACTTCATTCTAGCAGAGCTAGGAACTTCACATTTGAACCGACCTTCACTGGGGATGTCTGAAAGAGCAGCTTCCCGTCGCATGCCTTTTGGGCTCTCTGAGCATCCCTTGCTGAATAAAACTTGATAGTGGCGTAGAAACCAGGACCAACCACGGTAGCGTTTGGGAAGACCCGGACTGAATATAGAAGGCCAAAGTGGGAGAATACTGTGAACAGAGAATTCTGTGGGGGTGGTCCCACGCCAAGAGAGCGCATGAAATCTCACATCATCTCAGAACAAAACTGCCCATTTATCACAGTCCCAAGTGGGTACAACTCAACACATCCTCCTCAACGTTTTGTCGAGAAGCAACACGTGCTGTTTGTTGAAAGGTACCTCTCTGGGTCTCTGTAAAATCCATGGGGCTATCTGACTGCGGGGTCCCCTCTAGAACTACAAGCCCCTCGGCGGAGACTGCAAGGAGGGTGAGACGCTAAGGCAGGACTCTGGAATTCCCAGGAAGCAGGTGGGTGGCTTTCTCCATTCCTCCCTCCACCCTGGCCCCGGCTCACATGCAACGCCTCAGCCGTGGGTCCAGAGCTCAGCTCCCACACCAACAGGGTTTTGTCACTCTCAGTGGGAACCGCAAAAGGAACCAACTCCGCCATCCTACCGTCACCGCGCCTGCGCGGCTGAGGCTCAAGCAGTACTACGCCTGCGCAAGACACGCCCCGCGAATTTTAAAAAGAAACTTGCTCGAGGGGCGGGGCCAGAAGAATGAGGGGCAGGGTCGAGGCGCGGCCGGATCGCCCACATCTCTTCAGTCCCTCCACAAGGCCGGTCTTTGCGTCTGTCTGTTCCTTCACTCCAGCCACTCCCGCCCCAATGCAATAGGGTCTAGTGATTCTATTTGATTGTATTTTTACTGTCGTCCTAAGGACGAGCTTACAGGATCAAGGGTACCAACAACTTTTGAGCAGTTGGCTTCATCTACACAACCAGGGGAGACTAAGGTACTAGGTCATTAGCACTACCTATTGAGCTATGGAAAATAATCTCTAAAGATGGGATCCTTTAACAATGTTTCCAGGAGTTTTAAATATGTAAGGCAAAGTAGAGTTCAGCCACTTGCATGAAATCCTAAAGGAGAAATTCCCTGGTGGTCTTAGTGATTCTGGTGGTACATGTATGCTTGTGGTGATCGGGTGCTGTGAGAAGCTAGGGGGCAGAGTGAGGGGAGAGAAATTTGGAAAGGAATCAGAGTGGGTCCAAGTAGAGCACCAATACTGGAGCTGATGGTGCTTTCTCAGAAAGGGTGTTCTAGGTATCATGATCCGCTACTCATCAGTGTAACACTGAGAGAGAAAATGGGTCCTAAGTCCCTTTATTTTAATCCTAGGATGTCAGAGTCAGAACAGACACTACAGAACAGGTCTCCTGAGGTTTCTAAATAACAGCTCTCAGACCTGTGCTGGTCTATGATGAAGTTTTCACCCATCCTCAAAAAAATGAGAAAAGGACAATACAGCACAATGTTTTTAATTTTATGTAATAAAATGTATTCTATTCCATTCTCCTACATGTATGTTCTCCCTACAATTTTTTTTTCTGTGTGTGTGTGTGTGTGTGTGTGTGTGTGTGTGTGTATGTGTGTGTGTGGTACTGGAGGGTCAAACCCAGGACCTTGCAGGTGCATGCTTTGCAAATGCTCTACCACTAAACTTCACCCTCTAGCCCTTTTTTTAAGTTTTCATTTTGAAACAAGGTCTTATTAAGATGTAGGCTGCCCCGATCTCAAACTTGTGATTCTCTTGCCTCCACCTTCTGAGTTGCTGGGATTACAAGCATGAGCCACTGCACCTGGCTTCTCCCTACAATTTTGATGCTAAACAGTATTTTGTGAAGAGATGCTGAAATAGAGGATACTTGTTTTAGTACTCTTAGTTAAGCAATTACAATTTTAAAAGTTGGCAATCTGTTTAATTTTTTTTTTTTGACATTTTACTGGCTTGTGAAATACAAGTCTGGAAACCACTGAATAGTCAAGTCTCTTGCCTTATTGCTGAGGCATTTAAGGCTCAGAGGTAGTGGCATAAGTGGGCCAAGATAATACCCTAGTTTGGTCAGATACAACTGAGGGTGGTGGTTATATGCACAGCATTACTCCAACTTTTTTTTTTTCCCAGTACTGGAGGGTTGAACCCAGTACTGGGAGCTCAACCCAGGGCCTTGCACATACTCTGCAAGTGCTCTACCACCCAGCTGCACTCTCAGCCCCTTTTTAATTTTTTTTGTCTTGAGACAGGGTCTCGAACTTGTGATCCTCCGGTCTCCACCTCCTGAGTCACTGGGATTACAGGTGAGAGCCACCATGCTCAGCTCACTGTCCCTTTTTTGCCTTTGCCTTGTCTTTAAGTAGGTTCTACTCTACATCAGTACTCTCCAAGCCAATTGGATCCTATTGTGAGAAGCTTTTTATCTAGCTCCTTCTCCAAAAGCAACCAAAAAGGATCAGCATATACCATCATTTCTCCATTCCACCTCTACTTTCTCTACCTCAACACCAAACCCTTTACCCCACTTATTACCTAGCATACCCTAGGGCAAGAATTGAACCCAGGGCCTTGGAAGTGCTAGGCAAGCACTCTATCCCGAATGACACCCCCAGCTCAATTACCTACTTCTGAGCTTTCTCTTTTACTTCCAAAATAATTGTCACTGGAGGAGTTACTCAGATCTTGATACTGTTTCTAACAACCAATCATAAATTTTATTGTACATTTAATTATCCATTGTAAAGTTTGTGGATGTCTCTGCTTTTCCACCTCAATTATGAACACCTGAAGAATAATAGTTGTCTTTTGTTTTCCTTCTAGTACCTAGCACACTTGTACACTAGTTGTTGTTGTTGTTAGGTTGGTGTCAAGTCGGTGTCCAACTCATAGTCACCCTACGTACAATAAGGCAAAACAGTATTATTAGTGCTTCTCTGCTATCCATAGGGCTTTCAATGGCTGATTTTGGGGGAGGATGGGGAGTGGGTTGCTGGGTCCTTCTCCCAAGGCTATAGCATCTGGTGTTCCCTGGTGGTCTCCCATTCAAATGCTAACCAGGCCTGACCCTGCTTAGCTTCTGAGATCTGATGGGATTGGATGCCATAGTGGTATGGCTGCAGGCTGTACATAAGTAGGTACTTAAAATTATGTGAAATTAATAATGACCAAATTAACACATTCTTTGCCCAGGGAGTGTTTTAATAAACACAAAAATATAGAAATTAATTTATTGTGGTCCTCATGGTTTGCAAATGACAGGAACAAAGGAATTGGACATGGATGAGCACAAGGAAGAAGCCTAAGAAAGGCATTTCTCCCTGAGGCTCAGGTCAGTTTTAGTTGTGAATGGGAAGAGAAGAAAATAAAATGAAGTGAAGGCAAGAGGAAGAAATGGTGAGGAATCTCCAAATGAGGACAGGAGTCTTGAAATGACTCCCTAGGGGGCCTGCACCCGCTTTCATTCCAGACGGCATCCTGTCATCCAGTAGGAGAGTGGCCGTCCTGCACAGTGCAACCTCCATTCTACCCTGTGGAGAAAAAAGACGTGGTCTTGCTTTCTTAGCGCTTCTTCTCCACAGTCCTGACCCAGTTCTGGAGAGTCTTCCATGCAGAATAATGCCCAGAGACTCCCTCATTACCAATTCCCCGTCCTGTCCTATCTTGTCCCCTCTGATTCTTCCTTTAAAGTTCTCTCATCTCTGGGATTTGCCCACTACTCCTGTTTAGTATGCATCCACATTTTCAAATTCTTATCTCCCTTTGAAGGTGGACAGCACTGAGAGTTACATTAAACAAACCCTGGGTACAACCACTGACTCTCCTTTTAGAAATGATCAGCCCTAATAATCAGCAATGTCCCTTCCCATTTGGTTGAGTCTGCAAGACACCCAACTCCTTCCGTTCTCCCAGCTGCCTATAGAGGAGGCCATTTATATTATTTTATGTCTAATTTGAAGCACAGAACTTCCACTGTTGAGCTGAAAGCTTTGACGATGTCTGCCCAGCAAATAAGCACCATATTTTTTAATAGAAAATATTGCCAGTTTTGAGGGAGCCCAGTGGCAGCTGTGCTTGTCTTACTGAATTCCTCCTCTGCCTACAGTTGGCTGGCCCAAATACCAACAAGTGGCCCAAGCTGAACCAACCAGATTCTCCAGCTCAGGAACTTGAACTAGCACTGAGCCTAGCCAGTCCCTGTGGTTGCTTATGACCTCAGGTCATAAATTTGGGGCACATATAAGCTGTCTGGCGGACCAGAGAGCAGAGGAAGCTGGTCTGCAGAGAGAGTAGTGCCATGAATGCACCAACAGAAGCAGAAACTTTCCAGGGAAAGCTCCTGACAGTTATTAGCTCTGGTTCCATTATCTTCCTGAGGCCCAGCTCTATTGCTTGATGTGGGCTCAGTGAATTGCTGCCTCCTCTCAAAATAAATTTCCCTCAGCTAGCTCAAGGTGTTTTCTGTTACTGCAACCAAAACAGTGCAATAGTAGGAAAAGAACCAAAACCAGGTCTTTTACCTCAGAGCTCCAAGCCCATCCGCTACCCCACATTTTTCTAGACTGCTGCAAGAAAGTAACCCACAGTCCCTGACTATTCCTCTTCCTCTGTCACCCCCCTCTCTCGGGGTTCTGCCCCCTAATTTAGTCCCTTTGTGTCCCCCTTACCAGTTCCTCATTCCCCCTGATTCGGACACAATCTTTTTTGCACAGCTAATGGCTGAGATAAGGCTGGGATCCAGGATGTCTGAAAGGGAGGAAGAGATCACCGGTGACAATCCCAAAGATGAGGCAGACCCTGGCCCTCCCTACACAGCACCTGCCACCCAGGGCTCAAGCACTTTTCAATTTTGCCAGGGGCCCACTGAGACACCCTCCACTGGCTTCTGAAGATCAGGGGTAAAGGCAGGAGCACTGAGATTTGAGCCCATCTATTATTGTCCGTTATTGCCAGGGGAGATGGTGGTTCAGCCAAAGTTTACAGGGCTTCTAGGGAGAGATGCCAAAACAGCCCAAACACCAAAGTAAAGTCCTGCCTAATGTCGGGGGGCTCTTTAGTTGAGGACCCAGGACACTAGTCAGAGTAGGAAAGAGGTGGTAAAGGGCAGAGTCACGGCCTCGTCAAGCCTCATGGATCAGCTCCAAGGTGAGGAATTTGCATTTGGTCTTTAGTCAGATCATTAGCATGTGTTCTACTGAACAGTTAGATCTGAGCCTTCAAGGCCACAGGTCACAGTTGGTGCCAGTTCTCTGCTTCCCACCCCTCTGTCTTTCTGAGATGGTATTTCCCTATGTTGCCAAGGCTGGCCTTGGCCTTGAACTTCCAAGCTCTATCGATCCTCTTCCCTCAGCCTCCTGAGTAGATGACACCTGACACCATGACTGGGTTAGTTCTCTCTTTGAGCCTCAATTTGCTCATCTGTAAAGCAGTGATCATAAACAGTTTCTACTGCATGGAAAGTTGGTTGCAACGAGCTATGCATGTAAAGTGCTTAGTATATAGTGTGCTGTCAACCAATGCTGGCTGCTATGGATGCTCTACTGCTCCTGGCTGTTTGGATCCTATCTGGATCCTGCTCAAGGGATCTGCAGGACCTCTTGACCGGATGGCCATTAGGACCACCAGGCCAAGCCTCTGCTCAGTCAAGGGATTCCCTGACTCTTTGAACCACCCTTCAGAGGGTATGGCCAGGCCATGGAAGGGAAGAGAAGTCCCATGAGTACAGCCTTATCCCCTCTCTCACTTCTTCCACCCTGGAGCCCTGGCCAGACCTTGACAGTCCATGTGGCAGAAGTTTTCTGAGTGACTCTTGTAATCATTGCACCAGAAGTGACTGTTGATCTGGAAGATGCCATAGTCGAAGCTGCCGTCTGCATTGTCTTGTATTTTTGATATGTTGAACTTGCTTTCCACAAAAGCCAGGCACAGCCCTTAGAGTGGAGAGAAGAGGGTCAAGACTTAGGGCGAACCAAGCTGAGTGAGAAAGGGGGTGGCAGAGAAAGGAACATAAGGAATCAGAACAGGTATAAGGCCCAAGAGGCCAGATGGGGTTGGAGGGCTAGGAGGGCTAGAAATATCCATGGGCTTCTCCTGGCATCCTTCGGTCCATCCACCCATCCATCAATATAGCCATCCATCTGTCCTTCCATCCATCCATGCTTTTTGTGCTTACTGAACATGTACTGTGTACCAGGAACTATGCAGACCCCAGTAAAAGACATTCATTTGATTCAAACACAAATGCTGCCTTCAAGAGGCCTATAGTACTAGAATGACGATATGTGCCTTAAGAAAAACAAATCAGGATAAAAGGAGAAAGGATTGCAAGGCAGGAACACACAAATTCCAGGCAAAAGGGAGAAATCCTTTCCATGCAGGAGGATGAAGCCTTTGCACTGCCTATTTCATCTGCCTGGAATGTTCTTCCCCTAGACATGTAAGTGACCAGGTTTTTCATTTTCTTCAGTACTGCTCAATGTCACTCCCTCAGAGTTCTTCCCTGACTTCCCTATCTAGAATAGATGTCACTCCTTCTGCTTTATTTTTCTTCATGAATTTATTTCCATGAGATGGTACTTTGAGTGTGAGCGTGAGTGTGAGTGTGTGTGTGTGTGTGTGTGTGTGTTTATTGATGTTTTTTCCCCTTGGAATGTAGACACTATAAGAGTAGAGACTTTCTTTATCTCTATATCCCCAGAACCTAAAATGGCTCTTGGTACACAGTAGTACTCAGTTAATAATTTTTGGATGAATGCAGAGTAGTGGGAAAGGCTTCTTGGGGAGGGGCTACTTTTTGAACTTAGTTTTGAAAGAGTAACCCGAGAGAAAGGAAGATGGGCGAGGAGGAGAATGGGGGGCTGAGGAAATGGCACTCACAGTCGCTCAGGGAGTAGCCCTCAAACCCATCCGCCTCCTCCTTGTGCAGCACCCTGGCCAGAGAACAGCGATTGATGATCGCGGCCTGATTTAGGGCAAGGAGGCAGCTGGCCAAGGAGATGAGCAGCACCCTCCGCATCATCCGGCAGGCCCTATGGGTCTTGTCTCACGGAGTTCTGCTGGTCTTCTCTGAGAGCCTGGGAACCTGGAGAGAGCAGCCACATTCCTCACTCACTCACTGCTTGCCACCTGGCAGTTTCCAGTCTCTTTCTTCTCATTTTATTATTTTGTAAATATTTTTGATCCCAGAAAAATATAAACAAAATTTTACAAAAGAAGAGTTGTCTGATGAACTTCCATGTACCCATTTCCCAGCTTCAAGAGCTAAAAACTAAGGCCCATTGGGTTATATGTAGGTCCAGGTAGGGGCAGCATTTCGGTATTGGGGAGGAGAATGAGGTCGGCAAAGGATAATGGTGAAAACTCTGTGTGTGTGTGTGTGTGTGTGTGTGTGTGTGTGTGTGTGTGTGTGTGTATTTGAGCACGTGCTTTTAGAAGAAGGGGTACAACAACAGTTTCTAATCTCCTCCAACCCCACACCCCCAGACACATGACCTTCCCCAAGGACCTACCCTGAGATATAGAATTCTTTGTGGGCTGGTTGTAGCTTCTTTCCAGTCAATGGTGAACATCAGAAAGTAAGTAAAGTTGTAAGTAAAGTAAGTAAAGTAAGTAAAGTAAGTGGTTGTAAAAATAACCTTCACTTCTACTGTGTGTGTGTGTGTGTGTGTGTCTGTGTGTGTATTGAAGATCAAGGGCTCTGCATTCATACTGCCTGGTCTCAAAGGCTGGGCTGCTGTGAGACTTTGGCTATCACACTTAACCTCTTTGGGCCCCATTTGTAACAGTGAAGATATGATGCCAGGCATGATGGAACATGCCTGTAACCCTAGCAACTCAGGAGGTGGAGGCAGGAGGATCCTGAGTTCTAGGCCAGAGGCAACTTGCATAACTTAGCAAGACCTGTCTAAAGATAAAAAATAAAAAGGAGTTAGGGTGAAACTCTATGGTAAAGTGCTTGCAAAATATGCACAAGAGCTTGGGTTCAGCCACCCAGTACTGGAAAAAAAAAAAAAAGAAAGAAAGAAAGAAAGAAAGAGATACCTACCTAATAGAGGAGGACATGATAATTAAATAACAAATGCCCAAATCTTGGTTTCACATTCCTCACAAAATGGAACCAGGACTCCTAAGAATATGGAAAAATCCTGGGCTAGAGCAGGAAACAGTAGGAGAGAATTCTGGATTATTTTATTGTACTAAAAAGTAAGGAAGTACTCAAAATATGGGTTGAGACACGTCAAATGGCCACAAGAGCCAGCTCAAAGGGGCATTAGATGGCCAAATCTGGAATACTATTTTTCATAACAGCTTTATTGAGATATAATCCATAATATATAATTCATACACCATGCAACTCATTTAAAGTGTGCAAATCAAAAATTTTTAGTATATTTGCAGAATTATACAACTAATACTACAGCCAATTTTAGAACATTTTTGTCAACCCCCAATGAAACCCTGTACCTATAAACATTTTGTGTTCATCATACATTGGTTTGAGTAAGAGTCACCAATGGGTGCTGTCTGAGGTGGTGGGAAGCTTGACAAAGAATTGAGTGTGCACGTTGTCTTAGAACCTCCCCCACCAGCTCACGCTTAGAAGTTGAGTTAGGAAAACAGAAACTATACAGTAGGACAAACAGACTATGTTTTTTGACCTAGCAATTGTGGGAATACAAATAATCTTTTCTTACAAACTATTCTTACACCAGCTATCATATCCTCAAGACCCTTTGCTTTCTTGGTTTCTCCAAACCTCCTTATCACTCCTTAGCATAGCCAGACTTACCATAAACGTTTCTCTGTTCTCTCCAATGTCCTGGCTTTCTAAGGCAGTTCACCCACATACTAACACCCCCTAAACTTAAGACCCCGCCATTCTTCTTCTGTTAACTAACCAGGTCTAGCTAAGATTGTAAGGTCAAAATCTTAACCAATAAGGTGAGACTCCATCATAGAGGCTGCATTAGGAAATAAAAGACTGGACAGACCCCTGCTCTGTGTGCTTGCTTGCTGACTAGACTCACAGCTTGCACCCTCTTTGCAAAGAAAAATTTGCCTTGCTGAGCTAAAACCTAAAACCCTTAATTCTACAGTGTCTTTATTATGGACATTGACCATATCTCCAATACAATTAAAACTAACATTGTTAATGAGGGTCTGAGGGATGTTCTGCGCCTCTAGATGTGATACCCTGAGAAGGACACAACATTTCTTATATGTGGTATTCTGACTAAGCATGTATGTTAGGTTGTTAGATGCCATCCAGTTGGTGTCCGACTCATAGTGACCCTATGTACAACAGGCAAAACACTATTATCAGTGCTTCTCTGCTATTCATAGGGTTTTCAATGGCTGTTTTTTGGGAGTGGATTGCTGGGTCCTTCTTCCAAGCATGTATTATTGTTGTTGTTAGGTACCGTAGAGTCGGCATCTGACTAAAAGCAACCCTTTGTACAACAGGCGAAACACTATTGTCAGTGCTTCTCTGCTGTTCATCGGGTTTTCAATGGTGGATTGATTTTTGTGAGTAGGTTGCCAGGTCCATCTCCCAAGCCTGCACACCTGGTGTTCCCAGGTGGTCTCCCATCCAAGTACTAACCAGGGCTGACCCTGCTTAGCTTCCGAGATCTGATGGGATTGGATGCCACAGGGCTACAGCTGCAGGCAAACATGTATAGAGTATATCTAATCCTGAGGAAATAAAGCCAAATGGAGGGGAACATCTATAAAATATCTGGCGGGCTCTTCAGCATGTTCAATGCCATGAGAACAAAAACTGAGGCTGTTTCTGTCACAGAGTGTGTGTCTTTTCCCTGAAACCAGGGATATGATGCTGAGGGCAAAGGCCTCAGGTGTTGGGCAGCTTCTTTGGGGGTAAGAGGTCCTGTCTGGTGGGATACTCCCTTCCTTGTCTCTTGTTTTGTCTTTTCCACACCAGCCTCAGGTGGGGGATATTCTTTTGTGCTCCCCTGCCTCACACCCTAGAGTTGCTGGATTTAGCAAATAAAACTACACAGTGCCCAGGCAAACAACAAATAACTGCTCTGACTTGCCCCATCCTGACTCAAAGGGCTCTTAGAGATAGGCTTCTCTGAGCCTCGGGCAGCAAGGAGTTCTGGCTCGGCCCACTGAGTCCCAGCCCATGGCCTTCCCCCTTCTGAAGCTTACCTTTTTTCAACCCTCTCTGGCCCCGTGTCCCAGCCTTCCCAGACCTTCTGCGATGGCCTGAAAAACAAGGTAGTTTGGGGTAGGAGCCTCCTCTTCCTTACCAACAACACTGCAGCCTCCAGCAGCTAACAGCTCTCCCTCCCCTGAAGAAGGCAGGAGTGCTGAGCCACCTCAGCCTTCTGGAACCCCAGTTCTGTGATGTCATCACCCTCCTGGAAATCCACTGGTTTGAGCCAAGCAAATTGGCCAGGCTTCAGGTAGAAGTAGACGATGGGCCTGGAAGGAGAGGGGACATGTGTGAGGCAGATCCCTGGGTGAGACAGGGTTCTGCCTGCCCATCTCCCTAGCCTCCTAGGAACAGGACCATCTTGAGGGCACTCCATCCCCCACAAGGTGTTGGTAAGGGCTACTGGTCACAGGGTGCTACCTGCCCCTCCCCCCATTACAGGGGATGTCGCTGCCCCAGTCCTCTGCTGGCGATTTGAATTCCTGTGGCTGCAGCCCTTGTGAGGGGCTAAGCCTCCATGAAGAGCAAGTGGAGTCTGGGCCGGGTCCAGCCCCAGAGTCCATCCTTTCAACAACCCGCAACATACTTCCCTTCTGCCCTTTGAGACTCAATAAATGTCCCTCTGTGCATAAACAAGTTTGAATTGGGTTTCTGTCACATGCCTCCAGAGAAAAACTGCCAGTAATAGTAGACATCAGGTCAACCATCTATGGAATGGTGACCGGACAACCTGCCACCTCCCCATAAAAGTGAAAACATCTCAATGTTATTAGTCACCAGAGAAGTCTGAGAAATTTCCACCAAGCTTAGCAAAAAGGGGACAAGAGAGAAAGTTCTGTCACTAATGGCCACTCTATCTCCAAAAGAGAATGGATGGTCTGACAGAGGGTAACAAGGGTCTCTCAGGGGCACTGTTGCCCCGTGCTCACCTCCTGACTTCTCTGCCCAGCAGGGCAGCAGCACATGGCATCCTGGGCAGAAGCCAGTGGGAATGGAGGTGGGGGGAGGAAAGACCTGAGAGGAGAGGGTCTGGAGGTGCCACTTCATGAGGCTTGTGGTCAGAATTCTCCAGGTGCCTCCGATGTCCCAAATAAACCCGCCTGTGCATTGTTAGAGCCCCAGGCAGGAGGGGAGCTTTGCAGGCCCAGGACCACATACTAGAAATCTGGCCTCTATACAACTTAAAATCCTTAAGAGGATAATGTCAATGCTCAAAGAGGGACCAGAAGGCTCTCCTACCCCTCATCTCACAGCCATGACAAACATGAGCCCTCCATGGGTTCCTATCCATTCAAAGAACTGGAAAACCCATGCTGGGACCCATGGATAAATTCTGGTTATGCAGCAAGGGAAAAGAGAGTGAATGGAGATGCCAGTCCATCAGTGTAAACAGTTACAAGTTATAAATCAAACCAGCAAACTGTTAAATAAAGCATTGCACAAAATGTATTTTGTGGAAAGGGAATTATGGGTCAGGCCACAGTACTTGTGGTACAATTCACCCAGAGGCCACTAGAGAGCAGAAGTGGCCCATATACTGAAGTGGGGGTTACAGGGCTTCCACATTTAAAACAATTCCTTCCCCTAGGCTCCTGGCCTGAGAGATGGGCGTTACTGCGCCTGTTACGCTTAGAGGTGGGATTTGGTCCTTTGTATCCTTGGTCCTGATTCCACCGTGTTTATCTCTCAACACCAGGAGACCTCTTTGTGTTCCCAGGGCTTTTTAAAAGGGTGTCTTGACTCCAGTGAAGTGTCAGCCATAGCTCTGGATCTGTCATGTGAGGGCTGATACGGAGTAGCTGAAGATAGGATGAGAGGGGTTGTGATTCTCAAAGTGCCCTTGGAAGACCCTCACCTTGCCCGAATCCCCATGATCCCGAAGCAGGGAGATTTCCAGGGTCAGCTGCTCTAACAGAGACTTAGGTAACCAGGTTAGCAGTGACTGAAAGACTGTGACAATGGAAAGGTTGTTTTTATAAGGGAAAGGAAAAGGAAAAGGAGAGAAGGTTTAATGGGGGCAGGCAAGGGGATGGTGGAGGACCCATGGGTCAGGGCAGTGGAAGCTTCCTGATAAGAGCAATTGCTGACTCTGAGTGAGCCACACCAGTGTGGGGCATGATGCCTAGGGGTGGATGCAGAGATTTGTTTTCCCTTCCTGGCACTCTTGGGAAATTAGCTGCAGAAAGGTTAAGTAACTTGCCCAAAGTCACAGAACTGGGGGGAGGCAGTGCAAAGAGTTGAATCCAGATTTGACACTAATATTTGAGCTTTGCTACTCCTTTACAGTGCTCACTTAGGTGGAATTGTCTTTATTTTGTTTTGCTTGAAATGGTCTCCTTCTGTAGCCCAGGTTGTCCTTGAACTAGTGATCCTCTTGCCTCAATCTCTCAAGCACTGGGATTACAGGCATGTGCCACCATTGCAGTCTTCTTTTTTTTTTTTTTTTTTTTTTTTTTTTTTGCCGTACTGGGGGTTGAACCCAGGACCTCGCGCCTGCATGCTCTGCAAGTGCTGGACCACTGAGCTGCACCTCACCCCTTTTTTTTTTT
>VMDO01000411.1:0-75283 GCA_007922755.1 Pedetes capensis | reverse complement strand
ACCACGCCCGGCCCATTGCAGTCTTCTTTATTCTTTAGTTCATATGTTAATCTGGTTGGAATTGGCAGTAGATACTGAGTATTTTAGTTTAGGCTTTTGGTGATAAAGCTTGTAATCCTTTGAGAGTGTTAACCCCTTGTGGTGGTCCAGGAAGGAGGTTCCCTTGCCCACCCATTTGTTTTGAGTATTTATAAGGTGTGAATTTCTGCACTCAGGTGACAGAAACAGTGATAGTATTTGAAGGGCAGATGTGCCAAGGCCAGTGACAAGGAATTGAGGGGCAGGTGACATGTAGCAATCCAGTGACATCATTCATTTGCGCTCATTGGAGTCTGTAAGAAGCAACTGATTCCACCTGAGTTCTGAGCAGGTGACCAGACCTGGATGCAGGCCCAGGGAACATACCAGAAATCCCCAGGTATCAGAACAAGGTCAAGAGTCCAGATAGCAGCCAACCCCTGCCTATGGAGTGGGGGCAAGTCCATCAGTGATCTCTTTCCTTTAGCTTTGTACCTGCCCACCTGAGATCACAAAGTTTGACCCTGTGGGTGAGATGCCCCAGAGAGGTGGTCCCTCCTCTTCTGGGTTCTGTAGGAGCCAATGGCCCTGGGCTAGTGCCCACCATATGCTCTTCTTCCCATTTTACACTCTGTGGACATGTGGTGGGATTGATACAGGCACTGAGTCAAGGCTCCTGGGCTGCATGTGGGCAACAAAGTGAAAGGAGGCCAGAGTTCAACAGGCCCTTACAGGACCCAGCCCCACTTAGCTCGATTTCATAGATGGGAAGACTGAGATCTGGAGAGAGGAAGGGATTTGGTCAAAGACACACACACACACACACACACACACACACACACACAAACGCACACAGCAATCACATAGCATATATTCACTAAAGTTGGTGTTTTTTTTTTTTGTTGTTGTTGTTGTTGTTGTTTGGTGTGCTGGGGATCAAACCCAGAGCCTTGCACATGCTAGGCAAGTGCTCTACCACTGAGCTATACCCCTAGCCCCCACATATTCAGTGTTCAAATTTCCAACTTTTTTAAAATCAAAAAACATTTTTAATAGTTTGGAGAAATCAAGATCCAAATAAGATTGATTGATGTCCCTCAAATCTCTTTTAATCCACATGTTCCTCTTTAATCTTTCTCCTTTCCCTTGCAGTTTGTTGTTGAAATAGCCACATCATTCTGCCATCTAGATTTTGGCAATAGCAAACCTGTGATATTGTTTAACACATGTTTCTTTGTTTGAATTTCCTATAAATTGACAGTTGAACATAGGGCGCTGGTCAGATGAAGATTGGAATTTTTGGTGAGACTAGTTCACAGTAAGTGTGTTCTCCCCAAGAAGGCATGTAATGCCTAGTGACTTCTTTTGTGACATTAGCAGCTGTTGATGCCTGTATTAGTTAGTAGTTACTTTTCTTGTCACTGTGACAAAGACCTGCCCGAAAAAGCTAAGGGAGGAGGGATTTATTTTGGTTTCAGAGGGTTTAGCCCATGGTTTCTTGGGGCTCATGCACTTGGGCAGAACATCATGGCAGTGGAGCACGTGGGAGAAGAGCTTCTTCACTGCACTGGGGACAAGAAGCAGAGAGAAGAGATATAGGAAGGGCTCAGGGCAGAAACAGGCCCCTAGGACACACCCCCAGTGACCTACTTCCTCCAACTATGCCCTACCTCCTACCTTTCACCACTTCCCAATAATACTGTTGTATTATAAATCCATCAAGGGACCAATCCATTCATTAGGTCCAAGCCCTCATGATCTCATCAGCTCTGGAAATGTCACCCAGACACCAACAGAGGTGTGCTTAACTAAGTCCCTAGGCATCTCTCAGTCCAGTCAAACTGGTGAAGATCAACCATCATGATGTGCAGTGCTTAGAGCTGTTACTTCACTGGGCTACAGCCATGGTGATTTCCAATTCCACCATTCCATCTTCATTGAATAGCCAGATTGCTTCTACAAAGAGAAACTCCTTTCGGTCAACTACTCGGACACCCAGGGCACTATCCTATCAGTTCTGCAAGGATTCTGGGCACAGGAGATTATCCCTACTTCCACATGAGGACACTGAGGTCAGAGGGGCTGAAGGGACTGTTGCCAGCAGAACCATCTTTCTGGGACTCAGCCAACCCATGGAATCATAATAAATAACTAAAAGGTGGTTGTTTAAGGCCCTAAATCAGGCAGCAGCTTAGGAATGGCAAAGTCAGACCCGAGGGTCTCTAGCCCCTTTCTTCCCTCATAGGAAGTCAGATCTGCACAGAATCCTTTGTATTTTTTTTATTTTTTAAGGAGGAAATACTCATTTTGGCTCACCATTTCCAAGGCTTCAGTCAATGGTCACTTGCTTATAGCAAAGCAGAACATCATGGTAGAGAGGGCATGGCAGAGCAGAGCTATTCTCCCAATGGCAGCTGGGAAGGGCAGGGAGGATAATACATGAATGAGACTGCATGCCATTTTTTTTTTTTTTTTTTTGCAATACTTAGACTCAGAGTCTTGCACAAACTTTATAAGTGGTCTACCATGGGATTGCACCCCCAGGCTATTTTTGTTTTTTTTTATTTTGAGACTTAGGTCCACAGGCTGTCCCGGCCTTGATCTTTCAATCCTCCTGCTTCAGCCTCCCAAGTTGCTGGGATTAGAGGCATGTACCACCATGCCTGCTGCACAAAATCCTAAAGAGAACCCTGTTCTGTCTTGTCATGTACACCCAGGGCAGCTAAGGACTGGGAGGCACAGGAGATTGTCCAGGTTTGCACATGTAACCCAGGTCATGGGCTCATCCTTAAAGGGAACTCCCAAGCATTCCCTGTGAGCAGCTCATCATGGGTGGATACCCGTGACATTCTCGTTCTATACAGCCTGTGCTGTGAACACTGCACTCGGCCTGCCATTCAAATCGGTCTTATTTCCTATTGTGTCCCTAGTACCTATAATAGACCCTTGATGAATACATGTTGAATGAGTAAATGAATGACAATGTCATTGCTTCTGGGTGTCAAGAACTGGCTGCTCCCAGCTCCACATGGTGGGGAAGACACCACAGACTGGAGGCCCACGGCTGCTTGGGACTGTGAAAAGTGTCCTCAGGATGATGAGTCAGGGCCAAGACTGTCTTTTCGCAGGAGGTAGTGAAGTGGCTAGTAACAGCTGCCTTTTTCCCTTTGCTTTAAAAATATGTAAGCCAGCTGTAAATCCTAGCACTTGAGAGGTGGAAGTAGGAGGATCATGAGTTCAAGGATAGCCTGGGCTATGTAGAAAGACTCTACCTAAAAAAAAATAATAATAATAATTTTAAAATGGAAAGAAAAAAGTAAGGTGGGTACAGTGGCACACATCTATAGCCCTGGCTACTCAGGAGGTTGAGGAGCCCAGCAGTTCAAGACTAGCCTTGGTGACATAGCCAGACTCCATCTCAAAACCTCCTGGGAATACCAGGTGCTATAGGCTAGGGAGAAGGACCCAGCAGCCCACTCCCTGAAATAATCAGCCACTGAAAACCCTATGAATAGCAGAGAAGCACTGACAATAGTGCCAGGCATGGCACAGTGTCAGAGAGTGTTCCATTCTGTTGTACAAAAGGTCACTATAAGTCAACCCAACTCAATGGCACCTAACAACAACAAATCAGTTTTGAAGAACCAACAGAGCTGGGTGTGATGGTACACACCTCTAATCCTAGCACTTGGAAGGCAGGCAGATCATGAGTTTAAGGCCAGCGTGGGCTACATACCAAAACCCTGTCTCAACTGCCCACCTCCCCGGCTAAAGGAACCAACAAAGTACCTCTGTGGAACCCTAGTGTTCCACGATGAACACAATTTGACAACCATTGCAATAGGATAGATTTCTGGGAGTGGAATTGCTGGAGCAAGACTTGGGGCTTTTAAAAACCTCTTTACATGGAAAGTAGGTCCCAAAAGTGAGTGTCATTAAGAGGATCCGTCCTACTGGGCAAGCATTTATCAAACCTCTCTGCTTGCTTTAGATTTGTAACTGTTGCATTGGTCAGAGCGGATCACATGGCCAGTGTGGGAGGGACAACACCAAGCTGTGAATCTTTGGAGTCATAGTTCATCGATGGTCACCTAACAGTCTATCGAAGATCTTGTGCCCATCCCCAAGGCCAGGCAGAAAAGTTACTCAGACTGGCCCAGCTGCAATCCTGTGTCCCCTTCTATCTAGGGGGAGGGGGACCATAATGAGTATCTCCATAGTAACTGGTTGGAATGGGGAAGAGCAGTTTCTCAAAGGAAAACAGATGGTGTTGAGCTCAGACAAAACAAGAATCACCTGCTTCTTCCCAGGCACGATGTCTTTACAAGTCTGAATACAACCCAGCTTAGCCAGAGCCAGCACTGTTCCTGCAGCCCCCATGGGACCTGCTGGGACCTACTGAGTAGGATGCGTCTTCCAGTCTTCACAGACTCTGATGCAGATGACAGGAGTCACTACAACATGTCCTGCCCTTCACCCAGGGTGGCATGTCATTGGCACCCCATCGCCTCACAGAATCAGCGCAGCAGAGCCTGGGAAGGTCTTCTATGCACGAGTCTGGGGTTGGCGCCTCTGAGCGGCTCAGGAGACAGAGTGAAGCTTTTGTTCCCAGTGTTCTTCTGGCCTGCGGGAACAGTCTTCCCCCACCCTGCCCTCCGGGGCCCAAACAGGCTGCCTTCCTCCTGGTGCACCTTCTTACCAGCTTCTCATTACCAAGTTTTTCTGTCCTCCACCCTGGCCAGAGCTCCCTGAGGGCATGGACTGAATTGGAACATCACCATTTCCCAACACTTATGTGGGCGGGCACACAGTAGGTGCTCAGTATGTGTTCAGCAACTGGGGGCATAACCTGATAACTTCTAAACTTCTCTCCAGCCCTTGTTCTTCATTAAGCTCCCGGTCTCTGCTTCCAGCTATCTGCCTGACACCGTCACCCACATGTCCCATGGGCACTCTAGATTCGTGGCACTCAACCCTGAGCCCCTCCTCCTCCCACCTGCCTACTCCCAGTGGAAGCCAGGGCCCGGGTACCAGCCCTCAGGTGTGAGCAGCACCTGCGCTCCAGGACCTCCTGCACTGCCTTTGTTCCTGCCTTCATTCAGCTTCAGTAGAGACTCTGTTGTTTGTTGAGACAGGGTCTTGCCATCTTCCTTCCTCAGCCTCCAGAGTGCTGGAATCACAAGTGTGTGCCATGACATCTGACTATAGATATGTTTTTTTAATGGAGGTGATGTTCATATAACACAACATTAACCATTTTAAAGTGGACAAGTTAGTGGCAATTAACACATTCCTCATGTTATACAACCACTTCTTCCAGCTAGTACCAGAACATTTCAGCATGCCAAAAGGGAACATCTTATGAAGCAGTTCCTCCCCAGCCCCTGGCATCCACCAACCTGTATTCAGTCACTAGGGATTTACCTCTTCTGGAATTTTATATAAGTGCTATCATCCATTGTGTGACCTTTTGTGTCTGATTTCCTGCACTTAGCATTCTATTTTCAAGGTGCATTCATTTGTCCTATGGGCCTGTCCTATATTCCTTTCTATGAATGATATCCCATATATGGCCAAATGGGCTGGGATTTAGCTCAGTTGGTAGAGCACTGCGCTGCAGTCTCTGAGGTCCTGAGTTCAATTCTCAGCACCGCAAAAATGGGAGAAGGACCTGGCAATCCACTCCCAAGGCAATCCTAAAACAGTCAGCCATTGAAAACTCTATGAGGGTCTCTATGAGTTGGATATTGACTTGACAGCACCTAACAACAACAACAACATGGCCAAATAACATTTTTCTCATCTCTTTCTTTTCTTTTCTTTCTTTCTTTCTTTCTTTTATTTTTTCTTTCTTCTTTTTTTCTTTCACAGTACTGAGGGTTTTGAACTCAGGGCCTTACACACACTTTCCAAATGCTCTACCACTGAGCTGCACCCTCAGCCCCCTTTCCTATTTTTTTACCTTGGGACAGGGTCTCACTAAGTTGTGCAAACTTCCTCTGGCCTCAAACCTATGATCCTCCTGCCTCTACCTCCTGAGTCGCCAGGATTCCAGGCATGAGCCACCTCGCCCAGTCTTCACATTTTTCTTATCCATTCGCCCACTGATAGATTTTTGGGATGTTCCCACCTTCTGGCTGTGGTGAACAGTGCTGCTATGGACATGTGTGAGCATATATTTGTTTGAATATCAGTTTTCAGTTCTTTAAGGTCAATTCCTAGGAGTAGGATTGCTCATCTGGGATCTTTGGCTTCATCCCTTGCAGCAGCCTCCCAGATGGCCTCTCTGATGCCAGGCCACTCTGTCCTCTACATGACTGCAAGGGGAAACATTTTCCTTTCTTTTTTTAAAAAAAAATATAATTTTTCCTCTTATTATGACATCTGTATATGTTCATTGTCAACCTTTTGAAAACTAGAGAAAACAATTGTTTTATTTTCACTCTGGGGGAATATCAATTTCAGATTGATTATATGCTTCTGTACTGACTTGGAGAAAGTCCTGAGGGTCCTAAGGCCCCTACCTCTTTGCCTTCTCTTCTGATTCTCTTCCTCATGCTTCCCATCTGTGGTTTCCTCCAAAGACAGCCATGGGCTCCACCAGCCTCTGAGGCATTGCGAATGCTATTCCTTGTGGGTCTGCCCTTCCTACTTTCTCATCTGATCTGTCCTACTCACTTTTTCCAGGTCAGCTCTCTCTGGCACTTTTCCCCCGGAATGTCACACATGCCTGAAAGTGGAGGGGATCACTGTGTCCAGAACACATTCTACAGCTGAGCGCTGGTATTTCCTCATAGTGAGGCTCATAGTGAGCCACGAAGATAGGCTAACTTATAAGTAAAGAAGTTTCTTTAGCTCACAGTTTTGCAGGCTCAGATTTCAAAATTGAGAAGCCCCATTGTTTGGCCTCTGGTGTGGGTAGTAGATGGCATCATATCATGGTGGGACTAGTATAGGGGCAGGGAGATGCATCTTGAAGCAGGAAGCAGAGGAAGAAGGAGGGACAGGCTTGCTCCTTTGATAACTACCCTCACAAAAGAACTACCAAGAGGGCATGCCCCCAGTGACCTAAAGACCTCCCATTAGGCCCCACCTTTTAAAGGATCCACTGTCTTCCAATACTGCCACCCTGGCAACAAAGCCTTTAACATGTGGATCCATGGAAGACATTCCAACCATTTCCAAACCACAGCACCCATAAAGCAGCCCTGACTTTACTTCTACCTCTCTGCATTCACAAATATTCCCCAAGTGTCTGAGTTAAACAGGGAATCACAGCCTCATGGAGCCCTGTCATTAAGAGCTGACATCTTACTACATTCCCCTGTCGTGATGGCTGGCAGTGAGGCTTGTGCACAAATGGGCAACCAAGAAGGGTCCTTCTCTCCTTTTTCCTTCCTCCAGGCTTGTTCTTTCTGCTTGGGAAGCCAGATGCTTTGCAGTTTAATTACAGGCTGCAGTTGGAAGCACAGAATGTCAGAGCTGGAAGGGAAGAAACTTGTTACAGATAATAGCTACCAGCATTTACTGAGCACTTATTCTGTGCCAGGTGCCAAGCCAGGCCTGTTTCCAGGCATGACCTTACTTAACCTTCCCATCATCATCCCTGATCCACAAGGAAGGAAACTGAGGTATAGCAAGGCTCTGGAGAATTTCTCAAACTGTGCTGAATGGTACAGAGTGGCACAAAATTATCAGTTTGTGTTAGAAAAAAAGGCTCCATTGTCAAAGGCAATCTTGCTCCCCCAAAAGGAATTTATCAGCCACGCCTGCATAGCAAAGGCCTTGAGAAGTTTTATAGCAAGGAAATCTCTTTAGATCGGTGTCTTCTCTATTGCAGACCTCATAGAACTATTGCTTTGGAGAGCACAGTTTGGAGAATGCAGATAATGACCAACTATTCATCTTAAAGATCAGGTAATAAAGTCCAGGCAGAACTTTAGGGGGCAGACCAGGCACAAGCCTTGGGCCCTATGCTTCCCAGGCACAGAACAGAGGAAAGCAGACAATAGCCCATCTGGTCCACTAATCTGTTTTTGTAAATAAAGTTTTATTGAAGATTTTTCTGATCAAACTTCCTTGATCAATAAATGAACAGATCGCAGCCCAGAGAGGATGGTTGACTTTTCAAGATCACATAGCCAGCAAGCAGCGAATCAGAAATAGGTCTCAGATCTCTGATATCCAAATATTCTGTAAAATACAAGTCAGCCAGGCATGGTGGTGCATACCTCTAATCCCAGCACTCAGGTGGCTAAGGTCAGAGGATCATGAGTGCCAGGTCAGTCTGGGCTACACAGCGAGACTCTGTCTCAATAAATAAAGGAACTGCAAATTAGACAGGGGGCACGTGAAGTCCGCTGATACTTGTGACACCTGTCTTTGCTCTGGATTGTGTAGTACTTACACCTGCACTCCCCTCTCTTCAGCTGCACCTCCAATTACTCACATTGCTTTAGGGAAAGCACCTTGGCCCAGTGGCTTGGAGGCCTCCCTTTGCCCTTATCCACTTCCAGCAAACAGACCCTGCTGTGGTGGTCTCACTGGGTACAAAGGCCGAATCGGGACACGCTGTTTATTTTTATTCTGTACCAGATGCAGTAAAATGTCATTAGCTTCCCTTCTGCCAACTTGAAACGTGAGACCATTTGGACGGGAACTGGGCAGAAGGCAACCTTTGCCTGTTCCAGGAAGAGTTTGAAAAAAAAAAATTAGTGTCAACAGGATCCAGGGGAAGTTGTTTGAAACCACTTCACAAAATAAATTCTGTTCAAGGGCTCCTGGGTTTCCCTGAAGTTCACTGTCCCTCCATGGTTATGGATTCACATTTTTCTAAGGTGGGAGGGAAGATATAGTTGAATATGCAAATAAAATCCTTCCTACCTCGTCATTACAATGGCTCATGCATGCAAAGAGCCCTTTATTAATCTTGTTTAAAATGTGAATGATTTCAAATATCAGCAGATGTAGACATTTTAGTTCCCATAGGTCCAGCCAGCCAGACCAGTGGTACTAATTACAGAGGCTTTATTAACTTCTGGGTCTGGGGGAGGGGAACTTCTTACTGACCGTGAAGGCCCAGGCATGCTAGAGGGCTAATGGTTCATTCAGAAACAGCTGCAATGACACAGGACACAGGATTATGGCCTCCAGGTGCTGTCTCCTCCCAGAGAGGCAGACTGCCCACATGGCCCTTCCAGAGCTGGGAAATGCAGACAGTAGCTGAGGTAGAAGGTAAAAATAGTCCCGTGTGGGTGGCAGCTGGGCCCAGAGGCATCTGCTCCCTCATCTCTAGGGAAGGGGAGGCAACCTCGTTGATAAATAGCTTCTGGGAATCCTGAGGTCCCCACAACCAGGCCTGGGACTCTGGTCTTTCCCTGACAGGGAAGTACGCCCCCCACATATCTAGCTACACATACCAAGTGCCCAGAAGAATTTGGGCTTGGTATGATGGCTAAAGTGCTTTAAATCCTGCCTATGTGGGCTTGGGGTTTAGCTCAGTTGGTAGAGCACTGCTCTTCTCTCTCTTAGGACATGGGTTCAATCCCCAGCACTGCAAAAACAGAAGGACATGGCAATCCACTCCCAAAGCAATCCTGAAACAATCAGCCATTGAAAACCCTATGAGGGTCTCTATGAGTTGGACCCTATTTGATGGCACCTAACAACAACAACACACCCACTATCAGCTCTGTGACGTCAGGCAAGATTTTTCTCCTTTGCAATTTCTCATCTGTGAAATGGTCCTAAGGACTTCTTCCTACAAGGCTTGCTGAAAGGAGTAAACAACAAGCGCTAACGTGTTTCATTCTGCAGCCTCACTCTTCCCTCCTTCTCCCTTCCACCAGTCGCTCACCATCTAGCACAGTCTTCAAGCGTGGCTCTGAGGCAAAGCAGCTGCTATGTTACAAGAACACTCAAGCAGCCCCATGGAGAGGCCAATGGTAAGGGACTGAGATTCCTCGCCAACAGCCAACAAGGCACTAAGGTCTCCTGCCAACAGCCACGTGACAGAATGATCTCAGAAGCCATCCTCAGCCCTCAGTCCTGCCTTCCAATGAGTGTGGCCCTGGCCAAGCTTGACCATAACCTCATAAGATAGCCGGAGCCAGAGCCACCTAATTAAGCTGCTTCCTGATCCCTGGCCCTTGGGAACTGTGGGAGAGAATGAATGAATGCTCAGTTTGGGGGTGCTTGTGTTGCAATAATTAATAACTAACACCTTTACCTTACCTTTCAGAGTTATTGCAAGATGTAAGAGTTCATTCACATGAACCTGCACCCAAACTTGCTGGGACCAGTGGCTCCACAAAGGGCAGAAGGGAAAAGCAGAAGGAGGCAGCTTTGGACAGGGAGTAGCTGGTGGGGTTCAGTCCAGGCAGGCCCCCCACTTCTGAAGTGGAGAAGCCTGAGAGACCAAATCTACAAACAGACAGCAGCCCGGCCACATGTGAAAATGGAGGTCTGACTGGAAACCAGCAACAACAGCTAGGAAGCCAAATACTTACCCCCGAGCAATCAGCCCCAAATGGCCAGAACTTGATTGATACCTGACAGCTTCCCAAATTTTGTCCCTAACTCAAAAGTAGGACAAACTGGAGAGAACAAATATGCTCCTCTAACCAATCCCATGCCTGCAGCTGTATCCCTGTGGCATCCGATCCTGCCAGATCTCAGCAGCTAAGCAGGGTCAGGCCTGGTTAGTACTTGGATGGGAGACCGCCTGGGAACACCAGGTGCCGTAGGCTTGGGAGATGGACCTGACAACCCACTCCCAAAAATCAATCTGCCATTGAAAACCCTATGAACAGCAGAGAAGCACTGACAGTAGTGTTTCGTCTGTTGTACGTAGGGTTGCTATGAGTCACATACCTACCCGGAGGCACCTAACAACAACAAACAACAACCAATACCATGGACACCCCTCTTCTAGTGAGCCACCTCCAGCTTTCCCTGCCGGAGGCACACCTGAAGACTTTCCCTTTTTTCCACTAATCAGTTCCCCACTCCTCTACCTGCCTTTGAGTCTCCATGAAACTCGAGTGACAAAACCCTTGATGATGGCTGACTGTTTCTATCGCAAGCCCTGAGTAAAAGGCAGGTTTGTTCTCATTTGGTGTGTGTGTGGGGTCTGTTTATTTCCAGAAGCCCATGTTCACTCTCTCCTTCCTGCTCCAGGTCAAAGACAACATCCTTGCCCCGCTTCCCCATGGTACTCAGAGAGACCAGCTCAGGCATGATGAAAGTGAGTGGGACAACAATAATTAAGAGCCTAGCTTTCAGAGCTGAGCACCATGGTACATGTCTGTAATCCCAGCAACTCAGGAGGCTGAGGCAGGAGAGTCACAGGTTCAAGGCCAGAGGCTGCCTGCACAATTTAGCAAGACTATATTTTGAAATACAAAATAAAAAAAGGTTAAAGGTGCAGCTCAGTGGTAGAGTGTTTGCCTAGCATGTACAAGGCCCTGGGTTTAACCCCCTAGTACTGGGGAAAGACATAATAAAAGAGCCTAGCTTTGGGACAGGAAAGGTCTGGCTGTGATGCTTAACTAGCTGTTGTTGTTATCGTTGTTGTTGTTGTTAGGTGCCGTCGAGTTGATATCCGACTCATAGCGACCCTCATAGGGTTTTCAATGGCTGTTTCGGTATTGCCTTGGGAGTGGATTGCCAGGCCTTTCTCCCATAAACATGTCAATAAACACCCAGAGCCTCTGTTTCCTTATGTCAAGGGGACAATCAAGCTGAAACTCAAGCATTGGTATAAGCATCCAGAGTGAGGTAATGTGTTTGGTACATGGAGTATACAATAGATGCTTAATAAAGCAAAAGCCAGTCATCACATTAGCTTCCTCACAACTCACTGGAGCAGGCTGACCCTGGCACCATACTCTACTCCCTCCCCACCTCCTTTCTTTGCAGCATTATATTGTACTCACTCCCCAACCCCTTCAGCTGGATGTAGTCAAGAACACAGTCTCCAAGTCCAGGGTATACTGAGGTCATGGCTTAGTCTCAGGAGAAAGATGGGAAAAGGGCATAACTGAGTATTTCTCTGAAGAAATTCATTTGGCCAAAAGCAAACGACTAACTGTCCAGGGCAGAGCCCTGCTGTACCAAACAGCATTTGCATGTACATTACAGCATGAACACTGCATCCCCACAAACAGAAAAGGCTGGGAAGAGTCTGTACCTAGGTGATAACCTGGACAACAGGATGACGAGGTTTAAGTATTTTTTTCCATTTTGTTAATCTATGCTTTCTAACTAGTCAACAATGGCTACATTTTTGTAAAGTGGAAACGAAAAAAAAAAAAAGCCCCATTATCTCTTAATGAAAACAGTAAATGGAGGTGGCAAGAGGAGAAACAGGGAAGGAAGCAGAGAGCACTTTTGCTGCCACAGCCTTCAGCCCAGGAAAATCAAGGGACATCTTCGGCAGGGGCGGCTCTAGAAGGCCAGGCGACCCAAGAGGAGGGGGCAACACTAGGGGTAGCGGGTTCTTGGATGTCTAAGAAGGCTTGTTGTCGTTAGGTGCTGTGGAGTCCGTATCCGACTCATAGCGACCCTACATACAACAGGCAAAACAGTATTGTCAGTGCTTCTCTGCTATTCATGGGGTTTTCAGTGACTGCTTGTTTTTTGGGAGTGGGTTGCGGAGTCCTTCTCCCAACCCTACAGCACCTGCTGTTCCCAGGCGGTCTCCCATCCAAGGACTAACCAGGCTCGACCTTGCTTAGCTTCCGAGAAGTGACGGGATCGGACACCACAGGCCAAAGCAGGCTTACCCAGCCTTAAATACAGAGCAGAGAAGAAATTTAGGGCAGACTTCCTGAAGAACTTGAACCTCTGCGAGCACCAAATCCTGAAATGGCCCCCTTGGGAAGGTCTTCTTGTCCAGGATAGACCGTGGCTTCACTGGCTCGAGGGCAGGGGCTGCCCGAGCGCCCCGACTCCTTCCTGCAGCTGGTCCCTGCGGGCTGCGCTCCCGGCTGAGCTCCCGGCAGGATTCCTCCACCCTCCACCCCACGCACTGCGGGCCGGGCGGGGCGGGCCGTTGCTAGGGGCGGGGCCGCCCCGCCGGCACGGGGATCCGCGGGCTCGGGGGACTCGCGCTCTGCTCGAGAGCTCCAGCTTCGGCGGCGCCTGTTGCTTGCGCCTTCGGGCCGCCGTTTCCCGCCCGGTGTCCCAGGGTAGGCGGCCCGAGAGGGTGCCAGCGTGTGGGTGCCTCCCGCCTTCTTCCCCTCCCCGCGCACGAGTGATCGGAGGGCCGGGAGAGTCCCCGTGCGGCGAGACTTCCCGTGCGCCCTGGACCGCGCGCCAAGACCCCCGGCGCAGAGCCGCGATGAACGCGACCTTCCTGAACCACAGCAGCTTGGAAGATGTGGGCGGCGTGGGCGGCGGCGGCGGGCCCGCCTTGAGCAACGGCAGCCAAGGCCTGGGCACGTGGCTGGACTGCTGCCCTGGGGGCGCGCCGCTGACCGCCAGTGATGGGGTCCCCGTGGGGCTGGCGCCCGACGAGCGCAGCCTGTGGGTGTCGCGCGTGGCGCAGATCGCCGTGCTCTGCGTGCTGTCGCTCACCGTGGTCTTCGGCGTTTTCTTCCTGGGCTGCAACCTGCTCATCAAGTCCGAGAGCATGATCAACTTTCTGGTGGAGGAGCGCCGGCCCTCCAAGGATGTGGGCGCCGCCATCCTGGGGCTGTACTGAGCGCCGCGCCGGCCGCCCTCGCCAGCGCCGCTGCAGGGAGAAGAAGGGAGACCCACACCCTCGTCCCTCTCTTGGCTCGGCGGCCGCCCCTGGGTGGGCAGCGCGAGGCAACGACGCGTCCCGGGGCGCTTTGGCCTGGACATCGCGGGACTCGAGACGGCGGCGCGGGAAGGGACTTCCACCCGCGGTTCGGTCCTGTGTGCGCTTCAGCCCAGGGTGGCGAGATGAGGGGGCTCTTGGCAGTTTTGTTTTTTTTGTTTGTGTGTGGGGTTTTTTTGTTTGTTTGTTTGTTTTTGTTTTTGTTTTTTAAGCTAGGGGCGAGGAGGGGCGTGAGTGTGGGATGCAACGCGAGGCTGAGGTCGCTCGCTTGGCAATTTTGTGTTAGGGCAGTGCGGGAGCAGGTACAAGCAGGTTGGGGAGAGAGTGATTGAAGAATTGGAGTCGCTGAGATTGATGGCCTGAGTTTGCATCAGAAGAGAAATTTTGTAATAAAACTGCAAAACTGCAGGCGTCGGGCTTCCGGCTTCCCACCTGCGCCCATTGTGTGTGTGGTGTGTGTGGGGGGGGAGGGAAGGGCAGAGGGAGGGATGGCATGCACCCTTGTGGCAGCCCTTTTGAGCCCCGTACAGAAAAATCTCCCCCAATGTGGGCGCCTGGGGAGTTTGTGGGGACAGGTCCAGGTCTCTGGAGCCAGCGACCAAGAGAGGAAAACTATTTTCTAGGCTGACAGGGGAGGAAGGAAGTCCTTCGGCATGGCCAGATGATTGGTGAGGTTAATTAAATCACTGGAAATTTGAGCCTCTTCCGTGAGATGGCGGGGTGGGGGGGGGATGGGGGGGAATCAGAGAATTGAGTCCCAAAAGGGGAAAACAGTAACGCTAATAAATGGGGACAGTGAACAAATAAAATTCAGTCGAGGGTGGGGAGCTCTAGAGCTAGTTAAAAATATTAATGATAAGCCCCAAAGCCCCATCGGGGCTTGTTTTGCCCTCACCCTTACAGAAACAGCCTCCAGTCATGTCTGGGAGGGGGACCAGGATGTTTAAAATGCAGAAAATGGCCTCCAATTGCAGTTGTCTTCTGGGGACTTGGAAGCTCCCATGTATTTAGAAATGTCCCCAGCTGCCCTGAAACCCAACACCTCTTGAGGGGGCCAGCTTCCCTTAGAGTAGTGTCAAGTCCTAAGAATGGTGGTATTCCCCAACACCAGGGGGAAGGGGAAGGGGCTGCTCTGGGGACAGCTGAAACCTGGGCATTGTGACTTGTGCACACCCCCTTCACCTCAGTGCCAGCCCCAGTCAGGCACCCTGTACTTGGAAGATTTTCCAGGGGCAGGTTCTAACTGACTCCTCCCTCTTGCTCACCCTGGGTGGAAATGAGGGAGAATAGGAAGAAAGATGCCTGAAGCCTCCCCTGGCTTTGGGAGGAGAAGTGCAAGGAAACTTCTGATGTCTTTGGTGCCATTTCCCTAAGGGAGGGGGGTGATAAGTGGGTGTATGGCAACAAAAGCATAGATGGTGACTGAGTCTGAAAGATCTAGAAACTTCCTGGCTCCTGAGCAATCCTGTGCAGTGTCATCGATATTGAGATGTGTCCCTTCCTTCTCATCCTGCCACCCTGGACTCAGGCCTGGGGATTCATTCATTGGGATGGGACAGTATGTGAGGCCAGAAGCCAGAGACTCCTTGTTAAGTTTCTTAGGGACAAATCCCCTGGCATGGAGAATGTTCTGTTGATGGTTTGGTGTGACCGGCAGGTAGCCAGCAAGATGGGGGTGGGAATGGGGGAGGAGAAGCAGCCTTTGACAATTTAGGCAGCCTAGACCTTTGGCTCCTGACCATCTGGCTTTGGGTGCACAGTTGCCTGGGGTCTGGCTATACAGTGTCCACAAGAATAATGCCCAGACAGCTGCAGGGTGGTCTCATAAAACCCCAAATGACAGGAAAATGGGGGTTTGGGGAGGAACACAGCCTTCACTCTTCTGCCTGACCAGGTTAGAGTGAACACTGAGAACTTCCTGTAATAAAAGGGTGGCTGGGGCAAGAGGAGGATGGGTCAGAGTTCAGTTTCCTGAATTTACTGATGAAGGAAAGCCTTAGTGGGAAAGCCTTGCAGGATTTCTTATTGTTTATTAAAAAAAAAAAAAAAAAAAGACAAGACTGGCACCACACGCATTTGACTTCCATGCTACAATGTACAAACCTCCGCTCCTGTGCACACATGCACAGGTGTACGCTCACATGTGCAGGCATAGGCAAAGTGAAGCTCAAGCCTCAAGAAGGAAACAGTGAATGTGAGTGGAGTCCTGGGGAAGAGGAGGAGATGAGGGGTCACACGTGTAGCCCTTTTTAGTTCTCTGTGCAACCCTGAAGGTCTGAGCTGTATTATGGGAACTTCAGGAAAAGGTAAGAACAGAGTTATGTAAGGTAGCAGCCAGTGAGGCACGATGCTCCAGAGAACAGTGGCACTGGATCAGAATCCTGAGTGTTGGGCACCAGGGAGAATGGAGAAAAAACCTAATTCTCAAAAGCCCTCCAACTCCCAATCCCTGTGCAGCCAGAGCTCTTCTGATGAGGCCCAAGATGCAGAGCCCAAATCTCAGAGGGTCCTAGTTTAGAAGAGAGGAGCCGAGGATCCTAGTCTATAAAGCCTTGGCTGCTCTGCTTCCAAAGCTCTGTGACTTTGGACAAATAGCTCAACCTCTCTGCACCTCTGTTTCTTCATTTACAAAGTGAGAGTGATAGGACCCATACCTCTCATGACATGATGTAAAGTTGTTGTTGTTAGGTGCGGTCGAGTGGGTATCTGACTCATAGCAACCCTCATAGGGTTTTCAATGGCTGACTTGGGATTGCCTTGGGAGTGGATTGCCAGGCCCTTCTCCCATTTTTGCGGTGCTGGGAACTGAACTCAGGACCTCAGAGACTGCAGCGCAGCGCTCTACCAACTGAGCTAAATCCCAGCCCAAGACACTCAAGCTAATTATTAGGAGCCAAGTGTGGTGGTGCATGCCTGTAATGCCAGCATTCTGGAGGCTTTGCCAGGAGGATTGCAAGTTGGAGGGTAAACTGGGCTATATATCAAGGTCTGTGTCAAGAAACAAAAAACAAAACAGCAACAACAATAAAGGGTGATTATCAGGATTATTGTTGTTGTTAGTTTTGTTTATCGTATGAGTGATTTCCTAGTAAAATAGAATTGGATTTCCAAAATGGGATCCCTGAACAAAAAAAAAGTTCATATTGTAGTCTGCAAAGTCTTTCATAGGCAGGATAGACACAATGTGTCAAGTGTCTAACATAGCAAGCTCTGATTCTCACCCTAGTGAGGAAGACTTCATTACTACTCTCATTTTACATGTGAGTAAACTGAGGCCCCAGGAAGTTGCCTGAGGTCATGCATCCAGGACATTGGTGAGTCGGAGGAGCAGTCTCCTGTTTATAGGAGAAGAAACTGAGGCTCATTTTAATGGATTTGCCTAAGTTCATTCCCTCAACAAGCATCAATTGCAAATCTACTGTGAGCCTGGTCCTGTGCTGGGGTAAGTCTAGTCCAAGCCTGCAGCCTCTGAAGCCCTGGGCACTAGCCCTGGGGTTGGGACGCTGGTTCCATGTGTCTCAGAAACCAAGTCAAGCTCTCCATATCTCATCCTCTGAGTTAGGGATGTACTTCTAAGGTCAGATGTACCCTCCCCAGTAAGATGTCCCCTGGCACAGGGGACTGTAGGGAGATACCTCACCACATCCACTTACTCTCCCACTGGCTTGTCCAAACCCAGTTCTCACAGCGGGGTGTGTGGCCATGGCTGCTGTGAGTTACTTTCCCCAGATCCCCATTCAGCAGTAGATTGAGAGCAGCCTTGAGTGTTAGGGGTGGTTTCAGAGGGAAGGAAGCAGGAGAAGTGGTGGGTGTGGACAAAAATGACCTGCATCCAGTATTCCAACCCTGGGGGAAAGATCTGCGTGTGCAAATGCATGAATGCATGCAGAACACACACACACACACACACACACACACACACACACACTTAACTCAAAGGACTCAGTTTTCTGAGTAGCATCCCTTGAGTGTAGCTGTGAACCTCTCTTGTTAATCAAGATCACACCAGGCATGTGATGGGTCCAGAATGTCAAGCCTCAGCTCAGGTCTGACCGGGCAGGTGTCCAGGCCTCTGAGATGGCAGCTGGTGATGGTGGTAAGTGTCTTGGGAGCTGCACCTGCTAACCCTAGCAGTAGTGTCACCATTACCTAACATTGAGATTCTTCTTAGAGGTACACGCCAGGCCATGCATTGTTGTTGTTAGGTGCCGTCGAGTCATGTCCAACTCATAGCAACCCTCATAGGGTTTTCAGTGGCTGACTGTTTCGGGATTGCCTTGGGAGTGGATTGCCAGATCCTTCTCCCATTTTTGTGGCGCTGGGAATTGAACTCGGGACCTCAGAGACTGCAGCGCAGTGCTCTACCAATTGAGCTAAATCCCAGCCCCATCTAAGGGACAGTGTAATCAATGGGGAAGCCAGAACTGAACAATTTTCAGCAAGGATCATCCAACCAGCTCTCCTAAGATTGTCATCTGGTTGTGTTGTTAGGCAATGGGCTCAAGGTCATATCCTTAGCTGGCAGGGGGCGAAAATGACATGCAAAGTTGGGTGCTACTAATGCACCAGCCAGTGCTAGTGTCACTAGGTGCATGGAATGGGCCCTCCTGGTGCTGGGGTGGAGGGAGTTTGGTAAGATGAAAGCAGCTCAGTCTCTGCCCACCATGCACAGAGATCTAATGAGGACATTTTCTGTGCCTCAATGATTTCCTTTTGGGCAGCCAGTGCCTGCCAGTTGGGTATGGAGGTTGGGAGGTGCCTGCAAGCCAGCTGTAATCTGGGATTCTCTTGGGGCCTGCTCTGCAGGGGAATGCATGGCAGAAAGCCTGGAACATGGATCCCAGACATGGACAACCATGCAGGCAAATGAACAGAGGCCAGCATCTATTTCCATAGCCAGACTGCACAGACTTCTGATTCCCTGCTGAGCGGGGACAGGCTGTGGGAGGTTGAAGCGATGGACTGTAGTTGGTGAGTCCTTACTGGGGTCCTTGCCTGTCCCCACGCCTCCTGTCTTGGTCAAGAGCCAGGCTTCATGCAGAGCCATTTTTCCATTCCAGCTGGAGCAGGAAGCAAGAAAGAAGGGAGGGGAGGTGGTGGTAGTGGGGAGTACAGGATAGAATATGAAGGGATAGCACAGAGAAGATGGGATGGAGGAGAAGACAAGAGGGGATGGCAAAGATGATGGATGAAGCAAAGCAAAGTAGGAGGCTCAGCAAGGCCATTATGGTGTCTCAGCAGGAAAATAGAGTTGAAGCAGCAACATTGAGGGTGATAATGGGAGAGGTTTGAGGAGAAAGGGGCTGGGGTTTAGCTCAGTTGGTAGGGTGCTGCTCTGTGGTCTCTTAGGCCCTCTGTTCGATAACCAGCACCACAAAATGGGAGGACCTAGCGGCCCACTCCCAAAGCAATCTTGAAACAATGAGGCATCAAAAATCCTATGAATTGCAGAGAAGCCCTAACATAGAGCCTAACATAGTGTTGGGAAGTGTTTCATTCTTTTGTACATAGGGTTGCTATGAGTCGAACCTGACTCGACAGCACCTAACAACAACATGTCTCAGGATGGTTCCTCTCTTTCCTCAAAGGGTCTGTGTCCTCTGCACCCCACAGCCCCAGGTCTTACTAAAAGGGTGATCCTTTGTGAAGGCCAGGTCCTGGATCCTACCCCTCTCTACTTCGTGAAGCTTTGCCTTCAGTGGGGGAGGGGAGGGGCCTGGCACACGGAACAAAAATGAGCTTTCAGCAAAGGCTGGCTGCGGAGAGGGAAGTCTGGGGAGCTGTGTGCAGAGCGGCAGAGCTCGGGGCTGAAGAGACAAAGCTTTGCCTCAGGCAGGCCTGAGATCAGGACCTCACTCTCATACTTTCTAGCTGTCAGAGAAGCACTTAACCTCTCAAAGCCTCAGTTTCCTCATCTACAAACATTAACTGACCTCTCTGGGTGGTTGGGAAGTTTAAAATGAGAAAATATATGAAAAGCTCTTGATAATACAGTGAATTAAGTGGAAAAAGTGTTTTAAATTGTCTATGAGTCTCTGCCCTGATCCATGTGAAGTTCAAGGTCAGCAAAGGATGTTGTTAGGCCAAGCCAGTGTGGAACAATGAATCCCAGAGCCTCTAATCCCGCATGAGGGGGAGCCAAGCCATGCTATGCCCTTGAATGTCATCTCCAAACAGACTACAGAAAGCATAGAGCTGATCTGCAGTGTGTTTTTCCTTTTAAAATTATTTTACAGATAATTAATGTTTACAGAAGCAAAGAAAGGAAAGTATAGGCAAAAAGTAGCCACAATCTTATAACCAAGGAAGAATCAATGAGTTCTTTGGTATATATCTGTTTGTGTGTTTAGAGATTGATAGAGTTAAAATTGAGATTTTTCTCCAAAAATGTTATCATAGTTTATGTACTGTTTTGAACATATACTGTGGCACTATTTTTTTTTCACTTAATAATAAGTGAAAAACTTAATAGTAATAGTAAAAAATGAATAACCTTATCACCATGATGACAAAGTTTCATGTCAGGCACTAAAGCCATACACACCATCGTTTTAAGCATTGCATATAGTTCTCTTTTACACTTTATCTCCCCAATCCCCTATTGTTGGGTATTATATTGTTTCCAAGCCTCTGAGCCCCTGTATAGGTGAGTGGAACAGCTGCAGCACATTACCCCTTCCTTGTAGATGGACTTTGACAAAAAGCTTAGTTGACTACTGATTGTAGCTGGGGTCCTCGTGTTCCAGCTTCTTTCCCACTGCTCTCTTGGGATCTTTCTGCAAGAACACCTTGATGCTTCAGTATGGAATCTGCAATCATTGAGAAATGATGGGGAAAATGGGGAAGGAGCAAGGTGGGGAGGAGCCAATATTTACTGAATTGCATCTATGAGCCAAACATTTCAAAACATCTCATTATTGCTGGGTGCGGTGGCACACGCCTGTAATCCCAGAAACTCAGAAGGTGGAGGCAGAGGGATCACAAGTTTGAGGCCAGAGGCAGCCTGCATAACTTAGTAAGACTCTATCTCAAAATCTAAGAAAAGCAAAAAATGGGCCAGGGATGCAGACCAGTGGTAGAGCACTTGCAAAGTATGTGTGTGTCCTGGGTTCAACTTCTAAGTACCACAAACTAAACAAAACAAACTCATCTCATTATTTAATTCTCACAGCAACCTTCTATGCTGGGGTTCACACATAAGATTATGAAACCTTGAAGATATCAGATTCCAGCCAGGCGATGGCAGACCTGTAGTCTGGTCCCCATGTGTCTGCCTCCACAGACATTTGCTCTGCTACATGCCATCACTTGTGTGGCTGGCACAAGGACAGAGGTGGAGAGATGCAGAGTGAGAGACCTGGCACCAGGAGATGTACAAGGGGTTTGGGAAAGATAACAAGTACTTCTACTACCATGGAAAGGAGGTGGGGCCTCATGCAATCCTATAAACTCAAATTTTCTGGTCAGGCCTGGAAATCCTCATAGAATGGGACCTGTCTCTCATTCATCATCAAGTCTCTTTAATCATTTAGTGTCCCATAAACAATCTCACTTTAAGGCATTATGTACTTTTTAATACACTCCTCTATTATGGAAGGGGATCGTTTGCCATCTATACCTGCTAAATTGAGTTTCTGGCCATCAGGACAGAGCCTTGTCACAGCACAAAGCAGGGAAGGCTGACAGTTCTGTGGATGTTCAGGGTCTCTGAGCACAGGAAAGCAGCTCTGGCCCCTCTGCAGGGTGAGGTTGGAGGCCCCTCCCACTGTGAAATAGAAGAAATGGACTGTGTGACAGGAGGTGGTGGAACTGGCATTCAAATGGTGGCTGTCTCCTTATTAGACACTTGCCAGCAGCCCACCAGCTCCAGGTATCCCAAGCTAGGATACAGATAAACCATCAGAAGAGGTGCTCCTGGAGGGCTGTCAAGATCACAGTCAGAAGGACCAGCCTCCTCTCTCCTTGCCCCAGTCCTTGCAGGCTTAGGGAACACTGAGTCTTTGCCATGGCCAGGACACTGGAGAGGACATAGGAAAGGAGGAAATGTTTGTGCCCATGGTGAACTCGAGATGCACTGGGCTATAGAGACTAGGAGGGGTTTGCAGTAATGAGAAGGCAGAGCGTCTCCAAAGACTGTCTGGGGCCATTCTCTAGGTCCCGGGCCCCATTCACTTTAGAATATGCCTTGTTATGCTCCTGGCTGCAGACTTAGATAATGAGGTACTCCACTTCAAAAGTGTGGTTTTACATTAATTTTTCTGGGATGTACATATGGACAGTCACATGTGTACATACCAGAGAATAAAATATCCTAATGAACTGCCATAGAGATGAAGCATGGAATGAGGTTGCCATGGTAACTAAAGTGTTTCTGAAAGGCCACATCACCTTGCAGAAGTAGAAAACTCCTGTCAAGAATTTGCAGTTGGAGGCCAAATCACAGACCTTCCCATCAGGCCTAGTGCTCTCTCCGTTTCTTTTATGTCTCCTTTTATCTTGTCTCCTCTTTATCCTTATCATTCCCAAGAGGATGAGATTTTGATTTGGGGAGACCTTCATTCAAGCTAGAACTATCTCACACTAAGAAGTCATGGGGACCAGGTATTTGAGGCCTCAGAGAGGTGTGAGGAAGTATGCTCCCAGGCCCTACCTCTGGCTCACTGCTGACTTGCTGTCTGACCTTGGAGAAGCCATTTCTCTTTTTCTGGATTTCCTTTCATACAAACTGAGGAAGCTGGAGTAGATGGCCTTTTAGGATTATCGAATACCCTTTGCCTTGCTGAGCAACCAACCTCCTTCCTGGTGTCTCCTTAGGAGAGGGATGAGCTGTCCATGGTTCTGAATTCCTGAATGTTGAGCTCCTGGGCCATGTTCTTTTCTCAACAGATCCTGGCTGTTCTCAGCACTCTTAGGACCTGCTGGACTCTTAACACCTCCATCAGAAGCCTAGGACCCATCTGAGGCTGGAAAGGAGATGCCAGAGGGTTTTGGAGTTCACTGAGCACTAGAGGAGGAATCTGGAGATGTGGGCTAACCTGACTGAATTGTGCTGTCAGGATTTTTTTTTTTATTAGAAATTTTTAATGTACATCATAATGATTCATTTTGACATGCTTTTCCTTGTGACAATTTTCATATATGCAATTTTATAAGCATTATTCATATAGGTTACCCCTTACCCTCCTCTATGTTCCCCCCCTTCCCATCTAAGTTTCCCATCCAAGTCTTCTCTATCTTTTACTATATAGTATTTTTCTATATGTCCTTGGGTTCCATTTCTGTTTAAGATAGAAACTTTTCCTGTGGTGGTCTTTGTTTCTATCTTGTTAGAACAATTACATGCGATTTCTAGTCCATTTATATTGACCTCATTCTTATCTTCCCTCCCCCCCTTTTAATGTGATCTGTCAGGATTTTTGATGAGCCACATTGCCACTGTGGACCTTTGTGTCGTCATCTGTGAAACTGAGGTGGAGACTAGATGATTGCTAACACCAGATGGGCCCAGAAGAGTCCAAGAAGCTTGCATGTACTATGGGGCAAGGAGAGCCCTGAAAGAGTCAATCTTTCCTCCTATGTCCTGAAGTTCAATTTCTCCAGTAGTGACTGCAGGCAGGGAACAAAGCACACTCCCTTGTCAGGAAAATGTGTTCATATTGTCTGGAAGAAAAGAGAGGCAGTGAGCAGATGTAGCATTTACATGTTCTCAAATGACAACTGAACACTGATTAGTACTTCTGAAATATGTCAAAACTATAATAAAACTCCTAACTATGTCATCCGCCTACTTATCTGATTATCTTTCTAGAATTTACTTCCCTCCTAGTAGCATAGGATGAAAAAAGAAAAAAGAAAAAGCTTAAAAGGAGTTCATGCTGGGCGGTGGAGGGACAAAGGAATCATGATTTGCTCTGAAATGTCTTGTGTTTTGCATGCCTTGGTGTCCCCACTTGACCACATAATGCAGTGGTTGGCAGTGTGCAGTCCACAGTCAAGAAGCCCTTGACTCAAGCTCTGCTTCTTTTCCTTAGTAGCTGTGTGACATTCTTTCCAAGCATCAATATGCATTTGAAAAATGGGAGTTAGTCATACATACCTCTAAGTATTATGGAAAGGATGAAATAGCATAATTTATGGAAATCGTTAGTAGGCAGTGTCTAGCTCACACTGAAAGTGACTCTTTTGGTTATCTGTAGCTGTATACCAACCTGTCCCCAAAATTTTATGATTTAAAATGATAATCACTTTATTAACACTTATGATTCTGTAGATTGGGCTCAGCTGGGCAGTTCTGTTGCTGCATGTGATGTTGGCTAGAACTGCACCCATCTTGGGGCCAGTGGGCTAGAGTGTCTTAAGTCTGGCACTCTGGCAGGGACAGCTGGAAGGCTGTGCTTAGCCAGGAAGGCTGGACACCTTTCCTCTCCTCCATGTGGCTTCTCCACACAGTTTACACAGTAGGCATGTTTCTTCACCAAACTGCAAAGGGAGAAGTTTCTGGGACTTCAGAATTGGCTGAGAATTGGCACATTTTCTTTTCTGCCACATCCTATTTATTAAAATGAGTTGCCAGCTCAGTCTGGATTCAAAATGGGAGGAGACTGCATGAGGACATGAATACCAAGAGGCGTGGTTCATTGGGGGGTATATTTGAAAACCAACTACTACATTGATTAATAAATAGTTTTATTATTGGAATTCCAAATAGATCCCACTCTGGTTTTTTTTTTTTTTGGGGGGGGGCGGTACTGTGGGACTGAACCAAGAGCCTCAGGCATACTTTGCAAACTCTCTGCCACTGAGCTTCACCCCTAGCCCATTTTTAATTGTTTTAATTGAGACGGGGTCTCACTAAGTTACACAGGCTGCCTCTGGCCTCAAACCTGCTGTCCTCCTGCCTCCACCTCCCTAGTCACTGGGATTACAAGTGTGCACCACTGTGCCCAGTGGTCCTACTCCTTTATCCCTTTTAGAAATACCATCTTCTGTTGGAATTGCACAGTTATTGAACAAACACATGTTGGATAAATAAAATGACCCAGAACCATATGGTCACCCTTTTAACTATGTCCCCTAGAATAGGAGTCATGTTTCTGTTTCTCCCATATCACCCCACAGGCCTAGGCCTGCAAGGTTTGAACTCAGGGCCTCACACATGCTTTGCAATCACTCTGCCATTAAGCTGCACCTCCAGTCCATTTTTCACTATTTTTTTTTAATCTTGATACAGGGGTTTGCATACAGTAGGTATTAAGGGCTGCACTTTATTTTTTTTTTTAATTTTTTTTTGGTACTGATTTAACCTAGGGCCTTGTGCCTACTAGGCAGGCACTGTACCACTAAGTTACATCCCCTGTGCTTGGTTTTTTGAGACAGGGTCTTGTGTAGCTCAGGCTGGCTTTGAATTCACTATGTAGCTCAGGCTGCCACAATACCCATCAAGGTTTCACAATTTTTGTTGGATATTAATATTTATATACAGTTTTATTTTTGTTAACATTTTCTCTGTGTACATTTTCTTTAACCCTTCCCCTTGCAAATTTTGCATGTCATTCTATTTTGGTACATGTCATAGAGCTGGGTTTTAAAATATATAGTATTTTGATGGTGTGTTCCCTCTATTTTAACTTATTGTGAGCACAAATATATTTGGGTTTATTTTATTGCTTTCTGTTATTACCACTCTTTTAATTTGCTTTTCTTCCTTTTCTTGTGCCTTCTACTGGTTTGGAAGTTAAGTGTTTTATACCATTTATTTTAGCAGCTACCCTTCAATTTTTAATAGCATCCTTCTTGGAAAAGTATGAAATTAATATCTCTACTTTCATCTTGGACAAAATTGAGACTGTACATATTTAATTTCTGGTTATCTCTCCCATCTATCAAGGTTTTTGCTGTTGTTTGGTCTTGTTTATTTGTTTGTTTAGATGGTTCTAACTGTGTAACCCAGGCTGGCCTCAAACTTGCAATTATCCTGACTCAGCCTCCTGAGTGCTGAGATTAAAGGCATAAGGTACTGGAGGGGTTGAGCCCAGGGCCTCACCCATGCTTTGCAAGCATTCTACCACTGAACTACACCTCCAGCCCATTTTTTTAAAACTTTTTTTATTTTTATTTTTATTTTTCATTTTGAGACAGGGTCTTGCTAAATTATGCAGTCTGCCTGTGGCCTCAAATTTGTAATCTTCCTATCTCCACCTCCTAAATTGCTGGGATTACAGGCATGCACTATGGTGCCTGATGCTCCACCTTGATTTTTTTACTGTCCCCAAAGTAGCCATTAAAAATATGTCTTTTGGTTTTTATTTTAAATTTACAATAAGATTCACTTTGGGGATGTATAGTACTGTGAGTTTTGACAAATGCTTAAGAGTTGTGAGGTCACTAACACAATCAAGATACAGAACAGTTCTACCGGGAAGGACTCCCTCATGCTGCTGCTTTGTAGTCAAATCTTCCTTCTTCCCCCTACCCCCAGGTGACTACTGCTCTTCTCTATTCTTATGGATTTTCTTTTCCTGAATGCCAAATAAATGGAATCATATAGTAAGTCACCTTTTCCATCTGGTTTCTTGCACTTAGCTTAATGCATTCAGTGTTATTTTATGTATCAGTAGTTCATTTCTTTTTATTGATGAGCAGTTAGTTATACTCAATTGGATGGATACATCACAGGTTTTATTGTTTTGTTTTTTGAAACAGAGACCCAGGCTGGATTGGAGTCTGCTATGTTGCCCAGGCTGGTCTTGAACTCCTGGGCTCAAGTGATCCTCCTGCCTTAGCCTCCTGAGTACTTGTCACTGTGCCTGATCATATGACAAGTTTTTAAATTTATTTTTATTTGCTTATTTTATTTATTTTTTTTCAGTACTGGCATTGAACCTAGGGCCTCACACCTACTTTGCAATTGCTCTACCACTGAGCTGTACCCCCACCCCTTTTTAAAATTTTTTATCTTGAGACAGCGTCTTGCTAAGTTATGCAGGCTGACTCTGGCCTTGACTCTGTGATCCTCCTGATCCGCCTCCCAAATCACTGGGATTATAGTCGTGCTGCCATGCCCAGCTAAGTTTTTAAATTTAAAATTTTATTTTTATCTATCTCTAGTTGAAAGATATTTGGTTTGTATCCAGTTTTGGGTGACTATGAATAAAGTCAACATAAATATTCATATGTAGTTTCTTATGTATGTGTGAACAAAAATTTTCATTCCTCTTGAACAAATACCTAGAAGGGAGATTGCTCTATCATGTAGGTAGTATATGCTTAACTATATGAGAAACTGCACAAGAGATTGCTTTTAGTAGTGGTTGTTCCATTTTGCATTCTCACCAGCAATGTAAAAGCATTCCAGTTGCTCTGCGCCCTCATCAACCCTTGGTATTGTCAGTGTTTTGTATCTAATTTCTTTGCCTTTTATATATGCCTTTCTAGCATATATGTAGCAGTATCTCATTGTGGGCTGAATGTGTATTTTCCTCATGAGTGATGATGTTGAGCATTGTTTCATGTGTGTATTTGCTATCCTTATATCTCCTTTGGTGAAATGTTCTTTGATCATTTTTTAAGTTGGGTTGCTTTCTTCTTATCATTGAGCTTTGCGAGTTCTTTGGATACAGGTCTTATGGTAGATATATTATTTAGGAAATGGCATTCTGGTTTTCCTCCCTGAGTTGGGTCGGGAGTCAGTCCTGAGAAGCTGACCACTTCTGAGTGTCTGGTCCAAGTGAGGTTCTGGACCCTACTACTGTGGACAGACCTGGACCCTAATGTCCACTCTGAAGCCCAGCCTACGAGGTCCTGTCCAGGGGTGCAGCCAGCCTTCCTCAGATGGCCTCTTTCTTGCATCTCTCTCTTCCTGTTCAGTCTGGAAGGGGAAGGGAGAAAATCAGCTCTGGGGGTAAGAATGGCCACCAAGGACCTCCAGGAATGGGAGAACTTTCTAGGGTTAGAGAGACAAAAAGGGAAGAGATACACTTTGGGGCAGAGCGAGGGATGGCAAAGGAGCGATCCTGGAACTGGAAAAGTGCTCAAGAAATGCTCTATCTTAATCCCATCCCACCCTATGTGAGTATACGACATTGCTATACAGGGGAGTTGGTACGAAAACAGTTATTGTGCAAATGCATCCCATATACTGATGGATGGTCACATGGTGAAGACACTTAGAATATTCATAAATTCCTTTGAGTGGTTTTCTTCCAAAAATCTGGGCTTCCAAGTGCAGGCAAAACCCAGTGGGGTCCTTTTCTTTACTCTAGAGATACACTCAAACTACCTTTTTCCTTCATCCCCAAAATTAAGATGAAAAACCTCTCATTTCCCCTGAGACATAAAATGCAAGCTGAGCTACAGGATCTGAAAAGTTTCTGTGGCTCTTGAGTAATACCAGACAAAGAGAAAACCTGAAAACTGTGTGTAAGCACAGGGCTGGATTTAGATTTCTCCAAAAAGAAAGCAGAATGCTTTTCCCTATTGAGCCAAACTTCTTTAAAATAATCAAATAAAAGTTGGAGGCTACACACTTTGCTGCCTGCCATTGAGCTTACTCTGCCAGTCTCCTCGTGTGTCTGCTGGTAGGAAGCAGATGACACTTCTGCTGCTAAGCCACCCCCCTCCCACCTGCCCCCTCTCTCTAGTACTGCTCTGGTTACACTCTAGGTTCCCACCACATTCTTCACAGCAGCTCTCAGCCCAACCCAGGGACCGTTCCTCCTGTTGAGGAGAGCCTTGGCACAGCTAATGTTGTCAGGTTGTTCTGCATGGCCCCTCTGACACCTCCTTGTCTTTGTGTTGGACTAGACTTTGGTAAAAGCATCTCCCATCTCAAGCTCTTCACTCAGCCTTGTGACAGATCTTAGAAGTAGGGTGTACACCTCACCCCAGGGGAAACTAAAGGGTCATGCAGCAAGTTTATGGGGTGGGTAGAGAGGCTAGAGCTCAGTTCTCCCAGCTCATGTCATGTGTGAGCTCATTATGGGCTGCACTCTGTCTTCAGGCAGACTCAAACTCCCCACAGCCTTTGGCTCTCCCTAAAGTTGGGTCCATCCTCAGCCCACTCCAACACCTCAGGAAGCCAAGGGGAGCTCGTGTCCATCAGGTGGGTTGAGGGAGGGATGATGCCCTATGGCTGAGCCCACATGCCTGAGTAGCAAGTCCTTCTGAGCACCGCATCCCTGAGCCTTGGAGTCACTCATCTTTAAAGCTCCTTTCACATCCTCCTTCCAATGGCCTTTGGCTTAGATGGGCTCTGAGATGCCTTGGATCCAGTCACTAGCACTTCCTCTGATTTAAGAATAAAAGGAAGCCATTCTCTGAGCCCCCACGCATATCTCCCACCCCCAGAGGCTTCTCTGCTAGCTCCTGCTGTTGCGACTATCAGGAGTGGATTTTTGGGTAATTGTTGCTATGGATACCCTGTCTTGAGTTATTGTGCAAATGCATCCCATCTTTCTCCTTATTTGGTGTTGGATATGGATGCCCAGAAAATGTGGAGGCTAAAGACTCTTCATGTCTCTCCCTTGCCCTCCAGCATGGTTTACCTGGGCCAAAGCCTTTGGGCAGCTTGCTCCCCATTCCTGACTCCTCTAGGCCCCCTGGTCAGTCACTGCCATGGAAAGAAAGCCCTGGACAGCTGAGGCCCCTGCTCTCCATTGGTCATGGATGGGGCATCCCAGAGCTAATGACACTTGGCAGCTACTGACCCTTGGGACCATCAGCCCCCGGGGAATGGATCCAACATTCCTGTTCTCTTTCTCCAAGAAACCAAACCTGTGTAGAAGTTGAGGAGTTGCTGGGTGCAGTGGCATAAGCCTATAATCCCAGCTACTCAGGAGGCTGAGGCAAGAGGATCATGAGTTTGAGGCAAGAGGCAGCCTGTGCAACTTAAAGAGAGCTTGTCTCAACAACAACAACAACAACAACAACAACAACAAACAAAAAAAACAAACAAAAACAAAAAGGAGGATGGGGGTTGCAGCTGAGTGGTAGAGTACTTGCCTAACAAGACCATGGGTTCAACCCTCCAGTACTGCATAAAAAAAATTATTTAGTTGCTCAGTCAGACCCCAGCTCCTCCCGCTTCCATAAGCATACCACGCATGTGGATTCCTGCTACAGAATCCTGGGAAATCATCTTGCCTCTGTCCCCCAGTGTGCTCAGCCTCCTACGTACAGATGTCTGGATCATTAGCACTATTTTTATCATGTCTCTCTCCTATCTAAGGTCTGGCCCATCTCTCCCTCAATTCTCCTACCAAATACAGACTGAACCTGCATTCAAAATCTTCCCAAAGTTCCTCCCTCTCTCCTACACAAGCTGCAAGCCAGTGTTCACCTTTGTTCTCTGCTTTTGGTAGTTCCAGAGAGCTCAGCTCAGCTCAGTTCTGGAGGGCAGCCTGGCCTTCCTCACACCTTTCTCCCTCACACAGGCTAGTTTTCCTTCCTGCATGGCTTTCCCTGACTCTTTGGGGAATCCATTGCCTTCTTCAAAGACCCATTAGCATTCTCCCTCCACGGTGGCTCACTGTGTCCTTTTTAAAATGCTTTAGTCTTTGGACAGGGGCAGGGGCTGGAAAGGCATGGTAGCCTGTTGAAGACAGCAGGATGATGGCACTCTCTCCTGCCAGCTAGCCTGTCACCTGCATGGGCTACTCCCATCTAATGGGAGCTATGAGACAGTAAACATATGATCACCTGCTAGGTGTTTGTCTAATTGGGTTTGACACACTTCTCCATAATGGGATTCATTGTTACACAACAGTAAAGAACAAGAGAAATAAGAAAAGCTTGTAAGGTGGAATCCTGGACACATTTGGGGAGAGGATTTTTGCTTATGTTGCTACCCAGGAGGGAACAGGATCTGAGTTGGAATATTGCAAAAGTTGCAGAATGATGGATTCTGATCCAGGACTAATTTTATGGGCTGCTGATCAGTTTCCCCCTGAAAATTAGGGTGGCTTTTCCTGCTAACTGCTCACCATTACCCTCTTCTTCCTGTTCTACATCTCTTTAGGGTTGCAGTGAAGCCTCCATATTTCTTACCTTGCCAACAAGGCTCCATAAGGCAGGGAAAGATGTTTCTAGAGGGTCTAGTTCCTAGTCTGATGTGAGGAGAGACAGCATCTGGATTCCCAATCTAATGGGGGAGTTCTATCAGGGAGTTCCTAGTCTGCTGGTGGGAACACAGCCCCTGTTCTAGAGAGTTCTTCAGTCACCTAGAGGAGTGGGGTGGGTTTGGGCAAAATGAGATACAGCTATGCTCAAATGACACATGGAACCAAGTCCAACTGGAATCAGTGTTAACAAAAATGAGTAATCACACAGGCAGGAAGGCTATGGAGTTAAGACCTGGTTGGGCAGGCTTCTTAGAGTGAGTGAGTGCTGCAGCAATGGTCTGGGGAGGGTAGAAGGGATTCCAGGCCATGCACTGCTTCAGAGGTGTTATTGACCTGACACATAATTTAGGAGTTAGTGAGTTTATTCCTTAATGAGTCTAGTTCAGATATCAAGTGTTTTCAAGTTCCTATTTGGCTCTTGTTGAGAAAAGAATTTTGGCAGTTCAAAGTCATTTGAATTAATATTTATGATGTATCAATTCTTCTTCATTATGTTGAGATAGCTTGGGGGCAGAGAACAGAGACAAGCAAAGACATGTGTTTTTTTGTTTGTTTGTTTGTTTTTTGTTTTTTGTTTTTCATGTGGAGGTTTTCATTCAAGTCTCTATTACTGAAAGAGACAGAAACCCAATGTAAACCTGCTTAGATAGGAAAAGGGTTTATCAACCCTCAAACTGGGACACACTAAAGCTTCAGGCATGGCACAGTGCAGGGTCTTAACTCATATTCATATCCATATTCATTCTCTCTCTGTCTCTTCCTCTCTCTCTTCTCTCTCCTCTCTCTCTCCCCCCCCCCCCCACCGCCAGCTCTTGGTAGACTTCATCTTAAGCCACCTTCTCCACAAGGATGGAATCAAGGCCTATGGGTTAGGGTGTTGTGACCTCAGGGGCAGGGGTCAGTTAGGATTCGAGGGAAAGGGACCACACCAACTGAATCTGTTCCTTTGGAAATCCTTTAGCAGATGTCTCCCCAGCAACGTCTGCCACCTCTTATTGGCCAGAACTGAATGACATGAGAACTCTGAGCTGCAGGGAAGTCTGGAAAGGGAAGTATCTCTGTTTTTGTAAAATGAGAACCAGAGAATAGATACTGGTCAGAAGACCAGCACTGTCTACAGGAATACCAGAGAAGATTTTGATTGGCTCTGCAAGGTCATGTGGTCATTTCTGAACCAGCTATGACCTAATGATTGGCCAGGCCTCTGACTAGCCAGACTGCTTCGAGTGCTTACCCCTGTCGCAGGTGCCAGGCCCAGCTTAGTCCCCTGGAATAGGATTTCCACAAGAAGGAGACATTCTGTTACCAGCAGAAGGGGATAGGGCGTGTAGTCCAAAGACGGGATGCCTAGCAGATAAATAACATATGCTCACTACAGGAATTTTTCTGCATAGAAAGAAAACATACAAAAAATAGCTTCAGAAAATAAATAGCATCAGGAATCTCCCCCCTCCCTGGCACAACATATACCAAGTTATGTTGTGGGGCCCAAATATAGCCACTCTGAGAGGACACAGAAAATGATTTAGAAAGGAAGACTTCCTGGTGGGAGTGCATTTGGAGCTGGGTTGTGAGGGAGGTGGTGTCTAGAGAGGAGGAGCAGAGAGGCAGAAGTCAGAGGGAAAAGCAACATGCAGGGGCCAGGAACAGGGCTGGCTAGAGGAGAGAGGGAAAAGGAGCTCTGAGTGGTCCCATCCACAGCCATTTTTCCTCCCTGAGAGTACCTGGTGCCCCCTAAACCAGAGGATTCCTTTTTGAATTGGATCTGTAACTGGCTCTGGAGCAGTCCTCATTCGTATTCCCTTGGCTAGGGAGGTTGGATGGGGACAGGGATGCTCTCCAACACTGAACTCTGGGGGGGAGGAGGGAGGTGGTTCCAACACCAGAGCAAAAAAGGAGCCCTGGGATTGAGTTCCTAAATCCACCTAAGAAGCCATCATATAGACGTTTTCAAGGGCTAGCCAGTTACCAGGCATCTCTCAGGAGGCTCTGGCTGGTGGCTTGACAGTTCACTGCTAAACCTGGGATCTGGAGCCGTGGGCTGGTGCGACAGCTGGGCGAGAAGCCCAGCTCAGGCAGCTGGGATGGGAATCTTTAAGGATGAACACGGTGGGTAAGGAGCTTGCTGTTGCCATGGAAACTGACTCTGGGTGGATGAGACATGGCCCAATGGGTAACTATGGGGAGAATGTCACTCTCTACCTGGTTTCATTGTGGGCAGCCAGCAGGTACCTCTGGAACTCGCTGTTCCAGCCAGCTTGTGGGCTCTGCCCACTTCTGTCTGCCCCCTCCCAGGAGCATCACCATTTGGCAATGTGAGTGAGAGTTTATGTCGATATCTAAGGGGTCTGGGGAGATGCCCTCACCCTGAGGTACTGTGCCTGGCAGAAATACAATATAATGCCAGGACATAAGACTGTGGCTGGGGCCAGGATGGGGTGGCCTGTCCCACACAGCAGGGTAAAGCAGCGGGAACAGTGGGTTGGGAGTAGGTGACCTCTGATTCCAGATCTGTCATCAGCAACTGGCTAGGTGGCCCTTCACAAGTTATTCTCCCAGAAATCCGGCTTGGTGGGCCCAAAGACTCTTTCCTGCCCCCCTGTTCCTCAGTTCTGAGATTTGGAACCAGACAGTTTTGATCTCATCAGCCCCTTTGTGTCTCAGTACACTGAACTACCCTACCCCAGCACAGAGCATACCCCAAAGAGACCAGTCTGGGCCCTTCTCAGGCCACTGAGCAGGATTTATAGCAGACAAGATGCCAGGGCAGCCCGCTTCCTGCTGGCTTTTGCTGAGTTCAGGGTGTGTATACTCACCCAGGAAGCCCCTGAAGTTCACAGCTGCCCTGATTGCTCCCAGAAATGGGCCTAATAAGCTGCCTTTTGCAATTATGCACTCATTTCCAATACGTGTTATTTTAATTGGGCCTTTTCCTGGGACTAGCATGAAAGAAAAAGCAATTTGCCGCATGGGCTTTGGCCTCTGGCATTGAGCTCACACTTAAGATTCCATTTCCTCTGCCCTCTCTCTCCTGTTCCTCTCCTTCCCCTCCTCTTCTCCCCTCCCTTGTAGCCCTGTCACTCCCTCTGCAGCCTCCTCAGCCAGTGGCCTCCTCTCTGCTCTACAAGGGGCTGGGGCTCAGGAAAGGGGGAAGAGGACCCAAGAATCCTACTAGGGGCCAGGGATGGGGAAAAGAAATGACTCAGGGGCTGCCAGCTCCTGTGGGCTGTTGGAGACACTGAAAATATTGGAAAGGCAACAACTAAAAAAAAAGAACCTTAAGTTCCCACAGTAGGAAAGGGACCTCTGGCCTATTTTCATTCTGTGATGCCTCCAGGAGGCCTCATTGCATTTCTTTGGGATATGGTTTCATTTCTTCAACACTTGATGCTCATTCCAGCCTCAATTAATATTTTTTGAAATGCCTGCTGTGTACAGAGGGACAAGGAATGTAGGAGGGCAGAGAGGAATGAACCTGCTCTCAGGCATACTGTGTCTGGCCCAGTCTACCTTTCCATGCTCAACCCCAAGCCCAAGCTATCACCCCAGAATCCTCTTGTGCTTTCCAGAGCATATCCCTCTGCTCAGATCTTCCCCTGCTGAGCCCTGCCTCCTAGGCTCCCCTGGTCAAGTCAGACTCACTCAAGATTCAGCTCAGAGCCGCCCCCAGAGTCCCAGGGTGGGCAGGTACTACTTCTACCATACCCCAAGCACCTTTGGTGATGGAATTTGTGCATTTTATTGTTGAGAGCTTCTTATGGATGTCTTCTCAACTAGGTGTGTACATTATTCAGAGGATATGGCAGATCATACTTCCCAAATATGGCCACACTCATGTGCTCATCCCATCCTACCTAATCTACTTCCTACCAAGAAAAAGATGGCTGGGAGCTTAGGATTGCCACAGACCAAGGGGTATAGCAGAATGAAGCTCTGCAACTATGGAGGTTTAGTCATGAAAATGATATAGATCCCACCTGGCTCTCTCCCATGGGACACTCACCTTTGGATCCCAGGCACTATCTGTGAGGAAGCCCTGGCCATGTGGAGAAGCCTTGTGCAGGTGTTCTGGTGGACAGCTCCAGCCCAGGGCTCAGCCGACATCAAGCGCAAAAAGTGTCAGTGAACATTCAGATGGTTCCCCTCCACAGCCTTGGAATCACCCAGCTGAGGCTCCAGATGTCATGGATCCCTAGGAACTGTGAGGTGTGACAAGCAAGTATTATTGTTTTAAGGCCCTTTATTTGTGGTGATTTGTACCTGACAATAGATCATTGAGGCAGACATGGCTTTTTTGAATCATGTTTGTACTCTCAGGACCAGATCCATGACTGGTAGCTGGTGGGTGCTCAACTAATGTTCATTGAATGAATGGATGAACGAACTTTAGCAAGGGATGATTTTAGTAGGGCCTCTCAATCATGTTGTCATCTTTCCTACACACTTTCTCCATGATTCCACTGTTCACAGGAGACCCTGCTGACATCTGCCTTGATGACATCACAGAGCCCTAAATCAGCCAACCTTGAAAGCTGTCAGACCTTCAGGTTCTGACTGCCAGTGCTCTCCAAGTTGGGATTTCTCATACTTGCAGCCCAGAGCATCCTCACTGAGTTACAGGCTTGATCATTTTTGTTTTCTGTCAAGTAAGCCATTATTAGCATTCCCATTTCAATCAAATATGAGGACACTAAGGCTGAGAAAGAGCAAGTGAATGAGGACCAAAAAGAAATAAATGCAAGCCTTCTGATGCCAAACTCAATATTATGTCCACAACATTATTACAGCTCCAACAAATAAAATCTAACAGGCAAATACTTGCGATATTTTCTTTGTACTTTCTTCAAGAATCTCAGTTCCTTGACTAACAATCATGCCAGGCTCAGACCCAGCTCTTATGCAATGCTAATTAAAAACAAAGCTTGGATGACCATCCTTTTATGTCCCCAGGCTGTGAATCAAATACTTTATGTGCTTTGCAGCACTCACTAGCTACAGCCACCCTGTGACTGGGACATCATTGATCTCATTAAGGTACAAGAACAGACCTAAATCACTCAAGTTCCCGCAAGTAATAAGGGGCGGAACAGATACTCAAATGACTTAAATTCTTTGCCTTCTTACAAAAAAAATCACTTCCATTGACTCTACTCTCAAATACAAGCATGTGAACCATCATTGTTGTTGTTGAGTTGTTGTTGTTGTTGTTAGGTGCCATCGAGCCATGTCCGACTCATAGTGACCCTCATAGGGTTTTCAATGGCAGATTGTTTTTAGGATTGCCTTGGGAGTGGGTTGCCACGTCCTTCTCCCATTTTTTGTGGTGCTGGGAATCGAACTTGGGACCTCAGAGACTGCAGAGTAGTGCTCTACCAACTGAGCTAAATCCCAGCCCTGTTGTTGGGTGGTTGTTGTTCTTGTTAGGTGCCGTCGAGTCGGTATCCGACTCATAGCGACCCTCTGTACAACAGGGGAAACACTATTGTCAGTGCTTCTCTGCTGTTCATAGGGTTTTCAATGGCAGATTGATTTTTGGGAGGGGGTTACCAGGTCCTTCTTCCAAGCCTACAGCTTCTGGTGTTCCCAGGCAGTCTTCCATCCAGGTACTAACCAGGCCCAACCCTGCTTAGCTTCCGAGATCTGACGGGATCGGATGCCACAGGGCCATAGCTGCAGGGTTGTTGGAAGTAGTTATTGTACCCATCATATAGGCAGAAAACTGAGGTTTGGGTGATAAAGCCCAACGTTGGGCTACTAAGAAGTGCTATGTCAGGATTCTAAGTGACAGCTGCCATCCCCATTTCAAACTCTATCCCACCACTACCGTCATACCACGGTGCATCTCAAAAGATCATGTCCAAGGTCCTTGGAAGTCAGAGTCCTCCCAGGAGAGCAGAGCTTGTCCACACCCAACACCAGATTGCCATCTTTTCCACTAGGTCTCCTCAGTGTGTCAATGTCACAAAAAAGAGCTATGGGGAGCTCTCAGAGTACTTGGCTTTGCCAGCCTCTGCATGCCCCCAATGCCTCTGCCCAGTTGGTAGCTTTACCAGGTCTGAGTGGAATGAGTCCATGTCACTGGGTACTCCTAGGGGAGACTGGCAGAGCCCCAGCACACCTACACCAGAGAGGAGATTGATTTTCCCCAGTAGTAGGTGCTGGGTCCAGGGCACGACCTGGGGTCCTTCCCTAGCCCTTCTCATTCCAGGATGACATGTAAGGATCCTGCATCTGCATTCACTCCAGGGCCTCTTGGCTTTCCTGGCTCCTTTCTCCAGCTTTCCTCCAGTACTTGCTACTCTTTGTACAGTCTTCCCCCAAACCCAGCCTGGTGAGAAGTGAGCACCTACTCCTCCCCTTAAGGTCTCCTCTGCAGACTCCTCAGAAACAGGCACCAGTATCACGCTTCAGGCCCGCTTCAGCTCCTCCTCCAAGAAGCCTCCTCACCCACTCCCACCCTCTGGGTGAGCCCTCTGTCCTCTGAAATGCAAATCCCTGATATCTGCCCCCCTTGCTGTCCCATGACATCTCTTATAATTAAAGGGCCTCACTCTGTAGCTTAGGCTGTCCTTGAACTTGTGATCCTCCTGCCTCCACCTCCCAAGTGCTGAGATTACAGCATGAGCCACAGTGCCCAGCTTGACTTTTTATGTTAAAAGGGGGAAAAACTGGGCTTGACCTATTCTTTTCCTTAAGTGAATATCTCAGGTCTCCCACATCTTTAATTAAGCTCAGTTCCCTCCAAATGGGTGACCTTAACATATTTATTTAATGTGCCCTTCTCATCCAAGGAGGTGGCGGCCACTCCCATCCTAGAATTCAGTTCTTGGGGCTGCCTGCCAAGGGTCTCCCAAGGTCCCTGGACTGAAGACAGGCTGCCCTCTACCACAGGTGGAAAAAAAAATGGTTTCCTGGACAAAGTCACAATGACATTGAATGTGCACTCGCTGCTTGCATATAGCAACAGGAACCTGAGCAGCTCCCAGGAGATCAGGGCTCTGTCTCTAGGGCTTTATCTTTCAATATTCACAACAACCTACACCGGTCCCAAGGCCCTGTGATTATTCTGCCCCCCTACAGAGATGCCCACTCACTGGCCTCACACCTCCATCCCTGTGTGTGCCCAAGGCAGAAGTGCGCAAAGGCACCAGGGGGTGGTCGGAAAGGGGACGGAGAGTGGAATTGCTTCCCTTCTGCATGGCTGCCACCTGTCGTTCTCTGATGAGTGACCACCCACCAAAGATCAGCTCCATTTCAGGCCTCTGAGCAGCAACCAGTTCTTCCACGGGGTCAGAACCTGCTCAGGCAGCTTTGAGCCACTCAGATAATGGTGGGTGAGGGGCCTCAGCCCTCCCAGCAGCCTTTCACCACTGCCTCCAGCAGCTAAAGGCTCGTTGGAGCTTATTAACTCCCCCAGGCCACCCCTTCCTCTCCATGCCTCCCACTGGTCCTCTCCTTCACCCAGCTGAAGCCCATCACCATTGACTCCGGAAAACCTTCCTACTCAATGTCCCCACCATGACAGCTGCTCTGAACGGTCGTCCTTCAATGGTGGGGCCTCTGCACATTACTTGGCCCTTTGGCTGTTTCCTAGATACAGGGCTGTCTCACTGGCTGAACAGGATTAATGGCTCACCATGTCTGGAAGGCTCTGAGAGCAGTTGACTCCTTGGAAGGCTGAAAAAGCCTGAAGCCCAGGCTCTGCCCCAGACCCAGTAGCTCAGAGCCTCTGGGGGTAAGACCCCAAGTTAGGACTTTTGAAACTCTCCAGGCCATTTCAGGGAAACGGCCGAGACTGCTCCAAGGTTGTAGAGTCTGCCACAAACACTAGGTCATTTGGACCTCGTGCCCACCTGGGAAGGGACATGAAACAGGTGTTGTTCCATTCTAGGAGAAAGCAGAGACTCAGAGAGGAGCGTGTTACGTGGGGCTGCGACCAGCAGGGCTGGGACCTGAAGCCAGATTCTGATTCCTGGGTTTGGACTTTTAGTGCTGCCTCCGGCTCTGTATCCATGCACCACAGAGGACAGAGTGGTGCCCCGCACTGTGTGCCAGGAACAGCTACAAAGTGCTGGGCACACCCAGGTTCTGGGAGCCAGCTCAGCAGCCTGAGCACACAAAAGTGGACATCCTTCCCAGTACTGTGGCCCACTCTCTCCCCTCCCCTCCTGGGCCTAGTCAGCCTTCTGCCAACTCTCCAGAAGGAGCCTCCATGTCACCAGTGCCCAGAAGGAGGGGCTATGAGACCATGCCAACGAAATGGCTGGTGGAAGGCAGCCTCCAAGGCCATGGTCCCCACCCCCTAGGTGCCCACATCAGTCACCTCCGTCTTAGCCTTTAGTTCACCTAAAGTGACCAATCAGCCTGTTTACTGTGGACCGAGGGGTTAGCAGGATTCAGACCTTCCAGCTCTAAAACCCACACAAGATGGCCACTCACCTGAACGCTCCCCAGTCCTGGTTGGCACATTTTCCCTCACAGGGTCCCACGCCTCTCCTTTTTACCTTACCCACTGCTGTTGTTGAAATCGCATAAGAATATGGTTCATAACATTAGTGGCCATGAACCTTCTGGCTTCCTCCAGGCCTTACTACAGCAGCTCGGCTGGACCATTACACCGGTTTCTCAGTCTGTCACTGGCCTGGCCTGGGCTCAAGTGCCCTCCTGTAGGCTACTGGCCCAACAGCTCCTGACCGCCTGCTGTTTGTGGCAGATGCACCTCTCTGCAGTGAGAGACAATTATGAGATGGCTGGGCAGGAGGCATGGTTCAGGGATGGGCAGGCTTCTCAGAGGTGACATGGAGTTGTGGGGATGTCTGGAACATGCCAAAAGAAAACATCTTGTGTTGAGGGTGCAGCTACGCAGAAGCGTGTGGCAAGCACCGAGGTCAAGGGCAGGGTGCCTGGAGCATGGAGCACCAAGCAGGGTGTTGTAGGGACGGCTGGGAGGCACACTGCACAGGCAAGGGCTGGCCTGTCACAGGGTGCTTTACTCAGCAGAAAGAGTGACCTTGGTCCCTGAGGGGCATCCGCTGGCCAAGGATTTGATTTCTTCCCAAGCCAGACAGAGACTAGGCTTCCATCCCCTGCACCTGGTCTAGTGCCGTGATTCCAGTGTAGCTGGAGGGAGGTCCATGGGATGCCCTACTCTTAGGCTGACATCCCATCTGCTCTAGACCTTGCCTGCACATTACACAAATCTAGGCAATGGGTGGGGTTCAGATCAGCTGGTAGTGAGTGCTTGTTCTGTATGCTCTGAGGCCCTGGGTTTGATCTATAGCACCACAAATAATGGGAGAAGGACCTAGCATCCCACTCCTGAAGCAATTCCAAAACAATCAGCCATCAAAAACCCTATGAATAGCAGAAAAGCACTGACAGTGCCAGGGAATGTTTTGTTCTGTTGTACACAGGGTTGCTATGAGCTGGATCCAACTCGACAGCACCTAACAACAATAAAGCAATACAATGTCCAGGCTGCACCCCTGCCAATGAATCAGAAAGGGTGAAGGTACAATACCTTCATATGGCTATTTGTAAAAGCGACCAAAGGGATGCTGATGTACAGCCAGCAACTAGAGGGACACAAGGATGAGGCTGTCAAGTTCTGTGGTGGGAGCCAGCACGGTGGTGCACACCTGCGACTCAGGAGGGAGAGGCAGGGGGATTGCAGTTTGAGACCAGAGGCAGTCTGAGTAATTTAGCAAGACCCTGTCTCAAAAGGTAAAAAAATGGGCTGTGGGTGCAGCACATACAAAAAAAAAAGAAAAAAGAAAAAAAAAAAAAAAAAAAAAAAAAAAAAAAAAAAAAAAAAAAAAAAAAAAAAAAAAGCAAGCACAAGGCCCTGGGTTCGACCCCAGTAAGGCAAAAAAAAAAAAAAAAATTCTGTGGTGGGAACTTACCAACTACACTTGAGGGGGTCAACCACCTGTCAGATTCCCCGCACTCCCTTCCCATCCCACTTCCCTCTGCTCTCATGTGCCACATGCAGTGAAAGGACAGAAAGGGATGGGAGAAGGAATGACCAGTGTGAGAAATGCCATCCCTGCTTGTTTGTAGTGTCTGGGTGCTGAGGGAGGACTTGGAGTGACTGCTAGAACTAGTCAGAATTTCGGAAATCATTTTTGGCCCTACTCTGAGAGCTCTAGGAGCAGTCTAGTGCCACTGCTCAGCAGGGAAATCTAAAGGAAAGCCGACCAAATCTGCAGTTGTTTAAGGCACTGAGTGGACTGTGGGCAAATCAGCCACGGACAGGGCTATGTCTCCCCCTGGCGATAAGGTACAGTTACAGCCCCACCCTCCACTTCCAGTTGTTGGGTTGTTAGGTGCCATCAAGTCGGTATCCGACTCATAGCGACCCTCTGTACAACAGGGGAAACACTATTGTCAGTGCTTCTCTGCTGTTCATAGGGTTTTCAATGGCATATTGATTTTTGGGAGGGGGTTGCCAGGTCCTTCTCCCAAGCCTACAGCTTCTGGTTTTCTCGGGCGGTCTCCCATCCAGGTACTAACCAGGCCTGACCCTGCTTAGCTTCCGAGATCTGACGGGATCGGATGCCACAGGGCTACCGCTGCAGGCTCCACTTCCAGATCACCTCCAAATTCTCTTCCCTTTCAATTAGTGTTAGAAGAGAGAACTTGCCATACAGTCTGCAAGGTCTACAACAAACACCCATCAGTTCTGACCCGTGTCGGGAGGCTGCCTTGGTCCCTAAGCACCTCTGGCTGACCTCAAACCTAGCACAGCATCTCCAAAGGAGTGCAATGCAGGCTGGAGCAGTTTGGCCTACGGGCTGGACAAACCAGCTTCTCTGGGGCTCCCTGTAGGACCTTTGGAAAATTACTGAAGCTCAGCCCTCTCCTCTATACAGCATGAATACAGGACCCAACTCTGAGGATTTGGGGAGATTAATTGGAACACGGCAACTTTTGACTTCTAGCAAGGGCTACGTGGAAGCTGGGAGCACCAAGGATCTGGTCTTCACTTGAGGAGGGAACACTCCCACCCTATCCAGCCAGGGCTGCAGGGACCAAGCCACCTGAGGGATTCCCTACAGCATGCCTGCAAGGCTTTAAGACTTGCACTTGGGCTCCCCTCCCCACCCCCTGCACTGGCAGTCTGCTCTGAGTGTCCTTTCTATTTCACTGTCTTAGTTACTTCTTTATTTTTGCTCAACATTTTCCCCACTGCAGTGCTTGGGGCCCTCATGCATGCAGGGCAAGTGCTCTATCCCTGGCAGCCCCAGCCCCTAGTTATTTCCTTAATTCTGTTTCTGGAAAAAGGTAGGTCATATATAAGACTTTATTTTGGACCCAATGGGTCTTGCTCTTTATACGTATGTGCTGAGCTAGTTCCAATGCTATCATCTTGGATTAAGACAAAAGCCTTCTACATAGAAGCCAGTGGTTCCAAAATACACACACCAGAATGATTTTAGACACCTAAAAATGTTCTAATTCAGCAGGTCTGGGATTAGCCCCAGGAATCTGTAATTTTAAAACGCTTTACCAGCTGCTTCTGAGGTAGCCCCCACCCCTAGCAGTGTTTGAGAGCCTCTGGCATAGACACAAAAAGGGGGTAATTAGTCATAACAATGAATGCTAAGTGCTTTTTACAAAGTCATTTTCCAAGTAAAATAAATCTCAACTTTATTCAGCTGATGTGTTTCCAAAAAATGAAGGTGTACCCAAGTTTGTAAATAAAATCCTAAAATTTAAATTGAACAAGGCAAGTGGCGAAAAAAAAAAAAAAACCTAACAGGGGGACTTAAAATCAAGTCTCTCTTATTTATTTGGTCTTTGCATTTGCCTTGTCTTAAGGTGGTCATACCTGGAATACCTGTCCTCTTACTAAGGACAGCTCAAGTTCTTCCTGGCAACCCACCTGTTTCCTGCACCAGGTGGCAGAGGCTGCCTGCTGGTGTGTCTAACTAGCTCTTCTAAGTACTAGCCCCCGCCTCCACTAGAGGGCGCCCCGTCCTTGGCCTGGGACCCTTCCCTCCATGCTGGGCTGTGGAGTCAGGACAAGGTGTTCTCAGAGGACCCTGGACGTGAAGGAAAGGGTACTCATGTGGGTACAGCTGTCTTAGTGCCCCTGCATCTCCCAATCTCCTGGCTGCTGTTCCTTAGCCCTAGGCAGGCAAAGACCCACACCCCACCTCCACAAGTTTTATTCTGGAGCAGAGAGAACTGACTTTGAAGGTACTACATGCTCACCCAGGCCAAAGACCACTACAAAGGCAAGTGTGGAACCCCTGGTACCAGCTACAAAAGGATCTCCTAGCAGCCAAAGGCAGTCAGAGACTGTGGGGGATTCTGCCTGCCAGAGTTCAAGTCCAAATGGCACAGCTCCAACTTGCACACCTTCCTCCAAAGTGTGCTGTCTGGCAGGATCCTCAGGTGCCCAGGGTACAGGATAGCCAAATCTGTGCAGTCTAAAACTCCAATGGGCCAGCCAAGAGCACTGTTTTGGATGTGATGAAAATTTCAAACTGTGCCTCTTAAAGTCAGATCTAGGTCTGAAGATACCATCAGCCCTCTGTCTGTGCTCTGGACCACTGTTTTCACTCTGTAATACTATCAATCCTTTTCAGAAGGGGCCACAGATTTCTCCTTTCTGGACATCTAGGACCTGTTTGGCCCAGAGGGATAAGAGCAATGGATATCACATCAGACCAGAAAAATGAAATTAGTACTCAAGCAACTCATGTTAAAAATATGTGACAGTTAAGAAAATTTGCCACAGATGTGCCCAAAGAGACCAATACTGCTACAATAGGTAAGAGAGGTGGAATGGAACACATACAGTAAAGAGAAATAAAAAGACAGTCAAAGCAATGAGCAAATAACAGGAAGTGGGTGAGGCAAGACAATCAAAGGTAGGATTAATACTGACCAGATTTCCAGTTCTTCTGGGGAATTCTGAATGTTATTTTGTCCTGCCATGAGACTACTGAGTTTAGGATTGAGAGGGCAGGCAGGGCCTGTGACAGATGAATAAATATACTAACCAGGTCTTTCTGGTACTTCCAGCAATTAATCACATTAGATGGACCTTGAGACAGACTAGCTTTCAAATAAATTCCACAATACACTAGGTATTGATACAACCTTAATCCAGTGCTGTGTAGAGAAGGAAAAAGGTCCTGGTCCCTGAAAACAGTCTCACAAGGATATACACACCAGGGATATCTATAGGGCGGCCTATGATGGCTGGGCAGAGTGGTTTGGTTGGTGGTTGCTAATATATTTCAAGGAAAAGACAGCCAAAGAATTTGAGATGCTAGATCTAGAGACGAGATTATAACTGATGAATCACTAGCCTTTGCCCACTACTCCTTTCCTTCCTGCTTTTTTTTTTTTTTTTTTTTTTTTTTTTTGGCTTTTTTTGGCTTTTTTTGAGACAGGGTCTCACTTGGTAGCCCCGGCTTTCCTCAAACTCACATTGATCCTCCTGCCTCAGCCTCCCGAATGCTGGGATTACAGATGTGCACCACCACATCCAGGACCACTGCTACCTTCTAAGAAGCAAAGGCCCACCAAAACCCAGGCATAAGTGTCACTCTACAGTCTTTGAATCATAACAGCCAACCATTCTATTAATGGCTGGAAAAAAATTGGTGACTCAGATCTCCAGTCTCCAGATTGAACACTCCCAGGGAATAATGCTGGCCTCATTTCAGGAAGGACAAACACCCAGCCACTGTATCGTGGAAAAGCTTATGTGTTATCAGAAACAGCTCCACTAGAAAGGACGATGAGTGTTAGAAGTTAGTCATCTATGTGTGGTTTTTTTTAGAGAGGAGGAAGGCTAGGTGCAAGAGTGTGTGGACTGATGTACTCCAGTGGGTACAAGGAAAGAAGACCTCCTTCCTTGTCTTTTTGCTCTTGCCTGTCCAACAGGAGCCACAAAGGCTGGGTGACAATAAGGTGTGAACAGTGTGGATGGTCCTGCCTGCTAGGTTCACTGTAGAAGCCTTCCAGGGTATGAACCAGCTGTGTGGACAAAGCCACCAACTGGTCCCTTTCCTCCCTGAGCAAGAGAGAGAGGGTGAAAGAACAAGGACTTCTTTCATTTCCTAAGCACCACACATCTTGGTGGCACTAAGACGTCAGAGAAAACAGAGCAGGTTTGAAACTAGGTCACAATTACTCCCAAGTGGTCTTCACAGGTAAGGCAGGCATACATTTCAAAAGGTGGCATCCTGGCCCGCCTCTCTCATACGTGCACACACACTTGCACACTCTCCCATGGCGGGCGCACTGTCCAGTGCTGGGCGTGGCTGGCTCATGTCAGGTATTGCACCACGAGGAACATGATGGCGCAGGTGAGCAGCATCCCACCGATCATGAAGTACTTGTCCTGGAAGGCCCGCTTCTCAATAAGCCGCATCACTGTGTTGGACAAGCCCAGCATGTTGGCAATGTCAAGAATCTTTTTCTGAGTCCCCTGGGGCAGAGAAGAGGAGAAGAAAAACAAAGATCAAACTCATTACCAAGGGTGAGTAAAGGTCATCATGAGCTGAGGCTTTACCACCAGACATCGATTGTCTTGGTCATACCCAGACCATGGAGAAAGTAACATCCACCAGAAATAGATTCCCTCCTCTATTGCCAACTGGTATTTGGTCAAGGTATGAGGGCAATGCAAATGAGAAAGAATGGTATTGGAACGACTTGGCTCCATAATAAGCTAACATATATGTATCATACACATACATGTATGTATTTCATAGGTATGCTTGTAACAAAATTAACCATGGGGTTGGGGATTTAACCTAGAAAGTGGTAGGCCCTGGGTTTAGTACTCAGCAATGGAAAAAACAAACAAAAACCAACAAAAACCTTTATTCACATGATACATAAAAATTAATTCAAGGTGGCTCATAGAATTAAACATAAAAGATTAAACAACAATAAAGTTTCTAGGAAAAAACAGGACGATATCTAAAAATTGGAAATAATCCAGGTATCCATGAACTAGAGGATAAACAAATTATGGTGTGCCTGCATAATGGAATATGGCTCAGCAATAAAAAAGACCTAATTTCTATATGGAACCAAATATGTAATGGCATGAGTGAACCTTGGAAACATTTGAGGACGAGGCCACACACAAGATAGTAGTATGAAGATGGTAACACAAAGTTCAAAATCAGGCAAAAGGAATCTGTGGTGAAACTGATCAGAACAGTGGCTGCCCAGGGAGACAGGCAGTTTGACTAGGATGGGGCAAACAGATCTTTCATAGTAAATGAAAAATTGTGTGCTTTTGTCAAAATTCACTGGACTACACAAATAAGATCTGTATACCACACTGTATATTAATTATACCTCCATAAAAAAATTTAAAATTAGAACATTTCCTATTTTAAAAAGGCCACATCAATAAACTTTTCCTCAATTGGGCATTGTGCACACTTTTAATCCCAGCACAGGAGGCGGAGGCAGGAGGATTATGAGTGCAAGGACAGCCAGCCTGGGCTACATAGTGACACTCTGTCTCAAAAAACCCAAAGGAAAACAAAATAATACCTCACTTTTTCTTGGCTTCTTAGCTCCAATAATCCTAGATACTAACCTGTTCACATTTTGTAGAGTAGAATCCTCACGGATTCTACTGAGTACAATGTGTGAGTCAAAGTCCATATTTGTAAGTGGGTTTGAAGTGGGAAAAGAAGGACAGACAGAAATATGACAAACAGACACTAACACAATAACCTAAAGTCCTTAACGTAAATCTCACCAGCCATCAGAACAAAACCAACAGTCTAAAAACTATCCAGCCTGCCCTTCCTCACTGCTTTCTAATTTTTCAAAACACATTCAATTTCCTATAAGTGCAGAAGACCCCAAGTTATTTATATACATGACACCAACTGTAGTTAGATGGCTGGATCTAGCCTAGGGCCCCACATCCACTCTCTTAAATGCATGTTCATTTAAGTGTGTGTGTGTGCGTGTGCGTGTGCGTGTGTGTGTATCATTAGCTATTTAAAAACTGGAAAAAAAAATTAAAAAAAAATTATTCATCTATCTACACATTGGATTAAACTTTTAAACCTAAATCTAAGCCCTTTGTGCGTGTGTGTGTGGTACTGGGGTTGAATCCAGGGACTTGTGCTTGCATGCTTTGCAAGTGCTGGGCTACTGAGCTGCCGCCTCCAGCCCCGCCACCCCCCCCCCTTTTTTTTTTTTTTTTTTTTTTTTTTTTTACTTTTTGAGACAGGGTCTTGTTAAATTGCACAGACTGCCTCTGGTCTTGAACTTGCAATCCTCCTGCCTCTGCCTCCCGAGCCGCTGGGATTACAGATGCGCCACCACACCCAGTTAGCCCTTTAAGTTTTAACATATCAAACCCACATGTGAACCTGAACCCAATTTGTCATGGGCTTGAAGCCCTGCCTCAAAGTGACCATAAATTACAAAAAGTATTTCCAACCATAAATTGGCCCAAATAAGGGTGGTTCAGCCCAGTTCCCTCATGCTCTCTCCTGTTCTTTTCAAATGGTTTAGGCAGGAAGTTCCCTGGGAGAGGCAGGTGGAGGACATCAAAAGCCAAAAGACAAGTAGTACTAGTTGTGCAGCGGAAAATGCATTAGAAAACTCCAGGCTCAAGCTACACTGCCCAGCTAGGCTTCCCAGCATGCCACCTCTGGTCTCCATGCAGATGGCAGAAGTGTGTGGACTCCTAGGCAATCCCAGACTTTAACAGGAAGGTAACAACTGCCCTGACAACAGGCTCTACTCCCACTGGCTCCGTGTTAGTGGTACAGGGAATCATATCCTAAAGGCTCAATCCTTTTCCTGAGCTACAGAAAGGAGAGCAGTTCTCTACAGAAAGGGCAGGATAGTCAACAAAGCGTTTTTTGCGCTTTTTTTGTTGTTGTTGTTGTTTTGTTTTTTGGAGACAAGCTTTCACTATGTAGCCCAGGCTAGTCTTGAACCCATGGTCCTCCTGCCTCTGCCTCCTGAGTGTTAGGATTACAGGCATGCACCACCATGCCTAGCCAGTATATCATTCTGATTACTACAGTGCTATTCTAAAAGAGAGCCCTTCCAGACCACTTGAAATGCTGCAAATGTCAGCAGGAGGCAAGTACCACTGCAGCCTGCCTTGACCCTCTCCCTGGTAAAGACAGCAGAGCCTGTTCAGAAATGTACTGCAGTCCTGTGGAGCAGACAGGCTCTATGTGGTCCAACAAAAACTAAGATAAAGCTCATACTTCTGAGTGACTGTTTCTCACAGCTCAGTGGCTGGGAGTGCTTCATTCCAAGGGACCACACCCTGATAACAGGCAGAGCCCACACCCCATTAACCATCAGGGTTGATACAGGAAAAGGGCTGAGGCTGAAACATCAGGCTTGACATCAGAGTCTGTGCAATGTTTATGTAAACCACTCCCAGGGGGTCGGAGTCTCAGCAGTGCCAACAGGGCAGGGTTTCTAGGAATACCTGTGGCTAAAGAGAGTGAGGAGTCCCTGGGGTCACCATCATGGTCTCTAGAAGCTATCCACTTGCAGTCTTAGGCACCTGAAGACCCCACCCAGGGGGAATCAGGACTGAAGTACAAAAAGGCCACTGTCCTAAGGCAGTCCACAGTTGCGATCGTAAGGGAAAACCACCCCAGAATGCAGCCACATCTTCATTCTTATGTGAGCAGATTCTACAACAGACCTCAGCCTGTTAGTGGTTCCCCTGTAGCAGCAATTTCATGTAGGTTACTACACGTGATCTTAGCCAAAAGGCTGAGAAGTGCTATTTTCACATGGGGTCAGTAAATGGGGAAAGACCTACATAGCAACAGAGATTACTTTATAGTTTGTTTCAAGCATAGGCAAAGGAAATTTGGTTACTTTTGGGCTTATAACTATTTAACTCCAAGAGGAAGAATCCCAAACTCAAGGGCTCTGTCTCACCATCACAATATCACAATCTGGGGACACATAATCAAGAAACAAATACTGGTTCCAAACTATTGGATGAGGCCAAAATAAAAGGCCTTCTCCTTGTTCCCCAGCAGGGACCCCACCTTCAAGGTCAGTCTCTGGGCCCTCAGTCCCTCCAGAATACTGTGCCCGCCTCCAATGAGGTCATCCATGCCGTGGTGAATGTTCTGGAGGGAGGAGTTAAACTGCAAGGATTCATCCATGGGTATAGTGGTGTCAGAGTCCTGTGAAAGAAATGCAGGCACTTGATTAACTTTGCTTGCCAGCTCCTGCAGTCCCATCGTGTCTGACTGCTCTGGCTTTTGGTGGAGGCCAAGCCAGAACAGTCAGAGGGAACAATGCAAGAACCAGAGAACCCAACAGGGAAGAAAAAGCAAAGCAAAAGTGTAAGGAGGCCTCTGTTCACATAGAAGAGGAAGTTCCTCAGAACTGTCTCTCTCCAAATGAGTTTTGCTGCACAAGCACTGTTAATTGCTGTGTCTGTATCATTTCCCCACTGAGGAAAAGCTATTCCTTCAAGATCTCACTGGGTTTTTCTTGAAGGCCTTCTCTGACTCCTCCCAAAGAACGCTGTTCCAACTATTCCTTTTCTTGGCTTCCCCTTAATGTGGTATTAAATGTTTGCTTTTGTTCTTTAAGTATTTTATCTATAGCTTATCCCTCTGATTAGAATGAAACTAAGGATCAAAGGGTCTATGCTCTCTATTGAAGACCTAAGGGTGTTTAGGATGGGAATACACTCCTGAGCAATCAAAAAAAGTTTGCTAAGGAAACAAAGGGAGAAAAAAAGATACACGTGTGTAGCTCTTATCTGAACTGCTTGAGACTCAAAATGTCTCACATTTCAGAGTTCTTCTGATTTTTTAATATTAGCCTAGACTATCAGTTGCACAGGGCTTATCTGAAAATCAAAAATCCAAACTGCTCCTTTGGATTTAAAAGCATTTTGGATTCTGCAATTTCAGATTAAGGATGTTCATTCAACCTGTTCTGATCAAGTACTTCCTACTTTATAGGCCCATTATCCTAAACTCATGCCTCATATTATGAGGTAGTTACTCTAATTCTCTCTACTTTACAGATGAAGAAAATGAAGCCCAAAGAGATGAGACTTGTCCAAGAGCACAGAGCTGGTAAGAAGTCCAGGGGACAGGAATCCTGGTACTGTGTGCAGGGCCTGCTCTCTTAACCATACTGTAGAGAGAAAGACCAAGAGCAATCCTGGTGGCTTTAATTTCAAATGGAAAGTTGACAGTGGGCAGGAGCAAGCCACCACCAGCTGTAGGAGTTTCCTCTTCTCCTTCCTGCCTCCTGAGCAGCACAAACTCCTGTCAAACAGTGCTATCTTTACCACTTAAACCCCAGTTTCCACTGGCACAAAGGGGTTAACCCTCTTTTTCTCTGCTGCTCAAGTTCAGAACCATCTTTCATGTGGACATTTTCAATCGCCCCTGCTAACATAGGCGCTCCTCAAAGGGAGGTGTTGTGTTTTATTCATTCTCTCACACTTTACTCTCACATCTTGGTGTTCTGCACATAGCTAGTGTTTAGCGGCTCAAAAGAAAATCAACAAGAGGTTTCATTCAAGTATTCTTGAATGCCTCTTATATAAAAATCTGTCTTACCTTCCCACTTGAAAAGGTATGGCTGATAGCCCCTTCTCTCTTATAAAAACGTATTATAGCTCCAGATAGCAAAATGACCAGGAAGAAGTTTCATTTGGCAGTGAATATTTATTAATGACCTACTGTACGCACAGTGTCACAACATGGTGGCAAGCAGCAAAATAATCATGAGAGATTATTTCTGGCCTAAAAAACCCATATGGCATTTTTCAGTTTGTCCTATGAGGCATTACACTTCTGAATTGCTAATCGTGGCAACATTACTACTTGCTCTGAGAAACAAAAACTACACAGGCACGTTCTGAAACACTGGGGAAAGTATATTGCAACGCACAGACAGACCACTGAGAGTTATACATCTGCAAAGTGGGACAAGATATGAATTCTAATGACAGGCTTAGAAAGTTAATACCCCTTTAGAAAATAAATCCCACCATAAGAAACAAAGTACAAAAAACTAAACCTCACCTCACTTGATGGAACATATTACATAGGACACAGAGAAACACCAGTATGTTTTACAGCTACATGTAAGGAATGACCCTACTGAGACTAAAGGGCAAGGACAATGGTTTCTAAGAAATTAAACATGCAAACCAACAGGCCATTTTCAAAAAGACTCAAGCAGTCCACTTAACACTAAACATCTGTTAACAAATTCCTCCAAATTGCTGCTCAGACTAGGGGGAAAAACATTTTAATGCATCTGCTACTGGAACCACACACATACACAGGACAATGGCAACTGCCTGGAGGCAGCTTTGAAATGCTGCCCTCTCTACTACGGGTATAAGTTCTAATCATCTGTCTCTATCTGATCACAAAAACATCTTGACCATGTGAACTTCCACCTCTACATCAGACCAGTCGAACCAGGTAATTTTCACCTCTGCCTATTCCTTCAATTTAACTGCTTCCTTTTCAAGTTCTTGTGCTGGAAAGAGAAATTCCTTGTCTAGATCTAGTCTCAGTGGCAATGTACAAAATCCCCTGTCATTTCCAGTTGGTCTCCTCCTTATCAGTAGGCTTCAGGTATCTCCTAAAAGGTGAAGCTCAGCGACCTATGCTCAGTCCCAACGCCTGTCAAGTGCCTGCCATCCCCACCAGTGCTGGCTTACGTTCGTGGTGAAGGTACGAGACAGAAGCTCCTCTCGCTGTCTCTCCTGCTGCTCCCTGGCATAGCGCCGGTGCTGGAAATTTCTGAGGGCAGTCTGCAGGTGCTGGACATCATACTTTAACTGGTCAACACGACTGGAATTGATGGAGAGAGAGATTAAATTCCAGGAGCCCAGAGCAACACAATCTGAGGCACCCAGGCTTTGTATACAGGAAAGAAGACATTGTCTTCGTCCTCCCGACACTGTCCCATGCCATCCCTCAAAATCTGATGCTGATCAATGATGCTGAAAGGACTTTGTGGTTAAAATGGAGGATAGCATACAGGAGTCCAGCAGCTTTACTTATATATCTGCTGGTCTCTGACTCTGGATGCATGACAAGGAACAGGTGACAGGAAGCAGGTTCAGTGACCCCTTCCTGACCTTGTATGGATTATATCGCTCTCCTGGAAGAAGCCCAAGGGCATCTCTGAGGTAAAGCATCAATGAAATTTCATAAAACTTTTAGGAGCAGGAGCTTTTGGGGTAGAGGTGAGGGTGGTTTCATCTGAATTTCAAGGTGGACTATCAAACACAAGATCAGTATTTCATTATAAATAGCCTGATTGAAGTGATTAAGAGCATGACTTCATTTCAGCCCAAGAAGAACCCAGTGGGAACCAAATAGCAAAGCCAAACTACCAGGCAGCACTAGGCTTCAAATGGCCAAGAGTTTGGACAGAACAACAGAGCTGGCAGCAAATTTTCAAAGTGACCCAGAGAGGTATGGATTACAGGCTTTTCATTTTGATGAGGTATCACTCAGATAGAATTGTAAAGGGACTTTATCTTTGCATAGTCTTAGTTTTTCAGTATGTGCATGGATTTTCAGAATATTCTATAGCCTCCTCTGGGAGAAAGGCCTGCCATGGGCAGGGGGTTTCAGAGCTATGTCAGAGGTCAGCACTCACAGTTTGGCATTCTGCCTTTTATTAGGGGGTTCTTTGCTCAACAAAATCTCCAGACGCTCTAGACGGCTGAATATCTGGTCTATGCTTGCTTGGATTTCATTTTCTACTACTGCATAAAAGAGAAAAGAAGAATAATTGCTGGAAAGACACAGTGAACTTAAATTAGAATAAAACAAACATTTTTTCCATATCCAATAAGCTAAAAATATGTATTTCCAAAGAAGAAAAATATATACACGAATAATGGAAAAAATATTCAGGGTATATATACTATTCAGGGTATTTATAACTATAAATGTCTTGAAGTATGTACATACTATGTGTATATATACACAATACACATAGCTACACGTAGCTAGTTGTTAATGCCATTACAATGTCAAGATTTTTTAAAGCTGAAAGTAAATCTGTAAGAATAAATTTCCTACCTTTAAGGAAAAAAAATGAACATTTAAAGGTTACCCAAATATACATTTCAAGCTAAATTTTCTGACATAGGTCTCTTTTTCTTTGAGATTGATCTCAAATACGGATTATAGACGCCTAATAAAAAGCCTGCTAATTGAATTCCCTACAGTAATGAGGTTAAAAAAAAAAAGCACAAAGGAGAGGGAAGATTAGTACGGAAACTTACAAAAAAAAAAAGAGTTCCCTTAAGGCTTTCTGAAGGGATGGGTGGGCTGAGCTATGTTGGAGTCTTCAAAACAGACCAAGTATCAATAGGAAAGGCCCAGGAAAGAATCCACAAAGATAAAATAATGTGATAAATGGTCTTTTTCCTTAGCCCCTTTGATTAAGATAATCAAAATGACCTATTTCCATTTCTAATCAGGTAACAATGAGACTGTTGGGAAGGAAACAAAGTCTAATGGGCAGACACATTCTGAACTATGCACAAAAGCAAGCATCCAGGCAGCTTCTTGCCCCACCAAGAAGTGACAGCAACGGCACCAACCCTTTCTAGGCCTTCCCACCATCGACGCACCATCAACACAAATTTGGACACAACATAAGTTTGGATTAGGATGCTGTGGGGCACAGGACCAAGTGAAGAGATGCTTTTGGAGCTGAGGAAGGACACAAGGAAATAGAAACAGGCATGGCAAGAGCTGGGCAGTGAGGTGACAACAGCTTCTGTGGGAGTATCCACGCAGCCAACTCAGAAAAGGGCTTTTTTGGGAACTGAAACAAAACCCCAAACAAAAAACAGCATCCTTATCAAAAGAAACTGTGGTGTGGGAACTAAACTAATTAATATTGCTGTTCATTTCTGAATAATCCTCCTAAAGAGCCAGAGTTCTCAGCTCAGAAGGAACAGCCAAATCCAGTTAAACATCTCTGAATTTTTATGGCGTGCATTCCTCTAAGGACTAGGTAATTAGATTAAGACAGATGGGAGTGAGAACTTCCATTCCCATAGGGCTATGTCAGGTTGAGTGGAGGGGTAATGGTGGATAAGACTTGCAGGATTCCAAAGAGCACAATCAGGGAAATCAGTGACTTTGCCATAGGGTTCTTCTGTCCACCCTAACAGCAAAACTCATTCCACACTGAATCATTAAGCCCCGGGGGCAGAATGCAGTCAGGAAAGCCAGCCCATTAGCATCCTGTCATCAGAGAAAGGACTCTGGTCTCCATACTTAATTACTCACAGTGCACAGACTGCTTGTCTGCTGTTTCCAGGCGTCCCATGTGAGACTGGATCTCGTGGACCTGCCTATCAAAGGAAGACAGAGGAAATAAGTGAGACAGGGATAATCAACAGCGCTTCAGTCAGGAAAGACAATTTTTCTGATGCCAACATGTAACTGATTTAAACTGACAGCACTGCTGACCTATACAATTTGTAAGTGGCACTTCAGGCCACCCATTTTGGCATTGTTTCTAATACCTGAATGCTAATAATAAGACAGAGAGGCAGCATTTAGGTGTGTGCTAACTGCATCTGAGACACTGCTAAGTCAATAACCCTGTGAAGAAAGTTCCATCATAGTTCTTATTTTATAAATAAAATGACTGAAACCTAGAAAGGTTATGTAACTTGTTCAAGGTCACACAGCAAGTGATAAACCGCAACCACAATCCAGCCAATCCCACTCTCTGTTCTATGACCCAATGTGCTGAGCACTGGTCTGGACTAGCAAGAGTCAAAGGGCAAGGGAGATATAATCCTTGTCCTTGAGAAACAATGTAATTAGGAATGACAGGCCAGATAGAAAGGAAAAAGCCCTGAGAAGATTTACGAGAAAACTAACACACATAAGTGTAAACAAACAAAGCCGAGGAGCTATGCCCAGTAGTGTGATCGAAGGGCTGGGGCTGGTTTTTGTGGACAGAGGGAGTTCTGAGCATCACTTTGATGAGTGAAGGAAGATACAAAGAAAATGATAGGCAAAAGGCCCATGAAGGCCGTCATGTGGATTACTACCAGGCTGGGCTGATTGAAGGAGCAGGGGTGGGGGATAAGGTGGAGGAAGCCACTCAGAGGAAGGCCCTGAAGTTAGAGCTCTATTTGGTAAACATCTTTCTCTGGCAACAGAAGGGACTGCCATGGCATGTGGGAGTGCAGCATGGGTCCAGACATCAGGCCCACAGCACTCTCTGGAGGTCTACCAGGGGCTGGCTAAGGTAACCCCCATCATCAGTCCTTAGAATACTGCTTGTGCTAGCTCCAACAACTACTTCCTGGTGCTTCCTGTTAGATCCTGTGTGAAGGGGCCTCACCTTCAACCCTCCTCCACGGTGAGCACTACAGACTGTGACCTCAAATTTACCAATGCCAGCAAGGAGCCCAAATTTGGTTTTAGCTTGCTTCTAGTCTTTTCCAGGGCTTTCCTGAGGCTTATAGCTATGACCTAGGGCACCAGAAGAGACTAGGCTGGCTGTCTAAGTCTATCAGAGTGCTCCTAGGAAAGAGCTGTGGTCCTGAGAAGCAATTACACTTCATTCCTGGAGTCTGAGACCAGACAGCTCCTTCAATAAGTTCAGGATACTGTGGAATGGGGTGGTACAGAGGTATGAAGGCTGATGCAGGGATGTAGCATGAGGTAGCCCACATGTGGAACATCTGGGAATGGCTATAGAGGACTGGCAGTAAAGCTGACGGACAGAATTAGGACTTTACTGAAGTAGGATGTAGGCAGGTAAATTCTCAATGGTGGCTAAAAACAAATTAGAGAGTTGGTAGCATTAATGATAGGAACAACAACAAAAAAATGGGGGAGGGGACAAAAGTGGCCAAGACAACTCTGAAGAAGTATGTGGAAGGATGATTTGTCCCACTTGCTATTAAGACTTATTACAAAACCATATCTCAAACAATATGGTAGCAGTATAGGGACGAATGGACAATAATAGACAAATCCTAACCTTGACCCAAGAGGAAAGAACAGAGCCCAGAAGCAGTGTCAGGTTTCTGGGGACTTGGTGACACAAATCAATTGGGGAAAAATTGTTGTTGTTGTTAGGTGCCGTCGAGTCAGTATCTGACTCATAGCGACCCTCATAGGGTTTTCAATGGCGACTGTATCGGGATTGCCTTGGGAGTGGATTGGCAGGCCCTTCTCCCACTTTTGCGGTGCTGGGAATAATAGACTACAATAAATCCTGACAGCTCAATTTGTTATACATATGGAAAAAAGACACTTCATGTAACAATCCCAGGAACTCACCATGGTTTAAAACTTAAATGTAAAAAGCAAGGCTTTCAAATTTTCTGAAGAAAATGTGGGCATGCATAAATGACCTTGGGTTAAAGAAAGATTTCTTACACCCTGCCCAAACCACAAAAGACTGAGAAATTTTTAATACAAAAGCCTTCCGTACACCAAAGGCATCACAATAAACAAACAAACAAACAAGATAGCACAGACTGGAAGATATCTGCAACAGATAACAAAGGACTGATGTTCAGAATACCTAAAGAACTGATGCAAATCAAGAGAAAAGTCAAATGAAGTAATTATTTTTAAGTGGGCAAAAGGCAAATGAGAGAAGAAAACCCAAATGGTCAATAAATATATGCAGATGTTAAACTTTACTAGTAACTCAGGAAAGCGCAAGTTAAAACCTATGAGATCCATTGCTCCCATCAGATTGACAAAGCCTGAGAACACACAATGACACGGATGTGGGAACTAGAACTCATTCACAGCTGGTAGGATTATAAGCCGGTAAAACACTTTAGCAGCTTTCTGACAATATCTGGTAAAATCAATATGCATCCATTGTGTGATCCACCATTACACTTCGAAGTAATGTCTCAGAGAGATTATGTACAGAGGGGACATATATAACAGCAATAGTCATCAAATCATTTTTGTACAGGCCCATAACCCATCATCCATAATTCTAAATGCAAAAAACTCTGAAAAACCAAGTTTGTGTAAGTCTGTAGCAAACAAATTAGGTGATTAAAACTGGTAAAACATGAATCTATAGCCAATTCCACATAGTGCAAATTTCATTGCAGTTTAATTTTATTGCACTTTCATGTATCCTGCACTGCTGTTATGTTGGGGATGTCACATAATACAGGGTACATTTACCACATTTCTTTCCAAAATGCTAAAAGAAATTTGAATTCCAAAGCGGTTTGTGCTTAACAGTTTCAGATAAAGGACTGTGGATCTATATGGAGGGGAAGGAAAACCTGGGCGCCATGGTACACACCTGTAATCCCAGCAACTAGTGAGCATGAGGTAAGAGGATCATGAATTTGAAACCAGAGGCAGCCTCCACAATTTAGTGAGACCATGACTGAAAATCAAAAATAAAACAGGAGCTGGGGGTGCCACTCAGTGGTAGAGCACTTGCCTACACGCACCAAGCCCTGGGTTCAACTCCCAAGTTCTGGGGAAAAAAAAAAAATCCAAGTGTTCATCAGGAAGGAAATTAGTAATTCAGTAGTTTAATTAAACTATACAGCAGTTTAGATAAAAGAGCCAGATCTATTTGTATCAACATGAACAATAAGAGTCTTTAAGATAATACTCAATGGAAGGAAAAAACCCTCAGTACATCAGTATCTTTTTTGGTCAATTACAAAAAACATAAAACAGTAGTAAATACTTCCTGTGAATACAAATACAGGAAGAATAAAATCATGGACAGAAGGGTGGCTATCTCTAGAGCTGAGAGGAAAATGAACAGGTGTGGGAGCTTTTAATTCAGCTTCTGTCTCTACATGAATGAACTGAAGCGCATGTCTTAATATGAGTCCTGACATATAGGTGATATTATTCTCTATTTTTATATGTTTGACATATTTCATAAATAAAATACCTAAGTAGGGTTTTTCCCAATGTTAGAGGTGTCAATGGTTTAATGAGGATCATCATTCTCTTATTCATTCATTCATTCACACAGTCAACAAGTAAGTGGGCTGGGTATACAACCGCGATGGTGCATGGGCAAGTGGGAAATGAAACCACAGGTATGTCTACAGTGGAAAGGAATGACACACTGAGGATATCACAGTGAATCTAAGTCGGCTGCAAAAGGCATTGGTAGTTTCTCGTGATAAATATGGCTTGATGACACTAGTTAAGGGATTCATGCCAGGCTAAACAATCTAGAGTTATGCTGGGTGCAGTGGCACATACCTGTAGTCCCAGCACTCAGGAGGCTGAGGCAGGAGGATCCATGTTAGTTCCAGGCCAGCCTGGGCTAAAGGCCCTGCTTCAAAAAACAAAAGAAAACAAAACAACAAAAAATAAAACAAACAATACTCCCCAAATACCCAGAGTTGACATATAGGAGGAAAACTGGGTTTGCTTCCTTTTGCTGCTCCTGGAGGAGTCCCAGACCCAAACGGTGTGTGTTTCAAGATGCCAGAATTCCACTTGGTGTATGGGAAAAACTACAGAAATTATGAACTGCCTCTTGAAGAAAAGGGGAAAAAAAGAGGTCCTACATGTTTAAATTGGGCTGGGATTTAGCTCAGTTGGTAGAGCGCCGATCTGCAGTCTCTGAGGTCCCAAGTCCGATTCCCAGCACTGCAAAAATGGGAGAAGGACGTGGCAACCCACTCCCAAGGCAATCCCAAAAAGAATCTGCCACTGAAAACCCTATGAGGGTCGGACGGCACCTAACAACAACAACAACATGTTTAAATTGGGAGAAGGACCTGGCAACCCACTCCCAGAAATCAATCCGCCAATGAAAATCCTATGAACAGCAGAGAAGCACTAACAATAGTGTTTCCCCTATTGTATGTAGGGTCACTATGAGTTGGATAATGATTTGACAGCACCTAACATGTCTAAATTGTGGGCTGGGACTTAGCTCAGTTGGTAGAGCACCACTCTGCAGTCTCTGAGGTCCTGAGTGTGATTACCAGCATCACAACAATGGGAGAAGGACATGGCAATCTACTCCCGAGACAATCCTGAGACAATCAGCCATTCAAAACCCTATGAGGGTCACTCTATGAGTCAGAAACAACTCAACGGCACCTAACAACAACATGTTTAAACATGGGTACATGGACTGCCTTGGGTCTTACAAAAGGTCTTTTTCCCCCCAGTACTTGGGGGCTGAATATAGGGCCTTGCACATACTTGTTTAAGTGCTCTACCACTTGGCAGCACCCTCAGCCCACTTTTTACTTTATACTTTGAGACAGAGTCTTGCTAAATTACACAGGCTGCCTCTACCCTCGAACTCATGATCCCTCTGGCTCCACCTTCCAAGTCACTGGGATCATCAGCATGTGCCACCAGCCTCAGCGTACTGTCTTCTGGACCAAAGTTGGAGATGGAGTGAAAAATCTTGCCAGTCCTTTTTAAGTCTTAGATTCCATGAGGACAGCAGGATAAATGATAATCATACCCTAAGAGCACCCTTTGGCCAGCTTTGTCATATTATTTTTTAAGCTAAAAAGTTTACCTTTAAGAAATTGCAGGGAAACATTACTGATTTTTCCCACTCAATTTTTATTTGTTTCAAATGAATTACAGAAAATACAGCCAATAAAGTGATTCCAATCTGTATAGTCCATACCAAGAAGAAATCAATGCAAACAACACAGTAAGTATGAATGGCATGGTGGAAACTACTAATATGCCAAGCGGAAAATCTATTTCTAACTGAACTAGGAATTCAGACAACACACTTACAGCTGATAAGGAACAGGTGATACACAAGTATGACCTGAGAGTGTGGTGGTAAGAAAATAAAAGTCTTAGCCCTATCCAGGATGGCATCCAGCAGGTGCTTTGGTGATTAATATAACCAAGCAGAGAGCTGACAGGATATAAGCAATGGGCACTGTTACTGCTTTTTTTTTTTTTTTAAAGAGATTTACAGATGTAGGAAGAATTTTAAATGGAACTGCTCTTTAAAAGTCCATCAAACTACCTGGTCCTGGTGGTGCATGCCTGTAACCCCAGTTTCTTGGGAAGCTGAAGCAGGAGGAACACGAGTTCAAGACCAGCCTTGACAACATAGCAACATTCTGTCAAAAAAAAAAGGTCCATGAAACTACCCACCCACCTCCACTACACACAACCACTTTGTGTGCATGCTGCCCCTGACCACCATGACCAGGAAACAGGGTTTGCTAGTTAAAAGATCTCAGGTGAGCGTCTAGTTCTGCTAAGTGGAAGATGAAGGACATGGAACAAGTCATTTAACTCCCTTGTGCTAAGTCTCAACTATAAGATTGCTGCAGTTAGGTGCCGTGAAGTTGGGTCTGACTCATAGCAACCCTACGTCCAACAGGATGAAACACTCCCCAACACTGTGCCATGCCCAGCACTACTGTCAGTGCTTCTCTACTATTCATAGGGTTTTCAATGTCAGATTGCTTTGAGAGTGGGTTGCCAGGTCCTTCTCCCTAGACTGCAGCACCTGGTGTTCCCAGGTGGTCTCCCATCCAAGGACTAACCAGGCTGACTCTGCTTAGCTTCTGAGATCAGGTAGGATTGGATGCCATGGTGCTATGGCTGCAGGCACTTCAGTAATAGCAAGAATAAATAGGAAGTGAGATATATGAGGAATTAAAACCAGAGTACTGTTATAACAGCCCTGTCTCTCCAAGCTAATGTGAGAATGAAGTAAGTTCATATATACCGCAATGTCTAGCGCAGAATGTTGTTGTTGTTAGGTGCCGTCGAGTCGGTATCCGACTCATAGGGTATTCATTGGCTGACTGTTTCGGGATTGCCTTGGGAGTGGATTGCCAGGCCCTTCTCCCATTTTTGGGGTGCTGGGAATTGAACTCGGGACCTCAGAGTCTACAGCGCAGTGCTCTACCCACTGAGCCAAATCCCAGCCCCAGCGCAGAATAGGCACAATCAACAAATGTCTAAACTCTTCTTCTTAAAGAGCTTAAGACTGAAATACATATAAGTCTGATATGTCAAACTGGTTATATAATTATGAAATAATCTTCTATTTTCCCTGAGGCAAGCTCACTTATTCTTAAAAATATTATTTTATATACATACATGCCTATGTATACACACACCTTTTCAATTTTATTCATGTCAGACTAAGTCTTTAGGACCGATGAAAATGAAAGAAACCTTGAAATGCTGAACACCTTTTTGATTTTAATCCCCTATCAAATATTAAATGAGACTCATATGATAATCTATGTACTGTTTAGGAACACCATTCTTGAAAGGGCCAGGAAGAGAGAAAAACAAGATAGAAAAAGAATGTCTGAACTGAAAGAACCTAAAAATCCTACATGAAATGGTTGCGCTTTCTATGTCACAGACAGCTAGCTTATTGATACGGACACATTTTTGCTTACTGTACTTTTGATGCAGTAAAACATTTCATTTCTAAGCCAATGTGTTCATTTATGCAAAGCTGTTGTATCTTTTCAGAATATATTAAATAAATCCATGTGAATGTCCAACACAATGCTACTGAAAAACAAGAATCTCAAATCTTACTTATTAGTAGAGCAATCAGTACATAAAACTTGAACAGGTTCTAAAACTACATCCCAAAGAGTCTCTGACTTCACATGAATTGCCACTTTATCTTAAGAAAAACAGTTGGCTGTGTGCTAAGATTGCCTATCAGGAGTCATAATTATTATGCTAAACATAATAAAAATTTTAATCAGGAAGAACCAAAATCACAATGAATTTTTAGCAAAAGTATAACTTGTTATATAAAACCTTTGATTTTGGATGATCACCTAAATAGAACATTCTAAGGCATGAACTGCTTATCACCTTTTTGTATTATGATGATAGTGTAGAGCTGGTAAACATAAATCCTTATATAAATAACCAACAAAATGTTGGTCAAATTTGGAAATTAACTTATGGATAACTTGGGTATAAGCTCAAAACAGCTAACTATAGAAATTTAAGCATATACTATTTTTAATGTATTCATCCAACTCGGTATCTTTATGTCAGTAACTAAAAACTTTTTGATTACATTAGACACAAACACTTTTAACAGTATATCTAATTAGCACTAAGATTTGAACTTAAACATGTCCCCCTCCCATTGTGTATTTAAGGACCATGCTGAAGAAATCAACAGATAGTTTTGTTTTTTGCATTATATGGTAATATTACTAAAACAGAAAAGTATTTCTCCTTTGAATGGCACTGTAGTCTGTAATCACATAAAATCTTTGCACACCAGCATGCTAGTTTCTTAGTGATGAAACTCTAGTTTTATTTACATGTGCAAACTTGGAGTATGATCATTAACTGTATCTGCAGTTGCAAAAAGAACAATGATTTTTAGCCCATGTTTTGCATGGCTTCTCTGCATTTTTTGATACTACTTGCTGCATTTCTCATTTAAATTCTCTTTTCCTTCTTTCTTTTCTGACTGTTCCTACTCAGATTTTTTTCTTAGGGCTGTCTCTTCCTGCTTTTTAAAAATTGTGTTTCATCATCAGTCTCTCCCCCTCTTTCATACCATAGGCTCTTGACAGAAACAGCATTTATTTACACATATTAGTTATTACCTACATGTGGATTACTCCCAAATACAATTTTCTAGTCAAAACATGTCTCTGTAACTAGAGGCCTCTATCTCTATCCAGGCATCTTATATGTATGACAAACCCAAACTATAAAATAGGAGTACTAATAACAACACTTAATACTAATAACAATATTTAAAGGATCATAGAACCCAAAGTAATATTAAAATGCTGTGTAACCTATACAGCCTCAAGTATATTTGCTGTTGTTTTTACTTTACTTAAAAGTAGTGGGTTGAGCCTGGTGTGGCAGCACATGCCTGTCATCCCAGCATTTGGGAGGCTAAGGTACAGGTTTGGGTCCAGCCAGGGCTACACAGTAAGACCTTGTCTCAAAAAATATAAACTAATTAAGTAAATAAATAAACAAATGTATGTAGTGGGAACCATCTGGTCACTTTCACCTTACCCACTTTGCTTCTACAGTTTCTACCTCAAAAAAAGGCAAAATCGAAAAGAAAATAGACCTTAAACCTAGCTGATCATCAAAACCAGACCTACTGAATCAATCTCTAGAGACAAGGTCTAGGACAGGGGACAAAGGCCTGCACTTTTACAATTCTTGGGATCTCAAAAATAGAAGCCTGGCTATTAGCTCCTCTATAAAGCTAATCTTAATGAAATAAGTTATTTAAGTGGAAAATGGTCTACTTTTCTTTCTTTTTTTCTCTCGCTTCTTCCATTCATTCATTGTTCAGGTAGTTCAGGAGTTAACAAGATATATAACTTTAATTTTTATTTATGTAACTTCACATAACTGATTTACTTACTGCCAAGGAACTTTCCTGGATACAGCAGGAGATAATCACAAACTGGGTCCAAAGTTCCAGTAAAATTAACATGTTGTTACTATTGTGTCAATTCAGCAACTAATAGAGCAAAACACTACTAAGCCCACCTGCTTGCTACTGTAAAAGACCTGCCTTTCTTAGTAACATGAACATGATTTTCTGTTTCATTCTTTTTCCAAATGACTCACAGACTAGTTTTTAAAAGTCTCTTCCTCTAATTTTTATGTAAGAGGGATTTCCACTGTAAAAGCAAACTTAGTCATTACAAAATAGTTTCAGTATTTTTACCTACCCAAATTAAACACCTCATTGCCAAAGTAAAAAGAAACCAATAAATGTAGAAAATGAAAGAGTAAGAGAATCATCATTATCTTATTCCTAATGCTCCAAAGCATTTCTTTTGTTGTGAACTCATTAGGTTGCATATTTCATTTTATCTCCAGCCCTGAGGAGTGTGATTTTAAGTTTTTTTTAAATTAAAATCACATAATCAATTTAAAGTTCTTAAAATAGAATATGTATGTTGTTGTTAGGTGCTGTCGAGTGGTCTCCGACTCATAGAGAACTTCATAGGGTTTTCAATGGCTGATTGTTTAGGAATTGCCTAAGGAGTGGATTGCCATCTCCTTCTCCCATTTGGCGGTGCTGGGAATTGAACCCGGGACCTCATAGGCCGCAGAGTGGCGCTCTACTAACTGAGCTAAATCCCAGCCACCAGAATATGTATAGGTATATATCTTAAGAAACTGAAAACAGGAACTAAAATAGATACTTGTAAGCCCTGCGGTCATAACAGCATTATTCTCAATAGCCCAAAGGTGGAACTAACACAAGTGCCCATCAACAGATGAATGGATAACAAAGTATGGTCTATAACATACAATGGAATAGTATTCAGTCATAAAAAGGAATGAAATTCTGATACATACAACATAGATGAAGCTTGAAAACATTATACTAACAGAAATACACCAGACACAAAAGGACAAACACTGTAACGTTTCCATTTACATGAGGTGTCTAGAATAGGTAAATTCAGACACAGAAAGTAGGACAGATGTTACCAAGGGCTCTAGACGAGAGGAATGGGGAGTTATTGCTTAGTAGGTACAGAGTTTCTGTTTGGAATGATGAAAAAGTCCTAGAAACGGACAGTGGTGATATGAATATACTTAATGTCACTGAGTCGTACACTTTAAAATGGTAAGTTTTATGTTATGTACATTTCATAATAAAAAATAAAGTAAATCATAATTTCTTCCAAAAAATAGGATACTGCCAACTACATAACTCAGCAAGTTCCAAAAACTCAGGATATGAAAAATGACACATCAAGGAATTTTAGTTATGAGAAGCTAAGCCAAAATTCGATTTCGATTTCCTTAAAGGTAATCACATATGATTAATAACAGTAGTGGGTGCTACGTGTATACCAATGTCTCTGTATCATAAAGACGTGGTCTTTCATGCGTGTCAAGTCAAATTAAAACTTTTTTCGTATGTTCTTTGGCTTTCCAATTAAACAGTGAATACCTATGAACAGAAGCCGCGTCTCTTCTCGGTCTATGCCCACGAGCTCTATCAACCCGGAGCACCGAGGTGGCAAGTGCTGGACAAAGTACTGTACCCCGCAAGTGCTACTTTCCCTCAAGTCTACTCAGCAGGTAGTCACGGCTTACAGGCCCCAAGAGCCATCTTGCCCAACGTCTCCGGGCCCCAGGCCAGACCCTCGGTCTGCGCTGGACCTGGGCATCCCGCCAGGGGTTGAGAACTTCCTAGCGGACCCTGGAGAAAGGACTTGGACCCTACACTAGCGGACACCCGAGACCCCAGCCCGGAGGACTGGCTTTGCTTTTTCCAGCCCGTGCCCGCTCCCCGACGCCGCCCTCACTTGTGCGTTTGTTGGTACAGCGGCTCCATGTCGCCGGCCACACCGGCCCCCGGCTCTGGCTCCCTCGGAACACGTCCTCAGAACCCCGCTTCCGGCTTCCGGCTTTCTGACTTCCGGTCTCAGGGCCCTCGCGCTTGCGGGTTAGAGCGCCCGCGGGCGTGCCTTACTGGTGGTAATTGTGAGGTTGGAGGAGAGAACCGAGAAACGAGAGCAGGAAAAGAAGGATGAGTGTATCTAGAGACTCAGCCTCACAGGGGGGATGAGGTGGGCAGGTTTTTGCAGTAGCCCAGGTTCAGGATTGAGTCAGGTATTGGAAAGGACAGTCGCAGGATACTGACGTTAGGTCCTAAGCAAGGTTCCGGGTGAACGGGCAGATGCTGCTCTTAACTGCGGGTTCCTCCCTAGGTTTCGTCTTAAACCTGTAGTTGCAAGTTTGAAGCGTTCGTGCTTCGTGCACCCTTCTCCTGTCCCGATTTTGTCCTCTCCCTCGCCTACCCGTTTCTTCCTTCCTCTTCCCGTTTATCCATCCAGTAAATCCACTGAATTGTCATGTGTGATGATGGGACAACAGAGTTCCTCCTGCCCTCCAAGAGTTGGCGGTCTTGTAAAGGAAATTAAGATATCCGTACAAATAAACGTTCTGTATGGATAATTTGCCCTCTGACCGCGCCTTCATTCTACTGCTGTTTTACAAAACCTGGCTCAGGCTAGTGGTCTTTTTCCTTAAGTCATCCTATGTTATATATTCATTGAGTTCATTCTATATGTCAGGCACAAAGCAAGGGCTATGGTACAAATATGAGTAAGACACTACCTTGCCAAGGAAGCTTCTTAATATACCGGAAGGGAGATTTCTACACAGATAATTAGAATGCTCTGGGATGAGTGCAGGATAGAGGTGATTGAGAACTGGGATAACAGAGAAGGCACACTTGTCCTACTTTAGGAATTCAGGAGGGCTTCAAAAAGGAGGTGAAACTTCAACTGACTCTTGAAACATAAGCCCAACGGAAAGAGAATCCCAGGAAAGGGAAACAATGTAAGCAAAATTACCAATGTACTGCTCAGTGAAACTACAAACAGACTGATATTACTAGAAACTTAAAATGAGTACAAAATGAGAAAGGATAAGGTCAGTCAAGTCAGTCTAAGGAGCTTGGAAGTCATTTTGTAGGCGGTGGGAGTCACTGAAAGATTTTAACCTTGAGAGTCATATGACCAGATTTGTATTTCGGGCAGATCATTCCAGCTGCAGTCCAAAATGGTCATTGTAGATTGGGGGAAGGAAATTGAATAAAGAGCTACTTTATTAATACTTCTCTGATGAGGAATGCTCTGGGAAGTTGTGTGGGTATGTGTGCACAGCAGGTATGTGTCTATATCCATCTATTTATCTTGGCAGGAACGTGTCTAGGGTTTGTGGGGTCTCAGGCAAATATTGTGGGCCTTGTCTATATAAGCAATTTTATTTAAATCTGTATTACAAAATTCATGGATCCATGTGAGGAATAGTGAGAATAATTGACAGAAAAATTACATATTTTCTTACTGTCCAGTAAGTCTATGAGAAGATTCCTTACAATATTTATGCACCATGGCTCCCTCGTTGGGTCCAGGAACTATTTCTTCATGTCCATTATTGTTGAATGTGGTGTTTCTGACTGGTTTCTTGCCACCATGAAAAAAGAGAACACTGCTGTTATTGTTCACAATGTCATGGCTCTTTAGGACTGTTTAAATTGATGTATGTCACTCTTCTTGCCCTTCCAGTTCCTCATGTCATTTATTTAGTGCTGGTTACATTTAAAAAATGTCATTTATTTAGATCTGGTTATATCATTACTCATGATGCTATGTATCCCTCCCTCTGCCCTTGAATATTGGCTTCCAGTGACGGAAAGTTTGTTCCTGTGTTTCGTTACTATAATACTATTGGCAAGTTTTGCCTAGAGTATGCAGGAAAATGGGAATAAAAGTTTACTTTAGAATTTTGTAGTGTAAGTGAACAACAACCATGTCTTCTCTTGAACATTAAAATGTGCCTTAATTACTGTATCCCTAGACTTCTTCAGGGCTGGCATTTAGTTCAGTTGGTAGAGTGCTGCCCTGCAGTCTCTGAGGTTCCAAGTTAGATTCCCAGCACCGCAAAATGGGAGAAGGACATGGCACTCTACTCCCAAGGCAATCCCGAAACCATCAGCCATTGAAAACCCTGTAAAGGTCGCTGAGTTGGACATGACTTCATGGCACCTAACAACAACAACAGACGTCTTTAATGCTGAGTGTACCCCTATCTTCCACAGACTGAAACAGTTGGCAGGGGAAGGGGGAGGATAGGCTAGAGGCTTGTGGGTGGAGCAAGAAGGTCAGTCTCGTTCATGTGAGGAACACCTGGCCCTTACCTGACACAATCTAATACCAACCCCAAACCCATGAGGTCACTACATTAATTTGAGAGAAAAGAAGAGATTGATTGTTGAAGGCAGTTGGCATTTCAGAGTAATGATATCAAATGGAAAAGACAAACACAGCCACCTCTGGAGGACTACTTCATGTAATACAAAGCCTATAGAGGGTGGTGCACCAACTGGCGACTGGAAGCTTCACACAAGATAAAGGATGCTTCTGCTCTCACCCTGGCATGGTATAGACCAGAGGCAGCACTGTGGTCATAACAGGCTGGTGAGAGCCATGGCGTTGGCTCAGACAGATGGCTCAAGCCCCAGGGTTGGTGGTGGACTGGTGGTATCCCCGAGTCCTGAACTCCTATGTCCAATGTGATCAGGAGTCACCCAAATTCAGCAAGCCAGTGCCATTCTAATGGCCTAAGAGTGTGCAGTTCTATAAAAGAAATACCGGACTTGCCAGCAGAAGCAATCTGTTTGTCAGGTTTTCCTGGACAACCCCACAACCATGAGCCCCCAAGCTCTTCAGGATATCTGGCCAGCCGCAAGGATGGGGTGACAGGTCAGAGAATACTCTGAAGAGATAGTCTGGGATGATCCCAATCACTGAAAGGAGACTTAGAAAATTTCAAGAATAGCACCCCAAAGTATGGGGTCCCCTGAGGACATGGGCTGAGGACCTTGCTTGCTGAAGGTAGAATAAAGATGATTTCATTTTCTTTGCCACTGCTCCCTTTTAGAGGCAAAGTCTAGCTCCATTCCCTTGGAATCTGAGCTGGCCTTGTGACTTGTCTGACCAACAGTGTGTAGCAGAAGTAAAATTCTGGGATTGCCAAGGCCAGGACATAAGAAGACTTGCACTTCCACCCAGCCTCTCACAGCACTCAGTTGGAGCCCTGAGTCACCATGGAAGAAACCCAACCATCCTGTGTCCCTCATGTTGGAAAGGCCAACATTTCTAGCAGAGCCCAGTCTTCCAGCCATTTCCCATGAGGCATTAGAAATACGAACAAAACCATCTTGTACTTCCTATGCTAGTCTGTCTGCCAACTGAATCCCATCGCATGACCTCTGCAGACTACAGAAAATAGAATTTCCCAAGTGAGCTTCTGCCCAAGTTCCTGTCCCAGGACATCATGATATATAGTAAAATGGATGGTTTTTAAATCACCGAATTTTAGCATAGCTTGTTTTACAGCAATAGACAGATGTCTTCAAAAATTTATCATCTAGTTGGGGTGACAATGTACAGGACTTGTGGAAAAGTAACAAGGCAATACAGTATATAAATGTGTAATGAGTAGTAAGTACATTAAGTTCTGCCAGAACTGAGGGAAGGAGAAGATCCCTTTGAATGATGATGCCGAAGCATGGCTTTCCAGAAGAGATGGGACCTTGAAGTACATGGAGGACGAAGATGGTGAGATAGACTAGGGGCATTCCTGGCAAGCTGAGCAGTAACGTTGATAAGGTGTAGGTCAGCCCATTCCTCCTGGCTAAGGAAGAGGGGTTTCTGCAGTGGAGGAAGATGCAGCTGGAATCATGAACCAGTAAAGCTGAAGACAGGAAAATGCTTTGCCTCTATCTTGTGACCACAGGGAGCTTCTGGAGGGCTCTGGGCTTTGGGTGATGGAATGAAGTAGTGTTTCAGGAAAGCAGTGGCTTCGTGCTCTCTCATTTTATTTGAACTTCAGGAGGTGCCTCATAGTTCTAGAATTCCCAGATTTGGAACATCAGTTCACATTTAGCCTGTTTCTTCCCATTCATGGAGTGATAAACCTGGAACACATCCCACTAAGAAGGATTTCTGGCTGGGTGTGGTGGCATTCACCTGTAATCCCAGCACTCAGGAGGTTGAGGCCAGAGGATTGGGAGTCGAGGCCAACCTGGGTGACATAGTGAATTCCAGGCCAAACTACACAGCAAAAGCCTGTCTCAAAACAAAAATGAAAATAAATTAAATAAACAAATAGGTAAATAAGAAAAAAGAATAAAAGAAAGAGCTCTGGTCCTTCCACCTTGAAACGACTTGTCTCTGAGGCCATGTGGGTCTGTCTCTCTGATAATCTCAGCTAGACTGTACGGATTGTCATTCCTTCTACCAATCCACTAGTGTGTCCTCTCCTCACCTATTCTGGTCACCTCCCAGTGCACCTCATAATTCTTTTTCTCCCATTATCCCAATTCTCTGCCCCACCTGTGCTGATAAGCACTTGCCACCTTGCGTGATTGGTGCCAACTGTGACTATGTCTCACTTCCCCCCTTGAACTGTAAGAATGGTTGGGTGAAGCCCTCATCATGCCTCAGCCACTCCCTCCACTGTCCACACATCCTCTTCAGTATCGCCCAGAAAATCCTTCTGAAACACATATTTCATGTCTCATACAGCAGAAGCCTTTGATAGCTCCCTGGTGCTTCTGGACCATAGTAATACATCCTCATCTTGGCATATAGAGCCTTCCTGGCTAGCCTCACCCCTGGTTATTTCCCCCATCCTAACTACAGTGACTATGGCTCTCATCACAAAGGTCTTTGTGTCCTCTGGCCTTGCATGCACTGTTCTCTATGCCCCAAACGCCCTTCCCTCTGCCTCAGGCCTGACCAATTCCCATTCATTAAGGCTTGGCTTTGACTTCACCTCCTTTGGGGAGCACCTTCGGCCGCCAAGCTGGTTTGGAATCCTTTGGCTCTCGGTGTATCGTCCCAGTTCTACATCCACCATCCCTGCACAGTTGAGTTCCCAGTATGAGGTAGGCGCTCATTAAATATGTCACCTTCAATGAATTCCATGTACCCAACTCACTGTCCTAAGTACTCGTCCTTCTTGGAGTCCTGGAAGTCCAGAACTATTTGAGAGTTGGCTTTTAGATGATGACAACTGTCTACCACAGCAGAGCCATTCTTCTTGAAAATGTCATCAGTTGAAATCAGGGCAGTGCTGAGTAAAATGCCTCCTCTTTCTTAAAGCCCTTTCATAGCCACAGCGGGGCCGGGATTTAGCTCAGTGGGTAGAGCGCTACGCTGCAGTCTCTGAGGCCCTGAGTTCAATTCCCAGCACGGCAAAAATGGGAGAAGGGCCTGGCAATCCACTCCCAAGGCAATCCCAAAGCACTCAGCCATTGAAAACCCTATGAGGGAGGGTCTCTATGAGTCGGATACCAACTCGACAGCACCTAACAACAACAACAACAACATAGCCACAGCATGCTGTGCTCTCAGTCCTCTGGCGGGAGGCAGGCCCAGCATCACCATTGTAGTTGTCTAGAAAGGGACAGGGAGCTGCTGGCCCAAGCTGGTTAGTGGTAGAAGGGACAAGGACTAGGGAGTAGTCACATGCCACCCTCCAGGTAGCTGTTCTATACTCCTGCCTTTTTGACCCAAAGAGGGCATTGTTATGGATAAAGCGGAGGTCTATGTGTTGCTTCTGCTTTGGGCAACAACAGCCTTAATTACCCACTCCTCCCCACCCCAAAGCCTGAGAAAATCATCTTGCCACCACTGAGTTTGCTCCAGGACTCCTTAGATTGAAGCTAAGCAGACAGGATGACATTTCTGAATTCAGAGGCTGAAATGAGCTGAGAAAAACAAGCATCTGTGGCCCCCTCCAGGACCTATCAGGTGGAGGGGATGTTGCCCCAGGGGCAATGGAGGTGGAAAGGATTCTCCAAAGAAGCTGCTGTCTGTGGAGAGTCCATCAGCAAATTGTCTCATGTAGCCATAACAGCCAGGAGCAAGGCAGGCTGTCTAAGGAAAGCCAATGTATTGTAAACAGGATAAAAGGGGCTGGAAAGCCCCACTTATCATTGACTAATGTGTCCCCAGGTCATCAGGGAGTTGTACCTCTACCAGCAGCCTTGAGGGAGGGAAAGAGAATTCCTGATTAACCCCATCACCTGTGAGTGGGGCCAGGGCAAAGGTCTGGCTTTTGCTTCTGCTAAATGATTCTCATGGTCATTAGGCATTCACAGGGCTCAGCCCAGTTTCAAGAAGGCCGTCCTCAGACTGGAGAAATGCCTTCAGAGCCCCCGACTCTTTGGAGTCACCTGGAGCAGGGTGTATGTATGACATTCTTGGAAGGACAGGCGGTCTGAGGGACCCAAGGTGGCACGAGGCTGGGGGCAGTTGCAGAGGGAGGGTGATGGACTCTGGTCAGTGGGTTAGATTAGATGGAGGGATTGACCAAGAAATGTTGCTCAGGGTTCTTAAGAATAATGATCTTGGGCTGGGGGTGAGGCTCAGTAATACAGCACTTACCTAGCACACACAAGACCCCAGATTCCATCTTCATCACGGAAAAACAAGACAAACCAAAACCAAAAAAAAAAAAAAAAAAAAAAATACCCCATTCATTCCTTAAAAGTCCTTTGTATGTAGCATCTTAACTTATAGAGGAGAAAAATGAGGCACAGAGGTGCTGAGTGAAGTATCAAAAGTTGCCATTCCCCTGGCCAAAGCTACACAGTCCAGACCTGCATCACCTGCTATTCTAGCTACTGGCTGCATGTGGCTTCTGGGCACCGGAAGTGAGGGACATGCCACTTGAGATGTGCTGTGTGTTCACAGTGTACCCTGGCTTCCAAAGACACCCGAAAATGTAAAATAACACCATTTTAATGTCAATTCATGTTTAAGCAACAACATTTTGGGCGTGTTGGGTTAAAGAAAATATATAACTAAAATTAATTCAATTGATTAATTAATTTAATTAATACCTTTGCATGTATGTGTGTAGTCCTAGGGATTGACATAGGACATTGGCAACCACTCTACCACTGAGCTACACCCCCAACCCCATTTCTCTCTCTTTTTTGGTGCAGGGATCAAACCCAAGGCCTCGAACATGCTAAGCATGCACTCTACCACTGAGCTACCCCCTCAGCCCTTTCTTTTTCCTTTTCTGTATGGCTTCTAGGAATTTAAAATTAAATATGCATACCAGGTACAGTGGTACATGCCTGTAATCCCAGGGACTCCAGGGGCAAAGACAGGAGGATCATGAGCTTGATGCCAGAGGCAGCCTGCACACTTTAGCAACACCCTGTCTCAAGATAATTGCTTTTTAAAAGGGCTGGGGGTGCAGCCCAGTGCTGGAGTGCTTGCAAGGTATGTGTGAGGCCCTGGGCCAAACCTCCAAATACAGCAAATAATAATAATAATAATAATAATAATAATAATAATAATAATAATAAAAAATATGCAGCTCACATTTGTACCTCATGCTGTGTTTCTGCTAGACAGGGCTGGTCTGGAGCCCATCTTTGTCTTCTTTTGAGACCACAGGCTCCTCAGGGCACAGTGTTGCCTCCAGGGGTGCTTTCTCCTCCAGCTCAGCCCCTCCCTGCCTGGCAACCCAGGACAGCACCTGCTGATGCACAAATTGGTTCCTCAGTTCTCCAGACTCCATAGGCCCTCTGGGTGGGCTTCTCTGAGGTCCCTGGGAGACAAAGAGTCTCAGAATGGGGCAATCAAGGTAGGCTTTCTGTTGGAGATGGATGGGGCCTCAGGGCTAGGACCAGAGTGAGGCACCTCGGGTACAAAATTTAAGGAGGTCCTCACTTGGGGTGGCTGACCCTAGGAACCCTACTAGCCTCTCCCTGCTGCCGGCCTCACCAGGTTTCAACACGGTGCCTCTAGTGGGAGCCACATGGCTGTGGAGATCCACGCCTGAACTTGCAGCAATCCCCAGGGTACTCTAATAGCCTCTGTCCCTGGAGCAGCCCCCCACCCCCATACAGCACCCCTAAGCCAACCAGTGCCCTTCTCTCTGCGCCCCCTTGGCCCCAAATAAGCCAGCTCCAGCTCCAGTTCTCCTTAGCCTAGAGTGCCCCCCCAGGCATCCCTCCAGGAGAAAGCCACACTAATGGCGATAATTTTGCAGCTTTGAAAGGGAAGCACCCAAGACCTTGAGGCACAGGGTGGTGGGGAGCCCTCTGAGGAGAGGGCCAGACGGCAGGCAGCCGTCACGAGGCCTCCTTCCTGCTGCAGGCCATGGGGCCAACGTGTCCTGACACTGACAGGTTTCCTTGCACAAGCCAGACCTCACAGAGTGAGGGGAGAGCACGTGGAGGGGGACATGAGACTCCTCAGGAGGGTTGGGGCTCATCCATCACGAGCCATCAAACAGCAGGGCCACAGCCTGCCTGAACTTTGTGAGGGGGCCTTCTGCAGCTCACCCACCCCGAAATCCTTAGCCTCCTGGAGTCCAACACATTCCACTGAGCTGGGGTTAGGGGGTCTGCAATCCAGGCTGGGCTGCCCCCCAGCCTGCTCTCCCACAGTGCTGGGACTCAACTCTTCTATCCCCTACCCTCAAATGGAGCTTCAGTTTAGAAGCCTGGGGCAAAACAGAAATTGGTAGGGCTTTTTTGGCTGTCCCTGTTCTTAAGAAAATAGCACATACTTTGAGAGGCAATCTTTATTAACTTTTTGTTGTTGTTGTTTAAATCAAGAGAGCTAAAATTCTCCAAAACCTTGTTTATGCCAAGGTCTGCAGCAGAATAGGAATGGTCACTTGGATAGGGGGAGAGCAGCTGGTGAGTCCTCCCCACCAAGCCCAACACCTGCACCCGGCCTGGGCTCCTGAAGCTCGAGGTCAGCCAACCCAGGTGCCTGAGTACAGTAGTCCTATCTTTTTTCTCTTTCTTTTTCTTTCCTTTTCTTTTCTTTTTCTTTTTTCATACCAGGGCCTCACGTATGCTAGGCAAGCACTCCATCACTGAGCTATATCACCAATCCCTTTTTTCTTTTTCATTTTGAGACAGGGTCTTGAGAAACTGCACAGACCTCTGGCCTCCAACTCATGATCCTCCTGCCTAAGCCTCCCAAGGCCTCAGTAGTCTTGTCTATGGCCACTTCACTTTCCATAATTTCAGTTACCTATGGTCAACGACAGTCCAAATATAGTCAATGGAAAATCCCAGAAAGAAACAGTTCATGTTTTAAATGACTTTTATTACAGAATATGATTACAATTGTCCTATTTTATGATTAGTTGTCATTCATCTTTCACTGTGCTTAATTTATAAATTAAACTTTATATGTATGTATGCATAGGGAAAACATGGTAAGTATAGGGCTCAGTATATCTGTAGCTTCAGGCCCTCCATGGGAGGGGTTCTGTACCCTGGCATGGTCAGTCCCTCCCTGTAGCTGGGACCAGAGGATGGACTTCCCTTCTCTTCCCTCTGAGGGGAGCCCTCACAGGGAGCTTGAGAACAGCACAGCCATAAGAGCCCCAAGCCTTGTCCCTTGCTCAGAGAGCCATCAGAAAAGCCTGTGTTGCATGTTCTCACTCATATGAGAGAGCTGACTAAAAATTACAAGAAGGAAAAATCCTACTCAAAGGTCAGATCACATTAAAAGGGGGGGAGGGAAGATAAGAATTAGGTCAATACAAATGGACTAAAAATCACATGTAATTGTTCTAACAAGATAGAAACAAAGACTACTACAGGAAAAGTTTCTATCTTAAACAGAAATGGAACCCAAGGACATATGGAAAAATACTATATAGTAAAAGATAGAGAAGACTTGGATGGGAAACTTAGATAGGAAGGGGGGAGGGGGGAAACATAGAGGAGGGTAAGGGGTAACCTATATGAATAATGCTTATCAAATTGCATATATGAAAATTGTCACAACGAAAAG
>VMDO01000410.1:204709-313338 GCA_007922755.1 Pedetes capensis | reverse complement strand
ACTCACTCAAAACAGCCCCTCCCATCGAGTGAGCAAAGATGGCCCCCGGCCAGCTTGACCAGCCTCAACCACCATAATTTTGATTGGCTCCCCTCACCACTGTGCAGGTAATAACTGTCTCCACCTGGCAGTTATGTCTGTTTGCCCCCTGTACCTGCCAGCTGTGTGCCCCGATTGGCTGAACCCCACCATGTGACCCCTCCAGGACCCTATAAAAGCAGGGCTCCTGGACCCCATCTTCACCCCTACTGAACCTGACTCCTTTGATCCTGACCTCGCTGACCATCTCCTGAACCTCATCACCTGGACCAGCGCAAGACCACCTAGCAAGCCGGCGAGATCAAGCCCAGGGGCCCAGAAGAGCCGAAGGCATCTAGCAAGCCATGAAGAGCCTCCCAACTCCTCCCATCCTTGGGAAGGAGGCGGGTAAAGAAGGCGAGCCGCGAGAGTCAAGACCATGGGACCTCAACTGAACACCAGCGGCTGTGGCTGTGCCTTTAAGGCTGAGCTGTACCAGCACTTAGCCTGCAGCATTCTATGCTGCAGGCATAGAGCCAGCACTTAAAGGGGTAGAGCCTTGCTCTATAGGGGCTGCTTGCTCCTTGCTCTCCAAAAGGGGAGCACCCCAATAAACCTTCCCTGTTCTCCTCCAACCATCTGAAGGTCTCCCGAGGTCCTTCTTTCCCGACACCGGTCACGTGTTTATGTTGTGGGTTTGGCCCTATCTTTAGCCGTGCTAGAGCCAAAAACCCCAACAAGAGGGATCTTTGCAGATGATGAAGATGAAATTATTAGGATGGGCCCTAATCCAATATGTCTATGTCCTTGTAAAAAGGGGAAATTTGGTCACAGAGGCAGCCACAGAAAATACCATGTGAAGACTGATGTTAAGCTGCCCCAAGCCAAAGAACTATGAGAAACTAGGAGAAAGACTTAGAACAGATGATGTCGGAGACAGCATGGCCCTGCCAACAGCTTGATTTTGGACTTTTATCATTTAGGATTGTGACAGTGCATTTCTATTGTTTAAGTCACTTATTAGTTTATGGTATTTTGTTTCAGCATCCATTAGCAAACTAATACATTGCCTCCCACTCTTCCCAATTTGCTACCAACCTTGACTTTCTAAACTATATGTGATGTTAGCACTTCCCTAGTGAAAAGCCTCAGTGTAGTCTTTACCTTGCATGTCTAGACTGATGCCAAACACAAAGAAATATTCATAATTATTTTCTGAAAAAATATAAATAACCAAACTAATTACCTATCATGCTATGACAAATTACCTCAATCAAAGAATTAAGAAAAAAATGTCATTTGGCCTCAGTCTGCTTTTTTAGTCTTATTTAATCCCATCTCTTACATGTATCCTGCATTAAAATCAAACTTCCCTCTCAGCTACGCTTTTAAAACACTGAGTTCATACATTTAACCACAATATTTCTAAATGCTATGTGACAGGCCCTGTGATGTTCATTTTCTACTATTCTGTCATCCTTTCCTAACTTCACCTTCAAAATTCACCTGATTAAAAATTTATAAGTTGTTTGAGGTTCATCATGCCACCCCCACACACTTTTGTGAGTTTTGTTATTGTTCTTAGGTGCTGTCCAGTCAGTGTCTGACTCATAGAGACTCTACGTACAACGGATGAAACAGTATTGTCGTGCTTCTCTGCTATTCATGGGGTTTTCAATGGCTGATTGTTTTGGGGAGTGGTTTGTTGGGTCCTTCTCCCAAGCCTCTAGCACCTGATGTTCCCAGGTAGTCTCCCATCCTAGTACTAACCAGGCCCCATCCTGCTTAGCTTCCAAGATCTGAAAGGATTGGATGCTACAGTGGTATAGCTGCAAGGCATGAGTTGTTTTAGACTAGTTATATTCTTCTTTATGGCTGGGGTTTAGCTCAGTTGATAGAGTGCTGCTTTGTGCTCTCTGAGGCACTGGGTTCCATCCTCGGTGCAAAAATGGAAGAAGGACATGGCATCCACTTCCACAGCAATCCCGAAACAATTAGTCATTGAAAATGCTATGAATAGCAGAGATAGCACTGACATAGTGGTGGGCATGGCATTGTGGGGGAGTGTTTTATTTTGTTGTACTTGGGTCACTGTGAGTCAGACCCAATTTGACTGCTTCTAACAACAACAACATATTCTTTGAAATGTAGATATCTGGGAACTGGGCATAAACTAAATAAGATCATGTGCCTGGCATAGAATAGGGGAGTGTTTCTTTCTATTGTACATAGGGTCACTATGAGTCAGACCCAACTCGATGGCACCTAAAAACAATTTTACATATAAGGTTAAATGATTAGTTACTTGAAAGCTGTGACTGTATTTTATTCAGATGAGCACCTCATATAGTATGCACAAAAGTAATATGCTGAGAAGACACTCAGAACATACTTAGATTAAAATGAGATTATTATAACACTAAACAGCAATGTCCAAATGTGGTTCTTGGAGAATCTTTGGAAATTTTACAGAAAAAAAGGAGATCTGCTGACAGAAGCAGGTGGAACGTTAGAGCTGAAGAATGCAGAAATGAGAAAAGGCAAAGAAAAGAGTTCTCTCCTACAGGTTCCAAAAGGATCCTCCCTGCCAACACTTTGATTATAGTTCCATAAAACTCATTTAGAACTATACCAAAGTTAATCTGTGATATTTTCAAACTTGTTGTTGTTGTTAGATGCCGTCGAGTCAGTGTCCGACTCATAGCGACCCTCACAGGGTTTTCAATGGCTGTTTCTGGATTGCCTTGGGAGTGGATTGCCAGGCCCTTCTCCCATTTTTACGGTGCTGGGAATTGAACTCGGGACCTCAGAGACTGCAGCACAGCACACTACCAACTGAGCTAAATCCCAGCCCCATTTTCAAACTAGATTTATGATAATTTGTTAGAACAACAATCAGAAACTAATACAGAATTAAAAGTATTACTATTGGGTATGGCAACATTTTCCAAAATTTTTCCTCAAAATAAGTGATCTTGTGAAATACTTATGAGACAAAGAACATAGTTGTCCAATACTTTTGCCCAGTATACCCCCCTCTTAGAGAGTCAAAATTCAAATCAACATATTATCCTCTGAGGGGGTTTAAAGTATGGAACCTGTTTAATCTATCACTTAGCAAAAATATTTGACCATATAACCACTATAACACACGCACTTGGGAGAAGGACCTGGCAACCCCCTCCCAAGCATCAATCTGCCATTGAAAACCCTATGAACAGCAGAGAAGCACGGACAATAGTGTTTCCCCTGTTGTACAGAGGGTCGCTGTGAGTTGGATACCGACTCTACAGCACCTAACAACAACAACAACAACACACACCCATACACACACACACATCATCATCATCATCATCATCATCATCATTGTCTAGTAATTTCCCACAAAAACACATTTGAGAAATTCTAATATGAGCTAATTAGGTCATTAGGCAAGTGTTGCTTATTGCTACTCACAGAGGTATTTCCTTAGGTTACACTCAAGCAATGCAATCTAAGACAACTTTCTAGTTTTCAAATTTGAGCTTCTCTGGATGCATGGCATATGCATTGTGAACATACTCAGCAGAAGGTAATAAAGAATATGTGACGTCCTAAATAAGAGAAGTTATTTGAAACCTCAGTGCTTTAGATATTTAGGAAGGAGAAGTCAAATTTTAAATTGTCCTATTCTAATGGCAGCATCAAGAATTCTTCCTTTGCTTTATTTGCTCCCTTCAGAGCTTCCTAGATACTCATGGAGTGGTTTCCTACACGTGTCCTTATGCTTCTCTCTATGTAGCATACACAGATAAATGCACATTAGCTGGGAAGAAAGGTTCTCCATGATCGGGGAAGGGGCTTAGGTTTAGTTCAGTCAGTAGAGTGCTGCTCTGTGCACTCTGAGACCCTGGGTTCAATCCCTAGCACCACAAAAATTGGAGAAGGACCTGGCAGCCCACTCCTGAAACAATCTGCTATTGAAAACTCTAGGCATAGCAGAGAAGCACTGACATTGTGCCTGGCATGGCACAGTGTGGGGGAGTGTTTCATTCTGTTGTACATAGGGTCGCTGTGAGTAGAACCTGACTTGATGATCCCTAACAATAATCACAGAAGGTCTGCTGGCTAATCATTGCAGAACTTCCACTTTCTTTGAAGCTGACATTTCAGATTCTAATTCTTCACAAAACACAAGTCAGAATTATTTGCAGCATCAGCGAGGTGGTTGTCCTATTTTTCTTTTAGGCCTGTTAGCAGGAAATGTATAACCTAAAATCCATCCCTTTTATACTGTATGAGTCTTGATTAATTCTTTCATTTTATTCAAATAATATTTACCAATTATTATATGCAGGTTATTGGGATTACAATAGTGAGGAAAACAGCATCAAACTACTGTCCCTACCTTCTAGGCAGATATTAATCTCAAAGTTAAATGGTAAATCTATTGGGCAAGCCAGAGAATAAATTATTACTGGTATTTTAACTGTAGCAACTTTCATTCAAGTATAAGCTTATCTCTAAATCAGATCATACACATGATCCACTGCAAACTGATTTCAGGCAAAGAAAATGTATTAATATCCACAACCTTGCTTGTTTTAAGACAAGAAAACTACTCATATTTTAGTACCGTAAAATGTATGAGGTATGCACACATTTTCCAGAAGTTAGGTTTGAAAATAACCATTCACAATGAATTCATGAAAATAGCAAACATAACAAAGCACACAGGAAAATTCTGGGTAATCTCAAATAGCAAAATGTAGCATAGATTGTAAATGCTTGGATGGAGGTTAGGGTTTAGAAAGTGAACCATTCAACTGCAGTGCAAAATTTAAGAAGTCACTAAAAACTTGGTAATCAAGGTGAACAATGCTGTAATGCACCATTTTTTTTTTCAGCATTGGTGGTTGAACCCAGGGCCTCGCGCCTGCATGCTCTGCAAGTGCTGGGCCACTGAGCTGTGCCCCCTGCCCATTTTTTTCACTTTTTTAAGACAGGGTCTTGCTAAATTATGCAGACTGTCTCTAGTCTCGAACTTGCAATCCTCCCATCTCCTCCTCCCAAGCCACTGGGATTACAGGCGTGTGCCACAGCGCCAGGCGATGCATCATATTTTCAAGATAAAATAAATGTAAATAATCCTTAATGAACAAAATATTTAAAAATTAAACAAAGATAGTGCCATTATCACTGGTATTTCCTATTGTTGTAGGCTCCAGCATGGCGTACCGCAGCACTCAGCAGGTCTGGCATACTGACTAATCTGTTTGTCCAACCTGATTTGGTCTCCACTCTTTCCCGGCCTGGACTGTGCCTCTGGATGTTGACATTTAGGGACCTGAATTAATGAGCTTTCTTACTCTTGGACTTACTGATTATACTCAACTAATGGAAAATTTAGGCAGATTATCAGATGACACAAGAATAGTGAATGGCATATTAATTCCAAGGTTCTTTTCCCACAAAATAACAAAAGAGAAATGGCTACAATCTCCTACTGAAAGCCACAACCACTCTTGAACGCCCCCTCTCCTATAGCAATAATTCCTTAGCTAGGCTCCTTTGAGCTCAGAAGTGTGATGGCTGTTGGCTATTACTTTGGGGCTTCTGCATCCCTCATTGGTTCCCATAGACAGCCCTATCCACACCTCTGTGAAGAGACTTTATTAAACTCCACTCTAATATGCTGTTTGAATAAGCCAAACATTCTTTGGTGAGACACAATAGTCTTGGACCAAGCCAGGTCTTATGTGATGCCAAAGTACAAACCATGACTAATGCAGTTTCTTCATTCTGTGATTAAGAACTTAGTTTAATTAGACCATGTCTCAAAAGCAATGCTTCCATAAGATCCCTTGAATATTGGCCTGCCCATTTTTCCTCAGAAGATAGGCCATGGTCTAACTCTGCCAACTTCATTGCTTTGCATTTGGTGAGCCAGTTTTAATGCTTATTGAGAGTAGAAAATAATTAACTTGGAAACATTTGACAAATATTTGCTAAAACTGGATAATATATACATATGTTTATTTATTTCATAATTCAGTCATCCAATCAATATTTCCCTTAATTTGTAGGCCACTTGAACAAAGTCTGTTTTTTTTCCTTCTTTAACTTGACTGCTTTAGAATGAATTCTGCACTCAGATGACAAAAAAGGAGTGAATCATATGACCGCATCACTTTTCCTCTTGTAAAAAAAACTGTATCTGTCACATTCATATCAACAGAAATAATATTCAAAGCATCTCATATGGACTAATACAAAATATTTGTCTAACATCATAATTCTCCTGAGGATCTTAAACTTCAATTAATGTAATTTATTCATGTATCAATTATGTAGTAATAATTCAGACATTATTATACTAATTTTTGTTTTCTAATTTTACTGAATAGTATTTTTGTTTCAACTTTTTAAGTATACAGTGTAATTGCAATTCTTTATTATAACAAAATAGGTTATAATAGGCTACTAACATAAAAGGCAGGAATAGACAGCTGATATTTAGATATATTTTAAAATGCATTAATTTCATCAAAATATTAGAAAAACTGATGAGTAACAACTTACTTATTTTCTATTATAAAAGTTAATTCAGATGCACTTGCTTGTTTTAAGACAGAACATATTATAAAAACAATGTGATTTCTACAGACTAATTTGACTTATGAACTAATATAAAATCTTTGAGATCCTCCGAACAGTACTATACAAATGGAAGTTAGTAGAAAATCATTTCTGTCTTGATTATAAAAGGTATTGAGTTTTATTTATTTATATCAAATAACATCTCTAATTTCATGTCATACAGGTCACAATATATTTATGTTTACATTGGATGATAGGGATATAATTTACCTATTGAAGCTTTTCCTATCTTTTTAAATCTTTTTCAATGTTCAGAAGTTGCTAAGCTAAATGGAAGACTACTATTGAAATTACTTCCTATGTACTGTGCAAACATCCCTTACAAAATCAAATGTTCTTGGTCAAATTCTTATTTACTCACATTTCTATTATTGCTATAATTTTGCAAATTATATTCATACTGAGTTAGAACACTGAACTTTCAAAAGTATTCAAATAACTCAAATTCCAAGTTTTCCTAAATATAGTAAATGAGAGGGCATAGGCAAAAATGGACACAATTAGATTTTTCCAGTTGAGATAGATCAGATAGGACACTGTGAAATCAGTCCAATTGTGGCAGCCACAGATGCATTGCTCTAAACATAATCACTTTTTTGAATGATCCTGAGCTTTCATTCAAAAAGGTAAAGGTATTTAACTAAATGTAAATTGAGACTCCCATCCACAAAATCAAACCCTTGTGATAATAGATATAAGTAGCTTCCTATCTCTAAAACTGTGCATTTAACCCACCTATATTTTTCAGCTGCCAATAACTAACTAACTAAATAAATCTCTGCCCTTAACATTTACTTAATGCCTTGCTTTTTAAAGATGGAAATGGCAAGTCAGATGAAGGAAAATATCACTAAATGTGTCATGGTTGAGGGGTCCACATCTATTCTGGGCCCCTCTCTCACCTTTTACTGAAAGATTAGTAAACACAATATGTATTGCTCACCACTATCAGTGTAATAGAGAGTCACTTGGGGCTGTTCCTTCACCGATCATATATTTTAAATGTAAATTAGAACATCTACTAAAATGAATTGAAAAGAAATTCTTAAGATCAATTTCACAGACCATAGGAGAGCAAGCTCATAATATGGATATTCAAACAATTGTGAACATAAAACAGTAAGGATGTCAGGCAGTTTGCCAAAAAAGTCCATATTCTGGGTGACTTAAGGTTTATTTGCATAGGACACCTTGCTACTTTTGGAGTGTTTTGTTTTAGTCTTCAGTGGTTTTAGGATCTCACTAAAATTCTGACCTGTGCAGTTTACAGAAAGTTATCTACCATGTGCAGTGCCTTCATTTAAAAATTTCATTAACATACCAAGTATTATGATTAATTGCCTCAATGTCATACACTCATTGAAACCATTGTCTAATTCTGTGAATTAGTCTTCAGTACTCTGTGGCAGGAGTTCCTGAAGGCACCATGGGGAAGAGGGAAGATTGGATTAGCAAATGCCTAATGCGAGTGACTAGGTCACAAATATCTTCCTTTCTTGTTGTCATTGCTTTTTAAACCCCTCTGATAATATTCCCAGGAAGGTATGATTTTTTAACAAATTAGATATAAGGCACAGATTAGTGATTATGTACATAGACTTTAGAGTCAAATGTGTCTAGATTTGAAACCTTATTTACTATTTGCTCACTCCATGTAAGGACAGTGACTGAACACCACTAAGCCTTGTGTTTGTCCCCTGTGATTGGAAAATACTGGTTATGGGTACGTACACCACAGAGCTGTTGTAAAGGTTATTTTGAATAAAACATGTAGATAGCCTTGCAAATTTCCCAGTCCTAGAGGAGGTAGCCTGCAGCTGTACTACTGTGGCATCCGATCCTGTCAAATCTCTAAAGCTAAGCAGAGTTCGTTAGTACTTGGATGGGAGACCGCTTGGGAATACCAGGTGCTGTAGACTTGGGAGAAGGACCTGGCAACTCACTCCCAAAAAACAGTCAGCCATTGAATACCCTATGAATAGCAGAGAAGCACTGACAACAGTGTTTTTCCTGTTGTACTTAGGGTCACTATGAGTCTGACACAGACTGGATGACACCCAACAACAACACAACATTGAAAGTAGCAGCTGTTTTCTTAAGTAGTTTCAAAGGTTTTCTTACTCCAATTCTACTTTGCTTCCAATCAACCCTTCATTCTGTTCATTTTACTCTCCTGTTTCCCATCTGTGTCTTGGATTCTGTAGGATGTAAGGGCACAGTGTCTTCTTCGTCTGTATTCAGTCCTCCTTTCTTGTCATCAACTCCCAGCAGTCTTCCCACATGCTTCTCCAACCAGACCCACTGAACTTTTCAAATCCATACCACTGAGGACCTCTCCTGACTTCACAACCTATGCACATGCTCCCTTCTCTACTGCATGGCAGCTCCAACCCAACTTATATAACTATATTCAAATGTCATTTCCTCTTCTCCAGGCCAGGTTGCTTCATGCTCTGTACTCCAATTGACCCTGTGACAGTAGTCTTGCACTATAATTGATGCCTATTTGTTCATCTGCTCAACCAGATGACATTGAATGGAGATCAATGACAAGCATCTCTATATTTTTGTTCTTTTGGTTTCCCAACCTTCATCCCAAAATACAGACAATCAAAATTCAGGAGTTCAATAAATGTTCCTTAAGTAAAGTTTTGGGAACTAATGAAATTGAAATGGTTAATGTCCACATTATTCAATTTAATGAACTGAGTGTTCATGTACCATGCATGAACAAGTCAATCCTTTCCCTCTAAAAACTGAATGTCTTAGAAAAGAGATGAACATGTGAATACATAACTGCAATACAATATATATTAAAAGGGATTGCTATGGGAAATTAGGGGACAATCATTTACTTCAACATGAAAATGTTTAAAATAGTCATTTTGGAAGAGTTAAAACTTGTGCACAAAAAGAGCATCACTAGAGCATTATCATCAATGTTTATTTTAAAATTTTAAGTATAGAAAATTCCAAACATATGATCAATGAGGATGTCTATGAACTTAATATTCTGGTTGACATAAGCACTTACATGGAGAATATTAGTCCTGTGTAACAATTTCAAATAATTCCTATTAATAACACATTCTTAGCACTTAAATTAAATTGAGCATAACTATATCTTTGATAATTCAGAAGGCACTTTGGAATGCTGTAGTGTCTGAAGGTCATTATGAAATTAAGTCATAATACTTAAAGAACATGGTTATTGGAACATTCTATTGTTTGAATTATTTATAAGTAAGCATTTACTGAAATATCTATAATTTCAACACCCAATGTATACAAGGATCACATAGTTCAGGGCTCCCAACTCACAGGCCAGTGACCAGTACTGTCTGTATATACATCTGTATTTACAACCAATCCACATTGCTCGAATTACCATCTGAGCACCATCTCCTGTCAGATCAACATCCCCTGGTCCCTCATTCATGGAAAAAATGTCTTTCACAGAACCAAGCTCTTGTGTCAAAAAGATTGGGGACTGCTGACATAGTTGATACTTAAAAGGCCATTTCCTCTTATAAATAACATAATAATATGATAATATGCTTACTCCTTTTTCCCCCCTTTCTTTCTTTTCTCCAAATTTAAGACTATAACTTTGTAGGAGTAAATGCACGGACATGAGGAATTTCTGCAAAGTTCAAATAATAACTATATTAAATTTTATCAGATTCTTTAAAAATGTTTGTTGAACTGGGAGACTGAAAGAGTTCAAATTCACACTGGGAGACTGAAAGAGTTCAAATTAAGGACTAAGGTAGTATATAAACTGGCATAAATATCTATTAAGAATTGTACTTCAGTCTTTGCTCATGTAACTCTGATAGGTTGGCAGCTCTGTGAAAACTCTTTCATACAGAAATGCCATTCACATACACAGAATATCTAGTTCTTAACTGCTTTTCTTGGCATTTTTTCTAGTCTGTGAATTCTACTTAACAAATTTTCACAATGTATCTTATCTTGGGGCACATTTTTTCCTAAAAATTTTGAAGCAGACAATGCACAAAATAGTTTATTCCAAAGAAAAATTCTTAGTCTACAAATCTTTTACTAATATCCATAGTGTATTAGTCAGCTTGTCAACTTTTTTCACTATAATGAAATACCTGAGACAAGCTACTTATGAAGAAGAAAGGTTTATTTAGCTCATAGTTTTAGAAGCTGCAAGTCCAAATGGTGTAGCACAGCGCCAGTGAAGATCACCCTTTGCAGCTTCACCTCATGATATAAACACCAGTGATGGAAGCAGGTAAGTGATTATATCTTGAACCAGGATCAGACAGAGCTGAGTAGGACCAAACTTATGCTTCTATAATAACCCTTTTGCGAGAATGACCAAGGACTGTCAGGAGAATTGACTTCTGAGAGAACACCCTAAAGGACTCACTACCGATGACCTAAGGACTTCCTATCAGGCCCACTTCCAAGCAGCACCACCTGAGGACCATATCTTTAATCACAATGGACCATTGGGGGACATAAGCCATATTCAAACCATAGCACAAAGCAATGTTCTAAGTCAAGAAGACAAGAAGCTTTAAGTTGAAACAGTAATTACAATATCCTTTATATTTTTGATGTACACATTGTGCACTAAACATATTTTATTTTTGTATATGTGTATGAGTCATATGAATTATGGACAAGTTGATCACCAAGATGAAAATGAGATATATGAAAAATAAACTAAGGAAATTACAGATTTCTATATACAAACTTGCTTCTTTCCACTTGTGTTTTATGGAGCTGATATTTACTCCATTTTCCTGCTCTACAATCTGTGTGGGCTTCTTTATGAGCATATTTTAAGATTCATCAGGAATGGGAATTATGTATATATAATGGTGATTATATATAATTACACAGCAAATGAAAGTCTTTAGTATTGTGCAAAATTGATTTATTTCACTGCATTAATGTCACCCATTCTGAAAACAGCAGCAACCACAACAAAGCATGAGCACAAACAAGCAGAGGGCAGAAGCTTCTGCTGTTTCATTACAGGGACTCCTGGCAGACAGTTGGGCATCTGTAGCTCTTCGATTATAGTGACACAGCTTCCAAATGTAGCTGTGGATGGAAAGAAGTTCTAATTCTGAATGAATACAAAAAAAGGTGCTTCTAAAAACATTCGCTTCATAATACATGGCAACCTGGCAAAATATAGCATCACTCGTATTATACCCTAGTTCTCATAAAAATGAAGACAATAATTAGAAACTATAAACTAACAAGCCTTGCTTCTCAGCTTCTATCTTAATTATGTAGGAGAAGTGAGGTGAAAGAAAGCTCTCCTTTTTTGTATATATGGTTTTCTTGTTGTTGTTTTTAAGTGTAGTGTAAACCTATTTTGGTTTTTAAGTAGCATTCTTGTTTTTATCTGATGTGGTAAAAATACTTCATTTTGTAATTTATTTTTATAAACAATGCATTCACATGGTTTGAAGTCAAAATGGCATGTAAAGTCTCTAGCAAATAACAAAGTCACTGAATTTCTTTTGTATTCTTCAGTGTTTATATATGCAGAAGTAAATATGTATTGTTTTCTCTACTGTCTTAGCAAAAGGTTACAGACTACAAAAATTTTTCTATATCTTTATGTACTATGCTTTTAACTGTGCATTAGTTATTTGTAAGTTTGGGGAAAATATAAGCAATATGTTTCAAGCCTTTCTTTAAAAATAAAAGTTTTCAGCCAGTGGTGGTGATGCACACCTGTAATCCCAGGATCTCAGAGGCAGAGGTAGGATTGTGAGGTTCAAGACCAACCTGTGCTACCTAGTGAGATCCTGTCTCAGACTCTCCTTCCCACTCACAAAAGTGAGAAAAAAAGATGGTAAATCCACTGTTCTGCAATCGTCAATAAACATTGCAACCACAAAGGAAGAAATGATAGCTTCACGTTCATATTGTGCACATCCATGCATAGAACACATGTGGTTATAAATCAATATTGTAACTGTCATCTCTAAATGCAAAGATCATTCAAATACTGGCTACAAAAGCAAGTATTTGAAGTTTGTTGATACTCTGTGGTAGTAACATTACATTATTTTTAATGACTTGTTATGCTACCAATTTTTTATTCCTTTCAAACTAATAAACCTCTGGCCTTCTATGCCTGTTATCTACAAACAGGGCAGAGTTGAGAGTATTGAGATTTGCACAGTGACCTATCTGTCTTGGCTAATCCAAACCAGGAGTTCTTCCTATAGAGTAAGTAAATTAAAACCAAGGATGCCCATGTAATTCTGGAAGAGACTTGCTGATGTCCATCTATAATCAGAGAAAAGTAAATGAGAAAGGGACATTTTCGGATGTTGTTCACTTTACTTGAATCATCAGATGATTGAATCACTCAGATGATTCAAATCAGTGCAGAGAAGTTACTCAAATTTGTTTATGGTTGTATTGTACAGTTGAACCAGGACTTGATTTCAGGACAGATGACTCTGACTAGTGCTGTTGACCCTAAGAGATTGTGCCTGATGAATAAAATAGGTACATGACTGTATGAGGTACAGAAAGATCATGAGGAAGAGAATAGGATATCACTTTGTAAGGATCTTTAAAAAAACTGGTGTCAAACTTAGAAGAAAAGTAACTTTAATGCAAAATCATGTTTATATTCTCAAGGTATTTTAAAAGTGAATTATTAAGTACCTGATGATTGTCATTGTAATGGCTGTGTTATGTTAACATATCCCTAAGAGAAGGTCAGATTCTACGTGTTCACTGGTGGTTTCAGAGGAGGTAAAATCATAAGAAGGGGCTGGACTTTAGCTCAGCTGATTGAGTACTTGGTCTGCATGCTCTAAGGCACTGAAAAAATGGGTAAAGGACATGGCAACTCACTCCTGAAACAATACCAAAACAGTCACCATTGAAAACCCTGTGAATAGCAGAGAAGCACTGGCATAGTACCTGCATGAGACAGTGTCGGGGAGTGTTTCATTCCATTTTACATAGAGTTGCTAGGAGTTGGACCTGACTCAACAGCACCTAACAACAACAACAAAGTCATTACAAAGAGCTGAGCACTCAAGGCAGGCATTTTCAACCTTTGGTTCCAGTAAATGAAAAGCTATTAGTTACTAAGCATTCTGTTAATCTGATCTGTTCCATGTGGTGGGGACACAGTGGTCCTATCTTCTTGGGAGGAAAGGCACAATTTTATACTATATTTAAAAATGTTATATACTATAAGAAGAAGTATAATGAGAGAATTAGGTTGTAACTTTAAAAAGATAGTCAGAAAAGATGTTTTAGATTGGGTTGTATACCCTTGAAACTCATATGTTGAAATCCTAACCCCTCTACCTCAGATATAACCTCAGACATATGATCTGTATAGAAGTAATCAAGTTAAAATGAGGACTTTAGAGTGAGCCCTAATCCAATATGATTGGTGTCTTTATATACAAAGGGGAAATCTGATGTGAAAAGGAAGGCAATTTGAAAGTGCAGAGGGGACATCACAAAAACATGAAGATGGCCATCTCCAGCCCCAAGAGAAGGGCCTGCAACAGAACTTTTCCTCACAGTCTTCAGAAGAAACCAATTTTGCCAACACCCTTATCTCAGACTCCCAGCTTCCAGAACTGCAACACATTTCAGTTGTTTAAACTATCTACTTTGTGGGACTTTGTTACAGTGGTCTTAGAAATCATCTTTTAAGATGCACTGTGAAGGCAGCATTAGAGGGAAGACTTGAAAGTCCTGAGAGCATTGTTGTGGAGTTAATTGGGGAAAGAGTACTGCAAGTAGAGAGCAGTTCCAATGTAAAGAACTCAGGCTCAATGCATGTTTGTAATGTTCTTGAAACAGTGAAGTTGCTAATGTTACTGGAGTGAGGCAGTAGGATCAGATAATGAGATCAGAGAGGTAAGTGGAGTCAGGGGAAGCACAAATCTTATAAGGCCTTACAGGCCATTGTTAGGACTTTAGTTTTTACTCTGAGTGAGGTAGGAAGCTTATGGAGGGCTTTGAGCAGAGAGGGGATGGGGATTTACTTAGCAAGAAAAATTTGCTACTGTGTTGAGAATCAACTTTATGGGGACTGGACAAATTGGAATCAGGGAGACTATTTGAGAAGCTATAGCAATACTCTAGGCAGGAGACAATGGTAACTTTCATCAGGTGAACAAGTCTGAGAAATGGGTGTTTTGTAGAAATACTTTGAAGGTAAAATAAGTCAGTCTGTTTGATGGTTTAAATGTGTGGCAGGAGAAGAGATAAACCAGGACTAACTCTGATATTTTTTGGCCTGAGAAATTAGAAGACTGGAATTGTCATCAATACAGTTGAGGATGGCTGGTGGAAAAACAGGTGTATGAGGAGAATCTTGAGTTGGGTTCCACTTAAAATTGCCCTAAAAATGCTATGTAACAAAGCATTCCAAAACTGAGTGACTATAAGGAGCAATCATATTCTCACTTATTTCACTGAATTGGCTTGTTACCAAACGATAAGGGCTGTGCTCACTGGGTGTACAGTTCATGTTGTACATTAGGTTTCAGTTATTCCAATGCCTGTGATCATCTTTGTATCAGCAACATTGCCGGGGAATGCTTTCATGTGTTACAGAAATGTGATGGGAATTTGGAGGACAGGATCACTCAATTTTTCTTGTGATCAGGGCTCAAAACTAGCCTTTTCCCCTTCCCACCACATTCCATTAGCCAAGGAATGTAACTTGGTCAAACCAAATCAAGGAACTGTCACCAGATAAAGAAACTGCAAAGTCCAATGGCCAAGGACAAGGATATGTAAATCTAGAGTTCATGGGAACACTTTGGGCTAGAGAGATAAATTGAGGTGGCATGAGTGTACAAATGACATTTAGTGCTGAAAGAACAGATGAGATTATCAAAGGAATAAGTATAATAACAACAATAAATAAAAGCTCTCATTATCTTGGAACTCAAAATCTATGTGGTCAGGACAATGTTGATGATCTCAAACAGAGTAAAAAGTTACTGCAAAAGAAGTCAGACAAAAATTCAGAAAGAATTGTTCCCTGAAAACCAAGTGAGGAAACATATCAAGGGGGAGGGGAAATGATTGGCTGTGTAAACTATTGCATATAGGAGGGATAAGATAAAAAGTTATCCAGGAGTGATGGTGCATGCCTATAATCCTAGCTACTCAGGAGACTGAGGTAGGATGATCACAAGTTCAAAGCTAGCCTGGGCTACATAAAGAATTTAAAGCCAATCTGGGCAAATAATTATACAATCCAAATTTCTAAGTAAGGGTTGATGCTACTGAACACTTTACAGGAAAAGTCTGACAATATCCATTCCTTTGAGCTCTTCCTAAGTCTGGACTTGCTTAATTTTTAAAATATTTTCTAACTATTGTTGTTGTTGTTAGATGCTGTTGAGTTGAGTCTGACTCATAGCGACCCTAGGCACAACAGAGTGAAACACGCCCCAACACCCTGCCATGTCCAGCAGTATTGTCAGTGCTTCTCTGCTATTCATAGGGTTTTCAATGTTGGATTGTTTCTGGAGTGAATTACCAGGTCCTGTTCCCTAGCTTGCAGCACCTGGTATTCCCAGGCTAACCAGACTAACCCTGTTTAGCTTCTGAGATTAGGATCGGATGCCAGGGTGTTATGGCTGCAGACATTTTCTAACTAGGTAGTAGAAAACATGTTCAATTTTAAAAAGAACTCTGTTTGATTAAAAGTATTTTCTATAAGTTTTATAATTGAGTTGCATTTATTTTTGTGCATATATGGTTTGTAGTCATTTTTCTATTATAAGAAAATTGTTTTTAGTTGATAAATTTTCCGACCACTTGAAATTATCAATAATCACACAGCCCACATGCATAAGATAGTGAACAATGAATTGATGCTTTTCAAACAAAAGAGACTACTGTATTAGTATTCAAAGAAAAGTATTTGAAATGACCTTAAAAAACATTCATCAAGTAGTTTATGGAAATTAACAAATCCTTAATTTTTTTACCCTTTGGTACCCCTTGAAAAGTACTATAAAATATGAGACATAATTTAAAGCACAAAGTTCCTAAGGCATGATATCTGCTCTCTATTGGAGAGAGGTCACTGATAAAATTGTTAATTAGCAGCAGATCAAGATATCCATGTCATTGTGTATTGTAAAATGCCTACGGGCCACATATAAATTATTCATAAATTAACACAGGAAAAGCAAAAGCTAGATCAGCAAGTTGAAGGTCGCATCTACCTGATAGACTAAAATGCTAACCAACCCATAATTACTAAAGATGAATGCAAATACAAATAACCATTTCTGAAGAAAAATATAATTTTAATTTACCTTAATTACTTAATAAAAGCACCAAATTAAATTTATGTAACTATTAAAGGTCAGCTTTTAATTCCTCCTTGATAAATTTAAATTTTATCTACTGAAATGAATACAATGGAGCTTAAATAAAAAAGATTTCAGTAAGTTGTGAACACAGTGAAAATCAAGAAAAGATTAAGTGTTCTATATCTCCAATTCTTACGATTTTTTTCTGTATTCTGTTCCATTTGTATTATTTCTAAATGTAATTTCAAGATTAAAAAATATCAGGCATGTAGAGTTCTGTGAATGACATTGTGGGAAACCTCATGGAGTTTATATATCATCAGTAACAAACAGAGCAAAGACATTGTTCTGATTCATAAAAGCTAACTTATAGCTATTTGGCAAACAACTGAATGTATGACAACAGTGTAGATCTTCTGACACTCTTGGTTAGTTACTTTCAATATTCATTCAGAATTAATTTTATTCCTACATGGTAATATATAATATTGTTTGTGTGGAGAAGCTGAATCTTAGATTTTCTACTGTTGTGAAAATCCTATTTATTAACTATGTCAGATCATTTCAAGTTAGGAAATGTTCACTGGTTGCTGTACTATTTTTGGTCTTATACTGGGTGCTATCATTGTACAATGAAGATGAACAGGCCCTACCCTTAAAAACATTGCAGTAATGGATAAATCATTGATGGAATTGGGGGTATTAGTTCAAACATTCAATTAATTAACAGTTTACCACCACTAGAATCATCAATTCAGCACTGTTCCAGGGAACTTACTAAAGCAGCTATAAGGGTAGAGAAGAAAAATGAATCCAACCCACAAACAAAAATTATTATTTGTAGACAGAAAATAAAATCAATCTATGAGAGAACAAAGAAAATGAAATTTATTTGGGGCTAATTAGGATTATAGTATAGGAAAACACAGTTCCAAGCAATCTTGAAAATGTACTCTGATGTTTTACAAAATGGCAGCTGTATTTATAACTAAATTGCAAGGAAGGGCCGGGCAAGTTGGTGCACGCTGTAATCCCAGCAGCTTGAGAGGCAGAGGCAGGAGGATCACAAGTTCGAGACCAGAGGCAGTCTGCGTAATTTAGCGAGACCCTGTCTCAAAAAAAAAAAAAAAAAAAAGGTCTGGGGGCGCAGCTCAGTGGTCCAGCACTTGTAAGCATGCAGGTGCGAGGCCCTGGGTTCAACCCCCAGTACTGCCAAAAAAAAAAAAAAAAAGTTGCAAGGAAGGTTGGAAATTACACCATTTAGTGCTGGCAAAATAAGTTGTTTTGTAAGAAAGGGATTGGGTACCATCTCAGTCTCTAGGTAGTTTGGGGGAAGGAGTCCATTGTATGGAAGATCAGCAGAGCCTGGCGTATAACCTTTTACAAAACTATGGTTTGGACCAATCCCAAGCCCAGTTCAAAGTTTCAGCTATGGACCTGTCTGAGATCTGATTGACGATGGCCTTCAAACTTCATTTTACGTGCCCCAAACCCATGACACTGAGTTTTGAATTCTTCTTTTGTATATTTATTGGGTACTTTTCATGTGATCTATCCAAAGAGAAACAAATGTGTATATTCATATATATATATATATATATATATATATATATATATATATATATACACACATATATGCACACATCCATATGCGTGTGTGTGTGTCTGTGTGTGTTTTTGTGTGTGTATTTAGCCTTTACAACAATATTTAAGGAAGATATTTTATGAAATCTATTTTACAGAAGGGGAAATTGGGACTGAGAGGGATTGGTAACTTTTACAAGTTTTCAAAACTAGTGAACAATATTTCTGAGCCAACTCTCAGATCCCACAGCTCATGTTTTTTGCCATCTTGTCTTCTCATCTGTGTAGTACTTAAAAGCATAATCTTCTTCAGGGTCCATCCATGTTTCCAATGCCATTTTACTCATATAGCAGGACTTAATAATACTTTTTATAAATCATCCTCTTTATAAAGACAGTAAAGTAATATAGGTTCCCACAGGAACTTCTTTATTTTCATTTCTAACACGCAGAGCAGTGGGAATCTTTCCCCTGCTTTATACTCTGATAACTATTTCCTTTCTATTACCCATTAACTTTGTTCTAGTGCTCATCAGAGAAAAAGGGAGTGGCTATGTTAAATGTATTAAATAATAATATTAATGGAGTATGAAGCAAAACTATCTAAACTGTGTGAAAATGAAATCCATGGTAACAATGTCAATATAATACTTCTGCACATAGCAGATATTTGATGTTCAAAAGATTTCAATAAACTGTAGACCAAATTGCATCTCTAAAAGAAAAAATACCTATTCCTGAGTTTCTTTCAGATTTTAATGAGCATTCATGATGCTAAAGCAATTTCCTTATTCCTCTTTATTTGTATTGAATAGAACTTATTCAGCCAACAGGAAAAGTGCTCAGTTTTGTGATAGCTAAAGCATAGAAGAGTCTGTGACTGCTTATGAGAAAAGGAAGGTTCAGTAATAGAGGGGGAAGAAACCCTGGACTCTGAGGATATTGCAAAGTAAGCAAGTCTGGTAAAGAAGAAACACAAGTGGAAAGTAGGCATTGAAAAAAACCAGCCTTTCCAGAGAGACACTTGGCCTAGAATCATCAAGGCTATGTTCCTCCCAGACAGGGAGAAGAAATTGCTTCTGAGGCCTCTTAAAGTGTGCAAGTAATCTTTTCTAATAGCACTGACCCACACATTTATAATTGCTTTATGTATGTATGTATGTATGTATGTATGTATGTATTGTGGTACTTGGGGGCTGAACCCAGGGCCTCAGGTGTACTTTGCAAGTACTCTACCACTGAGCTGCACTCTTGCCCATATTTTATTTTCTGTTTTGAGTCAGGGTCTCAGTAAGTTATACACGCTTCCTCTGGCCTCAAACTCAAATCCTCTGGCCTCAGCCTCCAGAGTCATTGGGATTATGTGACTGAACCACTATGCCTGGCTTTATAATTGCTTTAAAAAGATCTACTCTAAATTGGATGCTTCACAGTCAACAGAGTCACATATTCAATTCTACATCTTCAGGTGCATGCCACAAAGCTGCAGCCTTCTTCACAAGGCTTAGGCAAGCACAGAATCTGTTGCCTGAATTGTTTTTGAGTATGAATTGTCAGAAAGGCCATGTTCCCTCCTTTACTATGATTAGACCAAAGTGAGTGTTATAAAGGTGAAAAACGGGATTTGCCTTTATGTTTTGTAGAAATGTATCAATGACTTTTTTCAAAGTGCTTTAACTTTATTTTTTTAAGTTTTGTAAATATGTAAACAATTATGCTAAAATGATGTTTCTCATGCTATTGGCATGCCTGGACACTCAACTACCTTCAAACCCATTGAACTTGGTACTTGATACATTTTGACTTGAAAATGTTGTCCCAGTACTTGTCACTTGTTTGGTAATCATTGTGCATGCTAGAATTGTCAGTGTAGTTTTCCTTATGAATTGCTACCCTTTCCAGCAAAAACAAAGGGTCATGTCTTAGCTCTAGTGCTGTGCCTATCCCTTTGTGGTCTAGTCTTAGCTGCTGTGGTTATTTTGTGGGCTTTTGCGGTTTTTTTTTTTTTTTTTTTTTCTGATCATAGGTCCTTAGAAAATGAGTGCACTGTACTTCCTTAACCTTATTGATAAGGCTTGGAATGTAATCTCTTATAGGCAGTGAATTCAGCATAGAGGAATTTATGGCTAGAACCTGAGACTCAGAGAGACTTCAAGTGGTTTGAGGCTGACTCTAAGCCTATAGATACAGTTGTGCAAGATATTGTGTCATTGGACCATACCATGAGTCTAGACGTGGATACTGCTAATGTTGAGGAGTTAGTGGTTAGTTGGTTAGTTGAAGAGTTCAGCACTGACAACGTGCAGGAATGATAGAAGGAGCAGCAAGAAGTGCCAAGGAGATTTCTTCAGGTGAAGAGGAGATAAGGGAGAATGGGCCCAGTTGCTTGCAAAATGGGCAGAAGTTCAAAACTTTGTTGGGCAGAACTATCCAGAAAAGGCTCTGACAAGCAGAAATGTGAATTTATTACCAATGTTACACATTCAAGGAATTCTGAAAAGAAGACATAAGTAGTGCTCATTGTATAAGTTTTTAGTGAAAGTGACAAAGTGTGTCAGAGCCTGTGATGCAAGTTGGAAAAAGGCAGAAGAGAGAAAGAACACCTGAAGTGCAAGTGCCCAGTATTCTGTTGGAGGGGACACTCCTTGCCAGGAGCACTCCATGGAACCTCTCCTCCTTACCACTCTCTTCCCATTATCCCATTAGACTGCAGACTCTTCTCAGTACAGGTAAAGTGAAGTTTTTATTCTATTGATAAGTATTTATTAACGTTTTAGGTAATGATACACAGCCCTATCTTTTTACAATATCTGTTACTGTAAGAATGTACATTGTCTTTAGTTTGGGAATGCATTAAATTTATTTACATTCATTTTTGATACTCATCACATCTCCCGGAACTAATAATGAGTACCATCATATCACTATAAAAGGAAAAAATGTTTTGTCTTACTCCCACCCCACCAAATGAACAGGTTTGCTATATGCAATAAGTATATCTTTAAAAGTTCATTCTTTGACTTTTAGGTAAAAAATGCTAATAATTTCAATTATTTTTAAAATATTTGATATTGTAGTGATTTCTATAGTTTGTTGTTGAATTCAACAAGTGGTTCTAAGAAAAGATGATTCACTGGTATTTTTGATAGTGATGGGTCATTGAAAGTTTCAAATTTGATAGTGAAATTTGCTTTGAGAACTATAAAGTATTATGCAAAATTAAGGTATTCTTTTGACTTGGTAATAGTAAAATCAATAGCATCAAGCAAATATTTACATTTTGGTTTTGTCTAAAGAAATACACTGCTATTTTGTGGAGTATGTTGAAAATGAGTAGAGAAACACCAACATCCAACCTCCACTCCTCCATTGGGGAAGCATATAAGGTCCATTTGGATTTTCCTGTGAAACCAAAAATATGTCATGTTCTCTTTACTTCAAGGCCTTTTGGCATGTAATTTCTGCTTGGACACTCCAAATCTCAGCCTTTTTTATTTGATTGACTTCGTCCTTACTCTCAGCTTAGGCATCACTTGGGGACATGAACTTCTTGTAGAATTTGAGAGCCAATAGTGCTTTGTGTCTGGTTAAGCCACAGAAACTCTTAACAGGATAATCTAATACAAATGAAGCAATAGGCCACGACAAAAGTGAAAATGAACAAAAGTGAAATGAACCTCTTTGCTTAAGTTTGCCTTCTCATTTTATGAAACTTGAGGAGGCTCTGGTCTTCTCTGGTTTGAGTCAGGGACATGAGTCAATATTTTTATATATTCTGGAGGTGGTGATACTGCAGGTTATATGTGGAATTCACAAACACAACCAGAAGTCTTGAAGTCTGCTAATAGAAGGTCACTTTACACAGAACTAGAAGAAAGAGAAGAGAAGAGGATGATCACTTTCATTTATAATACATTTCAGCACACACAAAGATGCCTGGATGCTATTTAGGTGATTCATTGGTCTGTCCTGTCCATCTACCTCTCTGAGTCATAGATTCATGATGTTTTATGATTGTAAGCTCTGCTGGACTCCTAACACAAGAAATCACTTCTTTTATAGGTGAAAGACAAATTTATAGACAAAAAGACAAATATCATGGCTGGATACATCACCTTAAAGCCTTAGTAATCCTTCCAGAAAATTCAAATCAATAAAATCCTACTCCTGATGTACCGATTCAGAAGCAACAATATTACATCCAATTTGTTACAAGGTTCACATAGTAAAACCATCATATATATATATATATATATATATATATATATATATATATATATCAGTAAAAGTGTTTAGGTATCTTATTGCCCTCGTTAGCTTTTGTTTTAGAAGAGATTGGGCTGGGCTGATGTCTGTGGAAATAAAATTTGAGTGACAGAGTACATTTGTTAATTCTCTTCTCTCCCTGGTAATTTCTAAAGATAGTTTGCACATTTACAACTAGCTTATTGGCCCATGAAATCCTTTTATTTTTTCACTTTTTTTATAATATTAAGGAAGATAGTTTACTTGAACTATAATATTTATCATAAAAATTTGAATAAGGAAACTTTATAGAGAAGGTGGAGTATCCCAATGTCACATATAGAAATTCATATTGAATCAGAAAAATATGTATTACAAAATGAATTTGTTAGTAGTTTTTGGCAGGAAATTCCTTCTTCTGCTTGAGGGCAGATAGAAGGGAGTATAGGGAAGATCATGCTGGATTCTTGTTGATAACACCCAAGGCTATCCTGCCATTAGTTGGAGTCTTCAGTTGGCAGAATGGATGATTACTACCATTTTTTGTGAAGCTCAAGGCGGTTTTCAGAATTTGAGAAGTTGAAAAAGTTAAAAAAAATCTAAGAGCTCTTATTGTTTTTGTGACCAGGGTACAATTAACTTATAGTACACTAAGGGTGGGGCTGGGATTTAGCTCAGTGGGTAGAGCGCTGCGCTGCAGTCTCAGAGGTCCCGAGTTCAATTCCCAGCACCACAAAAACGGGAGAAGGACCTGGCAATCCACTCCCAAGGCAATCCCGAAACAGCCAGCCATTGAAAACCCTATGAGGGTCGCTATGAGTCGGATACCGACTTGACGGCACCTAACAACAACAACAACAACACACTAAGGTTATCAACATTCAACCAGAGTCCTGAAAATCACTTTTCATAACAAATAGTTGTAGTGTCATTTTCAAATCATCTTCACAATGTCATTTTAAGCATAAGCTCTGAAGTCAGAAGAGCTGAGTTTTGATTCTTACCCCACTAGTAAGTAAATAGCTGTAAACATCAATTACCTCTTGGTTCCTTCATTTCTTCTACAATGTGGGGATAATTGTGGTACCTACCTCATCTATAAGTGTGTGGGTAATAATAGTACCTACTTCATAAGGTGATTTTGAGGGTTAAGATAATACATGTAAAGCATTTAGAAGAGTATACACTTAGCAAAGACTTAATAATATTATTTTTTCTATATACTAAACTTGCAAGTAAGCAAACTGAAGATCAGAGAGCCTATGTAAATGCTACAAACTATGAAGTGAGAAAGTAAGCGAGAAGAAAATGAAACCCAGATCTACCTCATTGCAAAGCACTTAACTTTTTTCCACATCACCATATTATAGTCCTCTTTATGGGTCAAAGTAAAAGAAGAAAAACAATTGGGTCATTGTATTTGCTATGTAAGTGAGGAGGGAGAAAGGAAGGCTTATTACTCCAAAACTGTGAGTTCAAGACTTGGCTGAAAGGTCATTTGAGCCCATGACTTGATTTAAGATACGATTGTGGGAATGAGTTAAGAAAGTGAAATAAAAGTGGTTACATTTTGGAAGCTATTCAAAATTTTATCCTATCTTTGAGTCTGTAATATAGGATTGCAAACAAATCCCTCAATATTCTGTGTCTTAACTTTCTAACTTGTAAAATAAGAACAGATCAGATTATCCATTTGCTCTTTTCAAATTTGAATATTTGGCTCAGTCAAATACAACTGGCATTAGGCTTTTGTCTGATCTAAACTTCTTTCACACTTTAAATGAATCTTTGCTACCTTAAATGAATATTTATTGTCATTTTTAAGAATATCAACTACGATCATGATTAAAAGAGCTAAATAGGTGAGTAATATTAGTCCTACTTTCCAGAATTCCTCATTCTAGTAGGAGGAACAATGCATACACACAAACTTTCAATACAAGGTAGGAAGTATTTATGTAGCTTCTGAAGATACAATTGAAATGCTACTGAAATTTAAACATTACTCCTAGGTGGAGAATTAGGAAAGATCTTGGAAATTGTGGGCTTTGAGAAGAGTTTAGAATTTGAATATGTAGAAATGGAGAACACAGATACTGTGCTTAAGTTTGGAGTCCATGAAATATGTACTTATGTGAACTGAAACAGCCTTATAGGAGTAAGGAGATGTAGAAGGAGACATAGAAAATGGGTTCAATTTCTTAATAGGGCATTTGGAGCAAGATAAAGTACTTCACAGTAGCCTGGGGTGGGGAAGGGTCAATAGGCAGCCACTGGAAGTTTTAAGCACAGAATGAAAACCTATACCTGTATTTTCAGAAGGAAAATGTGACAGCAGATGACTTGGCAGGAAAAAAGAAAAAGAAAGTTCAGCGAACTAGGAATTGCCATAATTCCTACCTATGTCTCGAATAGACAAATCTGCATCTTTGCTTAGTAGACCCAGTTTGGCCACTTGTTCATCCAAAACGTGCTTATTGAAAGAATATTTAATAGTTTAAGGTTAAAGAAGTAGAAAACAATCTGCTGACCCATTATAAAATGCTATATACTTAAATTGGCAGATTAGAGTATTCTCAAGAAAAATATGATGGCGTTGTTGTTGTTAGGTGTCACTGAGTTGGTATCCTACTCATAGTGACCCTATGTACAACAGGCGAAACATTATTGTCAGTGCTTCTCTGCTGTTCATAGGGTTTTCAATGGCAGATTGGTTTTTGGGAGTCAGTTTCTGGGTCCATCACCCACGCCTGCAGCACCCAGTGTTCCCATGTGGTCTCCCATCCAAGTACTAACCAGGCCCGACCCTGCTTAGCTTCTGAGATCTGATGGGATCAGAAGTCACAGTGCTACGGCTGCAGACATGATGGCATTAGAGAAAATAAATAGTAATGCTTTTGTCTACATGACCAAAAATGCAATCTAGTACATTAAAATGTCCATATTATTTACACAAGAGTCCCGTTTAATTTTTTATTTTTGCTTATTTCCACAAGTGCAATCAAGAATTCAATATATTTTACATCAAATCCTGTGCTATGAAATATGATAGTCTGGTCAAACAAGTCTACAATTACATAACCTCAAAAAGTTCACACAAAATCAAAGAAAACATTTCTTCCATCATCTGTTGTAAAATCAATTGTTGAGTCTTTGTGCAAAATTTCTTCCCTGCTTCAGTTCAATTTTGGATGTCTGTTGGAGAAAGTAAATTAAACTACTAGATGAAGTAAGTCACTTAAGTATTAATTAGGACAAATTTTCATTGATTGCTATAAAGTGTCCTCTAAATGAAGGCTCTCTAAAGAAAGTATTTAACAAGGCTTCTCTCCTTAAGGGCTTTTTCTAGTATTATTGACACAACTAAAATATATTTGTTTTTATTCATCCTGGATGTCTTAGGACTTACTTATAGCTTATGACCTAACAACAAACACCATGTAATTGATTGCTATTGCATTTTCCCCCCTCTGCTTAAGTTTCTCCGTAGTTTCCATACCAACTTCCTTGGAAAGAAAGGGAGATTTGTGCCCCAGCACCTCCTTTAGAACCAAAGACACATTACACCTCTTTGAGGTTATCTCACACAGTCCATTTTTTACCAAACTTTTTATCATGAGAAGAATAAGGAGATAAATATTTCTGTTGTTGAACAGCTTGTTACTTTTACTTCTGTATGGCCACTGAAAGTTGTATAGAGACCTGGAAGAACCCCAGTAAAAGTAAAGGGAACCTGTGTCTCCTTACCTGGTTCAACTAAGTCTTCTTGCTGACTAGTCATTTGAAAAGAGTTGTTGTTGTTGTTAGGTATCCTCACGTCAGATCTGACTCATAGTAACCCTATGTACAACAGAATGAACCCTATGTACAACTCCCCCACACTGTGCCACGCCCAGCACAATGTCAGTGCTTCTCTGTTATTCATAGGGTTTTCTGTAGCTGATTGTTTAACTCTACCAATTGAGCCAAACTTCAGACCTTGAAAAAGTTAGTTCACCAGAAAATCATCAGAACCAATACTTACTACTTTAATATTTTGTGAACCATTGTCCTATTTAATGGTTAATTTTTATAGGAGTTCAGATTCACATTTGAATATGAGTTTACAGATTGAGAATTCACTTTTTTCATAAATCACATTCAGATTCATCTTTAGCATTTTAGAATTAGGATTTATTTAGAATGAATTACAATTTAAACACTCATACAGCAATATGAGTATAAAATCCTACTGAACTTTCTCTTTGACACATTTAATTGTCTTGGCCACATAAAATCAACAGCCTATTTTAGCAATTTACAAGTCTCCCAAGAAATTTTCAACAGCTTTAATGGAAACAACAACTCTTTTTGTACTCATATTTCATCAGTTTATTAAGCAAATAATTAAAATATGTTATTATTATAATGAGTGAACCTGGGATAAACAGGTTTGGGAAGAAAATACAAATAGCACTTGATAAAATGAAGACATAAGAAATGGGCACTGAGTTGCACAGGGGTGGTGGAGTGTACCTGACCAGTCATAAGACTGCAGTTTGCTGTGGCACCAAGTGTGTTACAGACAAAATGGAAACAGTTAATTGTTGAGTTAATTGAGAGTTGATTAAATAAGCTTCTCTCCCCAACTTTGTCAATAGTTATGTTCTTCCTGAATTTCCAAGTTGTTGTTGTTAAGTGCCGTCCAGTGGAGTCCAACACATAACGACCCTATGTACAGCAGAATGAAAAACTCCCCAATTCTGTGCCAGGCATACAATCTTATTTATGTTTAAGCCTATTGTTGCAGACACTGTGTCAATCCATTTAGTGTAGGGTTTTCCTTTTTTTCATTTACCTGCCACTCTCCCAAACATGATGCCCTTCTCTAGGGAGTGGTCCTTCCTGACTACATATCCAACATATGTAAGACATACTCTAGTCATCCTTGCTTCCAAGGAGCACTCTGGTTGCACTCTTCTAGGACAGATTTGTTGGTTGTTTTGGCAGTGGTACATTCAATATTCGTCTCCAGCACCATAATTCAAAAGCATCAATTCTCCTGTCTCCCTTGCTCATTGTCCAGCTTTCACAACCATATGATGTGACTGAAAATACCATGGCATGTGTCAGACACACCTTTACTTTTCAATACTTTAAAGAGATCTTTTGCCATAGCTTTTTCCCAAAGCAGTGCATCTTGATATCTTGACTTCTGCTTCCATGGGTGTTGAATGTCAAAGCAAGTAAAGCAAAATCTTGGACAATCTCAATCTTTTCTTCCTTTATTGTGAAGTTGCATACAATTTTTGTTTTGTTGATGCTGGGTTGCAATCCATACTGAAGACTATGTTCTTTGATCTTCATCTGTAAATATTTCAAATCTTCTTCACTTTCAGCAAGAAGAGTTGTGTCATCTGCATAATGCAAGTTGTGAATGAGTCTTCCTCCAATCCTGTTCCCATGTTCTCGTGTTTTCAATACACCTATATCTAGAATTTTTCACATCCCTATGAATCTGAAATTATTATTATTAGCATTGACAGAGGAAGAAGCTGAGTACAACGAATGTTTCAAAGGTCTCACAGATGACAGACAATTAAAATTTAGGTCGTTCTGACTCTAAAGCTTTATCTTTTAATCATTATGCTCCTATTTTACTATTGTCTCAATATTCTTTTTAAAGAAAATCTACATTTTTCATCTATTTAATGTATTTTATGTTTTTCAAACTTGATTAGTTTGTTATCATGCTTTCCCTAAATATATTAATTTTCTTTTGAAGTATTAAGGAATTGAACCTAGGACTTCGTGCATGCCAGAAAAGTGCTGTACCATTGAGCTGTACCCCTAATCCCATTTATATTTTTTATTTTGAAACAAGACAAGTTGTGCAGGCTGCCTCTGTCCTTGAACTGGCAATCCTCCTGCCTCAGGCTTCTCCTTCCCTGGGTTTACAGGCATGAGCCACTTGTTCAAATGTCAATTTTTAACCTCTCTTTTCAGGGTAAGTACTAATTTCTAAATTTAAATGATTAAAACACATTAAAACTTTTTAGGACTGAACATTTTCAAATCACACTTATCTTTTAAGGTTCTGAGTGTTCTTTAATCCTGGTTCCTTCTTTCTTGTTTATTATATTTATAAAAATAATGTACATTGTGATGTTCACCTGGGTCATAACTAGACTGACTTATTTCTATCCTTGTCTCTGGAATGTCTATCTGCAACACAGTACATCTAGAGTAACTCTACTAATGTTTATCGCACAGCATCATTTCTCTGCTTAGAACTTTCTGGTCTTACAAGCTCATGCCTCAAGATTTCTGCATTTGCTAGACCTTCACTTGGAATCCACTTTTCCCAAATGTCTTCTCCCTAGGTAGATTTATTTTGGGGGTCCTAATGTTACTCTTTCATTGAGATCTGTGGCTGACCAGCTATTTGACCCCCTAACATTTTCTATCTGCCTTCTCACTAAATGCTTTTCTCTCTAATACTTATCAACTTCAAATGGAACATATATATGTGACTCATTTATGTTGTCACAATGATTAATTGTCTGAGCAAAATGTCTGCTATGTTGCATTCCTGAATCCTTAGAGCCTAGAGTATTGTCCAGCATAAAATCATACTCTACATTTTGGTGGGTGGATTATTGAAAGACTGCATGAGGATTCCAATAAAATGTGTTACAAACAATGGCATATGTGGATAGGAAAGTGAACATGTTTAACAGTGTTCTCTGAAACTAGATGATTTGAAAGGCAAACGTTTAGACTTAACATTAAAGATATGAAGAAGAAATCCATAAGATAAAATGGTATTTGATCTTGACAACTCAAAATGGTTATGTAAACATGGAAAGATTTTTTAAAAATTTGTCATGTAGTTATAGATAAAGGCAAATGTATATATACATATAATATAAATGATTTTAAACATACACATTTTACACAGATGTATATACATACACACATATACACAGATATACATCTCTATATTAGAATCCTTAGAAGTATAGTCTCAGATTTTTATGACAAACACCACACTTCTCTGTACTCAAAATAGTTTTATCTTCTGCCAAATCATCTTCATCCTCATTTGTTATAATTCAGGGACAAAGAACAGCTACAAATGCATTATACCAAATACTTTGTTAACTTAAAAGTTTGACTAGGATGGAATTACATCAACTTGTTCTGAAGCTCTTGAAAGTCTTATGACTTCAGGTTGATTAAATTACACAGCTGAAAGAAACATTTTGAAATCATGATCACTGTATGAGTTTCCATGAGAAATGCAGAGACAAAAAATAAATAGCCAAAATCTTAACTTGGCTCAGAACAATGTCACATGTCTGGTACTGTAGAAGAAATGAAAATATGGCTATTCAGAAGAAATATTCTGTTTTGTTGTGCATGTTTGCTATAATAACTCTTATTCATTTGGCAGGACAGAAATATCAAGTATAATTTTAAGATCAGTATTAAGGGGGAGGCATTTTTACTCACAGAATAATCCAACTCTGTCTACACCTGTAATACCAATATTAGTACCCAGGGTTTGAATTTTTATGGTTCCTTCAAATTCTCTTATAGTAGGATGCTAAAGTAATCTCAGAATCATTAGTCTAATATCATAGGGTTTTCAACGTCCAAGTCATGGCCTATAACTCTAGCCATACTACAAGAAATCTGTTCATTTTCCATGAACTTTAGTTGTTCTATAACATGATTTTTAACAAATTAGTGATATCAGCCACAGGCAGATTCCTAGCTTCCTGATTACATTGAGTAACCTGTCCAGAGACACATCTTATAAATCATTTTTCCAGGCAAGCATGTGGAGAAATAAAGCTGGAGAGTAAATCTCTGACAGGTTTAACAACAAAGACTGGATTCAATTGAAAATTCAAGGTTTACAGCTCATGTTTAGTTCTAAGTTGTCTCTGGAAAAATAACAATGTTGATTTAATTCAGTATAAGATAGTGTCTCAATCACTCAAGTTTTAGTTAGTGGTAATAAGAAAGAAGATTTATGTTGAGTTGAGCATATTTCAATTAGTTTGTGTCAATTTCTAAAGCTTCATGAACAATCATTGGAGAAATAGTCCTAAAAATGCGTCAATAGATTTAGTGCATTTTGTTCAAAGATGTTTTGGCTTTTTCAAACAATATTTTTTACTATTCCACTGCATTTTTCTGTTCCTGGAGTTAGCTCCATACCCCATGTAAAGTTACAATGGTTGTGGAGAAGCCAGACAGACTTGGACCTTGAAAACCCTATATTAGACTAATGATTCAGAGATTATTTTAGGATTTCTCTATTCCAGTTAAACATTTGCTCATATTTTCAAATACTTTTGCAGACAAATATTGTATTTCTCCATACATAATATGAAATCAGAGAAAGAGACTTTGCTCTTGTATTTCAAAGTTGTCATTTAGAGTCAGAGTATTAGATCTGCAATTCATCTTAGAAATCATCTAGTTTGATGGCCTCATTGTAATGTTGAATAAGTGGAATCATTTTACAGCTTCCTATTAATGTATAACACAATGTACACAATAAATATGCAATAAGTGCTTGTTGAAAGTGGAGCTCAGCTGTTCATTTAACTTCTCTCATTACCTTTACATGGCTGGCAGCATTTATTAGGTGCCTTCTCTATGTGAAACAGTGCTAGATGCTGAACTAACCGTATGGAAGTGAAGCAATCACAGTATGAGGCATATAACATTGAAACAGGCAACTTTATAAAGCGATAAAAATGGTGAAGCAAGTGGATGGGTAGGAGTAGGTGTGACAAGCCAGCAATGAGGTGGTTACTAAATAAAGAATTCCTAGAAGAAGAGAGGATACAGGTTTCAAGGAATCTCTCAAGTCTCAACAAATTAGTAAGGCCAATTTAATTGAATGTGTAGATTTCAGAAGTTGAGTGAGTGTTCAGAAGCAGTCAGGAAGATGGAATACTCATTCATTATATTCTATGCTTTGTTAATAATTGGTTAAATATAGGATCAATTCTCTTAAGAGAATGTATTCTAAATTATATTTACATTCTTAATTAGTTCTAAATTTGTTCTATTCTTTCCTACAGCATGATTCTTTCAATCCAGGTTTTCTAATTATTGAATCTTTAACATGTATTCATGATGTTAGAGAAAAACAGCTTTTTTTTTTCAGTACTTGAGGGTTGAACCCAGGGCCTCCTTGTACACTTTGCAAGTGCTCTATGATTGGGCTGCAGTCCCAGACCATTTTTTATTTTTTATCTTGAGTCAGGATCTCACTGTATTACACAAACTGCCTCTGGCCTTGAACTCATGATCTTCCTCCCTTTGCCTCCCAAGTTACAATAATTATAGACAGAAGCCACCTCTCCCCACTAAAAAACAACTTTATGTAAGATTATATGCCTCATGTTTGGAAGCATTTAATTTAAACATTAAATTTAAAAGATAAAATTTACGGATCTCTGGCTTATAAGGGAAAATGCTTTAAGTGATGCTCAGGAGATGGGAATGATTGCCCAAATATATTTAATCAGTTTTTCTCCTAGAAGACATAAACTCTAAAGCTTGAAAAACATGAAGGCAAAATTGAAGTACACTTTTTCAGACATAGGGCAATGAGTTGATAGAGGGAACACATCTAAGTGGAGAATAAATGACTGGGTAAATACAAATATCTATGAAATGGAAATCTACAGTCATACAACCCTGGTGACAAATCCTGTCTGATCTGGGAAACTAAGCAGGGTCAGGCCTGGTTAGCATTTGAATAGGAGACTGCCTGGGAATATTGGGTGCTGTAGGCTTCAGAGAAGGACCTGACAGCCCACTCCTGAAACAATTAGCCATCAAAAATCCTATGAATAGCAGAGAAGAACTAACGGTGCTCAGCACGGCACAGTGTTAGGCAATGTTACATTCAGTTGTACATGGGGTCGCTATAAGTCAGACCAACTCAACAGCACCAAACAACAACAACAGGAAATGGAATAGACAAAAGATTTGTAATGCACAGTAAATTCACTACCAATTTTTAAAAATTACAGAGTAATACACATTAATGAAAAATTATACATTATATAAAAGCATTTAGAAGAAATTAAAAATCTCATTTCTTCCAACTCATTTGTAATCACCAGAAATGACATTAGTTATCAATGTTTATCTCTTTTTATAAAATTTCCAGGGGTATCTCCATCTCTACTTCCATATTTATGACTGTCAATCCATCCATCCCTAAATCCATCCATCCATTAACCTATTTATTATTTACTTTATCTGTGGCTATAGATATAAATCCATTTATTTTATGGGTAATATAGAATTTCAACTAAAATGAAATTATTACACAGTCTTAAAACTATACTTTTTGTTTTTAAGTTAACAATGTATCTGGACATCTTTTCATATCAGCAACTACATTTTACCTCACTTTTTTTTTCAGTTGCAAAATATTCCATTCAATGAGAATATATGCTTTTTTAAAATTTAATCATGCTCTTACTGATAGATATTTAGGTTATTTCAAGATTCATTGTAAGAAATCCTTGGATGACTATCTCTATTATAGATTCAGAGCATTTTAAAGTCTCCTAATAGGAGAATTGAGGAGACATTATAAGAAGAGTTCATAGTTAGAAAAGAAGTAAGGAAAAATGGTTTTAACCAGAAGGAATATTGAATGTAATCAGAGTCAGAACCACACTCCATAGTGATATACACATATGAAAATCCTCACTACATTCAAATTATTTTCTGTTAAAGCTAAGAAAATTAGTGAAATGTTCCATATTTTAAAATCCACTTCACATTGATTATATAATTTAAATCATCATTCTGGATCTTACTAGCTCATATGTTTAAGTTTAAATAAGAAGATCTTATGTAGAATTTAAATCACATATTTGTCCCAGCAAGATTTTTTTTTTTAAAGCCATAGTCAACAATGAATCTGTCCAGGAATTGCACAATGTACTGAATCATTCTCTGCTTGTCTGTCAGAACTTCTCAAATTACTAAGGATTATTTTCCTCATGCTTTATAATTCTTGCTGACTTTAGGACAGGACAATAATTCCAGTTTAGAAAAGCTAATTTAAAATGCCTTCAAAATCCACTGATAGTCCACTTCAAACCTGGCAACCAAGATGAAACTAATGATTTTATTCACAAGGACGGCATGAAGACAATGGCTAACTTGTAATATTGGCAAAAGTTCTTCATAGCAAACATGTTTAATAATGAATTTTAACATTTTAGTCATGGGAAAAATGATGAGGGTCAAAATGGGGAGAAAAATGACATCAATATTTTTCTTTTTAGATCTTTAAAATAATTATTAAAAGTCTTTGGTCTTTTGCATACTGTTACCTTCCAGTGGGCACATGGGACTGAGGTGAGTAGGTCTCCATGGTTACAGGGTGTGTAACTGGTCTCTTTGAGCAGTGAAAAAGAGCTGAAAAGATGTGAACAAAGTTATTCAGAAAAGGCCAGACAAGATTCTTACAAGGAAAGAAAGAAAACCCAGGGTTGAGAACAGCACTGCTTTTGTCTTTGAGGATAGTGGATGGATCCAGATTATTGCAGATCCAGATGGATCTCAGTTTTTGATGTACATATGGATCATCTATATATCTTATTAAAATGCAAATTCTGAGGCTGAGGCAGGAGGATTGACATGAGTTTAATACCAGTCTGGGCTACATAGCAAGTTCCAGACCAGCTTGCAATACACAGCAAAACTCTCTCTTAAAAAATGAAAAATGCAGGTTCTGACTACACAGGGATACCAATGCTACCATACTTTAAATAGCAAGGCAGTGTGTTACTGGGAGGTTTAATTGTAGAAAAGGGTGGCAAAGTTGTTGGAAACCATCAATTCACAGTGACAATGAAAATTTCATGAAAGGCTAACAATCATGCATGGCTTCAAAGGATTACATATTTAAGAATGTTATTAATTTTTAGCAAGTTCTGTTATTGTTGTAATGTTAATGTCAGATACTGAAGAAAACATTTTTGATGGAAGTGGATTGAAGGAAACCAAGTGGAAAAGGGGTAGGAGAATGAAGAAGGTTGGAAGAAAGTGATCCCCAAATGTCAATAATACACTGTTTAATCATAACAGAAATGTCAGTAATTCTTCAGCAATAAAGATGAGTAACTTACTAGCAAATAGGTATTCACCACATTGCACACACAAATCAATTTCACTGGATTAAATATAATTCATGTCTATTCCTTTCAAGTGTAATGCCAAATTACTGATTTAATACAATCTATTTTAAAACAATTTCATCTTATATTGACAAAGCCACATAATTTTTAATTTAGATAACTTCAAGTTAGGAGGATGACAGATATCATATCACATGGAGTTATAATTCTTCCAGATTTTGTCATGTCTCCTGGTAGGGCTACAGCTAAATATACCTTGCACACTGTTTCTAAACATTCATTAAAGCCTGGTATTTTCCAACTGTTCAGGAAGCATTTTTATTACCTGAATAATAATCAAAGGATTTCAAAATGACTGCATTTTGAAAGAAACATACTGACTTCAAAATGTCCTAATTAAAAACCTTCATGTTTTACATATTTTAACTCATATACATTTTACAATTAACTTTCTCATTTCAGTCAAAGAATGGTGTGTCCCTCAGCCTCCCCCTGCTATTGTCAGGTCTGATTATGCCTGGTAATTTCCATTTTCAATCACATTTAGAACAAGAGTTGATGCCTTAAACTTGGGCCAAGATGCCAAGTGAGAAACATCAGATAATTAGACTTTAAAACAGTGTCACTTACATTCTTCTGTATTTCTAAGTAAGTTTACCATCCTCAGACTCTTCTAGTAACATAACTGAAATGTTTTACAACATTTATCTCAGTTGAGAGGTTAAAATATTGATGCTAGAAAATATACCAAAAGTATTTTCACATTTTTACCCATTTCCAAATTACATAGGAAGCAGCAAGTCAACAAAATTCATTGAATTCTTCCAGGGTGTTGGAAGCAGATTATATGAAAAATGTTGACAAACTCTAAGACAGGTATCCAGTCTACAAAAACTGGTTTAGTAATGCTTCTACAGATGAGAGAGCCCTTCTTATGATAGTGAAAGTTCAGATGGGATGTCAGGTGAGAAACTGACACAGAATCCATAGCTAATACAAAATGTAAACAGATAATAGCTAAAATTCAATAACGATAGCATTAAATAATAAAAAAAGAAAACAAAAAATAAAATTTGCCCTCCATGTCTGGAAATCTTGAGTCAAGAAAGAAATAAGAGACATTAGTTATGTTAAATCCTACAAATTTTTGCTCAGAGTTCTATCTGTATCCATTGATCTGTCGACTATCCATCTATTAATTTTCTTTGTTAAAAATTTGAATGTAACTTGAATGATGATTTTCTCCAAACCTGGTAACTGTTCAGTGGTTTATGATAACAGTATAATCAGTGGTTTATGATAACAGTATAATCATAAAGAAGATATCTTCAGTGTCAGGCAAAGGACAACAATCTGTAGAGTTGTGTCTTATCACCACACTCTAAAGTTGGTATTTGAGCATCTTCATACTAAGTTTGATGAAAAACAGAAAGCTTATTTTCTTTTTGTGCATTACTCAAATGAAAAACTTCCATGGCTATGCTTGACTTAGTTTACTTTGTACAATTAAAAATCAATAAATAAAATTTAACTAAAATGCAGTACATCTTGATTTTAAAGCCACATTTAAAAATTATTTATACCATACCAAATTATACCAGGAAATGCACAAACAAGGAAAGAACATGCTATCAAAATTCTACATAACTTTTGTCACGAGCTTATCTCTTTCTTTGACTTATTAGCTTATTTTACTTTTTAAATGACATCATTGCGGCATGAGAACATAGGTTATGATACATTATCTTTTATCTATCAAGTTTAAAGCTATTTTTAAATTTGTTGCCACATTAGTATTTCAACTGTTATCATTAGTAGATGATTAAAACAATAGCAACAACAAATGAAGTTCATAGTAGTGTCACTAACCACTGAAATGTTTTTCTTCTACATTTTTCAGGTTATGGATACAATGTAGCATTATCAAGTTTTTAAAAGTTGAAATGGTACCAGCATAGGCATGGTATCTATATAATAAGCCAAAAATTTTCTTTCTTTCTCTGAAATGACAAGTACTTTTCATAGGTAATGTTCAATGCTAAAATCACTGGAAAAAATCTTCAAAGCCAAAGAACACATTTAATTTCAAGCTCTCCTGTGCTTATTTTACAATTTTATTTGCTTAAAGTAAAATGTATGAACACTGAGAAGTTTTAAGGAATCATTATTGAGATTTTGTTTATATTTGTATCACATTCTTAAATTTGTAGCGTGGTATCTGTAAAGAGAAAAAACATAATTTAAATATGAATATCTTAGCAATATCTCACTTGAAGAATTCTACTTCCAGAGTCATGGTACAGTATTCATCTCACTTCTATTTTTGCCTTTGTCTTTTTTTGTTTGTTTGTTTGTTTGTTTGTTTGTTTTGTTTTCTTCTTATGGATATGTATTGAAAGGAGATTTCCCTTTCTCTGTTTAGAGATGAGCAAGGACTAAAATGAAAAGTTACAATAAAATTTTGTTTTATTTAATTATCTGCTTTTTCAAGGAATGAGAGAAGACCTCAAAGTGATTCAACATTTTTTTCTTTTAAACATGATGAACAAAGCGATTCTGACTTACTATTTTCTTTCAAAGGATAGGTGGCATTTCCTACAGCATTGAATTTAGTTTATAATCCCCTTTTGGCAAGCCAAGGAAGATTACAATTGGAAAGATTTTCACAGTCAGACGTGTCACTAGAATGAAATGCTATTGAGCACTTCACTTCAGCCAAACCAGCAAAATTCTTCCATTGCCAATTTTTCTTTTATATTTTGAAGTTGGCTTCTCAGCACAGATTTGATTCACACCATTTAAAAATAAATCTGGTGTCTGCAAAGCAGAAAATTGAGGCTGTGTTGTCATAATATCAGTATTTCCATTTTTATGTCTACAGACAACCTAAACCTTTAAAGACAGCTACAGTTACTAATTCTATGGTAAAGAATTTACCATAGAATTTAATAATTTTATTTAAAATATACACATTGTCACATCTACACAAGAAAAAATCCTATGCTTATTCCATGGCACATTACACATGGTGATTTAATTCCATGTTAAATATATATATTTATATTAAGAGATGATACCCATGGCAGCAATTACCTATGAGTTGCATAACTGAAGTAAAAATTTGGATTTAATATTAACACATCATTTTGTTCTCATTATATCATAAGGATTTCATCATTGCTTGTTTAAAATCAAGTAAAAAATCGGTGCTATTTTCCTGGCATAGCCTTCAACTATAAAGATTAACTAAAGCAATTTAACAATTCTGCTATGTTCTCTGCATGCATATGCCTCTCTGCCCATCAAAAGAGGGAACTGAAGCTTTCTTCTCTAAATCTAGGCTAGACCTCTGCCTGCTGTGCCCAAGAGGAAATGCTGTCCTGGAACTTCTGAGCCAAGGCCTTTAACTATGACATCTTCTATTTCCACTGCCTTAGTGCCTTTGCCCCTAGCTACACACCAAACTACCACATGCTCATGTGTATGGACACACGAGTAAGAGAAGAAAAGATACAGGGAGGAAGGGAGGAAAGAGACTATGTGAAGAGGTCTTGGAGAACACAAAGCAACACCACACTGTCCTATTGTGGCCAAGAGGAGCCTAAGACGATGTTATTACTAAACATGGTGTCCAGGGGTGAGATCCTACAACAGAAAAGGACATTCAGTCAAAACTAAGGAAATTTGAGAAAGAAAAAAAAAGAAAACACAAAAACTATTGACTTCAATGGATAATAATGAGTCCATATTGGTTCAATAATTGTAAAAAATGTACAACATTAATGTAAGATGCTGGTGTGGAATATGTATAAAGTCTCTGTACTCTTCAAGTGTTCTGGAAATCTAAAACTATTTTAAGAAATAAAGCCTACTCCTTAAAAAAGGAAAAGAAAGAAAGAAAGAGAGAGAGAGAGAGAGAGAGAGAGAGAGAGAGAGAGAAAGAGGGAGGGAGGGAGGGAATGGAAGGGAAGGGAAGAAGGAAGGAAACAAAGATGAAGACGAGGAAAGGAAAGGGAAAAGGAAAGGAAAGGGATGGAAGGGAAGGGAAAGGAAAGAGAAGAGGAGAGGAACAGAAAAGAGAGGTGAAGAAAAGAGAAGAAGGAGGATGGAATGAGAGGGGAGGAGAGGAGAGAAGAGGAAAAAGGAAAGGAAAGCCCTGGGAGGAGCATTAGAGAGTCAGACATTGAGCCACAGCCTTTCCCAACCACTCTGACTGCAGTTCAATGAAAATTTGCACGTAAAGCAATGGAAGAAGTACAAGTGGAACCCTAGCCAAGATCTAACTAAGTAACTGTTTAATCCTCCATACATTGAGGTTGTTGCTGTATAACAGATAAAATAAACAACATGCTACCTTAATTTGACTATATCTATGACGTATGTATATTTTATTATAGTAACATTAAAAAAGAAGTCATTCAGATGTCCATTCCTTGCAGGAATAGAAATCTAGAGAAGAGGTAGCTTTCTGGGAAAGATGTTATACTAAATATGAATGTACAGATGGAGGGGGCAGAAAATCTAGTTTCAAAGTTTTGGATTACATCCAACTAGAAATGAGTACTAAAGAAGTTATTTTTCCTCTTATTGAGTAGGAGTTTTTCATCCTTTATCAAACATGTCACACAATTTATATCACAATTAGGCTGACAATAAGAAGAGAGAATGCATTAAGCTCTCTCCCTGTCTCTCTCCACCCCCTTTTAAATTTTGAGACAGGATTTCACTACATTGTGCAGGCTGCCTCTGGTAGCAAACTGATGATCATCCTGCCTCAGCCTCCCAAATTAGACGTGGGTTTAGATGTGTGTGCCATGATGCCTGGCACATTAAGGCTCTTATCACAATTCTAGACACAGAGGGCTTGCTGATTGATTAAATGTCCTCTGTTAGCAGATGCACTAAACAGACACAACTTTGTCTCTTCACTCTGCCCATGAGGCTGCACAAGGGTCCTCTTCTCTGCTGCCCAGTTAATTGCAGACTGGTCTAATCCTACCAAAACCATGTCCAAGCAAATATCAACTCTCAGTCACAGAGTTATTACTGTATGCCAAGTATTTTATATAGGTAATCTCTTCATATCCAAGTTGGATATCATTATAATCTTTCATTTTACAAGAAAACTAGTGCTTCACACTGTTTAAGTTACTTGCCCAAGATCAAGTAGTACGTAAAGGACTGAGATGGGATCCAAATACAGCCTCTCTGGTTTCTTAGCCCAGGCAAACTGCCATTCTTTATTTCTTCTGTCTGTATGATTTATTCTTTTTTCCCCCTACAAATTAAAACCTACTCTACAATGTACTATTTTACTTTGGGCTTGAAAATGTTAGGATTATCTTTTATTATGCTAACAAAGGTGCTTCCTTTCGTTAGGTTATGAGGTTAGCATTTCACAAGCTGTTAAAATTATTTTGTGCATATGAAGTCGATGAGATGCTAACTAGCCTAATCTACCTCAGATTTCTTAAAAATTGCTTCACTGTGAAACTCCATGAGAAAGGAAAAGATGGAAATACATACATTGCTAACATTGAGACCTACAAGTAGAATACTCAGTGTAAGGAAATACTTTTATACTTAAAGAAATATTGGTACACCTAGGTAAAGGTCAAAAAAACCCCACAATTCTGAAATGACTGAGTTGGCGAATAGAATTAGGTTGCAATGAAAGGGCAACATGTAATAATGATAGAGATATGAAAAGGAAAAAAATAAACAAGATAGCTAAGACACACTATGGTCTGCTAATATTGGCAATGTCATCAAGAATTCGGCCTCAGAGGGAGAACAAAAGTCATTTAACTAACTTGTGATTATAATATCTTAAGGGCAAATAAAAAAGCAACAGGAGAATTTCTATACAAATATTCCACAACATACCATTTCTTACAAAGCCGTACAGGTTATTATCTGCACAAACACTCAGGATGTTCAAGTTCATCAGGCCTGGCACTATAATTCTTAAGCATGGGAAATCGTTTGCTTCCAATAAACAGCATTTCCATTACATCTTTGCTGCTCCATAACTGCCGCAGGAGCAAGAGCAGAGAGAGGAAAAGGAGATCAGCTTATGAGAAAACAGTCTCTAATAAGGGAGGAAAACCTTCCTTTTTTGAAAGCACTTTCTTCATGAGAAAAAGAAGTTATATTACTTCCATTCCTTCTAGTGAAATATTATTCAACATTGACTTTGTAGTTTCTTATTCCAAGATGCATTCTGCTTTATATGACTGTCATTTATATATTGGCTTTATGTGCTTTCTTATATAAAAAGTCATTGTGGTGACCCGGCACAGTGGCGCACGCCTGTAATCCCAGCGGTTTAGGAGGCGGAGGCAGGAGGATCGCAAGTTCAAGACCAGAAGCAGTATACGTAATTTAGGGAGATCCTGTCTCAAAAAGTAAAAAAAAAAAAAAAAATGGGCTGAGGGTGCAGCTCAGTGATCCAGCACTTACATGCAGAGCATGTAAGTGTGAGGCCCTGGGTTCAACCTCCAGTATGGCCAAAAAAAAAAAAAAAGTGGTTGTGATTTGCCTATGTAGAACAATGCCTCTCCCAAAGATGTCCGTGCCTCAGCCCCTGACACTTGTAAATATGTTGTGTCATATCCAAAAAGGACTCTGGAGATGTGATTTAGGGTACGAACTTATAGGTGGAGAGAGTAGCCTAGAGTATCATGGGTGTGTCCAGTATAATCACAGGCATCCTTAAAAGATCAGAACCTGTACTGGTGGGTCGGAGAGGTTTGATATGAAAGAGACTCAACCTGTCATTACTGGTTCTGGTGATGGAGGAAGAGACCAAGAGTCATGGGATGTAGTAGTCTCTTGAAGCTGAGGTCAACCATGAATCTACAGCCAGCAAGAAAACAGGCACTTGAGTTCTACAACTGCAAGAAGATGAATTCAGCCAAAACTCTCAATTATCAAGAAAACAAATTCTCTATTAGAGACTCCAGGTTGTTAGGTGCCATTGAATCAGGTCCAACTCATAGTGACCCTATGTACAACAGAACACTCCCCAACACTGTGGCATGCCCAACACTATGAGAGTGCTTCTCTACTATTCATAGGATTTTCAAGAGTTGATTGTTTCAGAATTGTACTCTAGGTAGGCTGCCAGGTCTTTCTTCCATATTTGAGGTGCTGGGGATTGAACTCAGGGCCTCCGGGAGTGTAGGGCAACAATCTACCAACTAAGCTGAAACCCAATCCAAGAGACTCCGGAATCCGGTAACATGGATCTTGGTTAGCCCTGTGAGTCAAGCCATAGACTTTTGATGCCAAAAACTGTAATGGAATAAATTATTATTGTTTTAAGCTGATAAACTAGTGGCAATTTGTTGCAGCAACAATTGAAAATTTAGGTTAATTATTGCATCTTTTTCATTCTACCCCTACCTGCTGTCACTTTAATGTACTGTGGGGGCTTGCATATTGCTGTGATGCTGAAGCTATGCCACTGGTAATACAAATACTAGCAGGGTCACTACTGGTGAAAAGGCTTCAGCTGAGTTTCCAGACTAAGACAGACATGAGAAGGACATAGCTAACCCATGTAAAAAGCAATTAGCTGTTGAAAACTCTATGAGTAGCAGAGAAACACTGTTAGATATAATGCCAAAACATGAGCCCTGTAGGTTGGAAGATACTTAAAAGGTAACTGGAGAAGAGTTGCCTTCTCAAAATAGAGTTGACCTTAATGACAGGAAGGGAGTAAAGACCTAGGGACCTCAAGTTGCTGATGTGACACAACTCAAACTGAGGAAGAACAACTGTAAATATCCATTAATAATTGGAACATGGAATAAACATAGTATGAATCTAGGAAAATTAGATACTGTCAAAAGGGAAATGGAAGCATAAACATTGACATTCTAGGCATCAGTGGGCTAAGATGGATGGGCATGAACCATTTTCAATCAGATAATCATATGGTCTACTACACCAAAGTGGCAGATTAAAGAGAAATGAAGTTGCTTTCATCATCACAAAAGACAGATTGATCTCAAGATCTATCCTGAAGTACAGTCCTGTCAGTGATAGAATAATATCCAAATGCCTACAAGGAAGGCCAGTTAATATGACTATCACTCAAATTTACACACCCACCACTAAAGCTATGAATGAAGATAGGGAGGATTTTTACCAGCTTCTGTACTCTGCAATAGATTGAAAATACAATAAAAATAATGATAATTACTGATAATGGAATGCAGCAGTTGGAAATAAAGAAAAAGGCTCCTTAGTGGAAAATATGGCCTTAGCTCATATGCAGGATCAAACTGAAACTGAAGAAAATTAGAATAAGTGTACGACAGACAAAGTACAACCTTGAATATATCCCACCTGAGTTCAGAGACCACCTCAAGAACAGATTTGATGTGCTAGATACCAATAATCAAAGACCAGATGTGTTGTGGCATGACATCAAAGATATCATCATGAGGAGAGCAAAAGTTTATTAAAAAGACAGGAAAAAAAAAAAAAAGAAAAGACTAAATTACATGTCAAAAGAGACTCAGAAACTTGCCCTTGAACTTCTAGCAGCTAAAGTAAAAGGAAGACATGATGAAGTTCAAAACTAAACAAAAGATTTCAAGCAGCACCTCTGAAAGGCAAAATATTATAATGTCATGAGCAAAAAGCTGAAGATGTTGTTAGGTGTCATTGAATCCTGCCTGACTCATAGCGACCCTCATAGTGTTTTCAATGGCTGATTGTTTGGGGATTGCCTTGGAAGTGGATTGCCACATCTTTCTCCCATTTTTGCTGGGCTGGGAATTGAACTCGGGACATCGGATACTGAAGAGAATTGCTCTACCAATTGAGCTACATCCCAGCTCTCCAAGCTGAAGACAGAAAACCAAAAATGAATAATACGCTCTGTTTTTTCTCAAGCTTGAAGAACTGAAGAAAAAAAGTCAAGCCCCAAGTGGCAATAGTGAAGGACTCTGCAGGGAACATATTAAATGATGCAGGAAACCTTAAAAGAAGATGGAAGGAATACACAAACCCATTATACCAAAAAGAACTAGTGGATTACCAAACATTTCAAGAGGTTCCATATGATCAGGAACCAATGGTACTGAAGGATGAAGTGGAAGCTGCCTTGAAGGAACTGGCAAAACACAAGACTCCAAGAATTGGAATGGAATACAAATAGAGATGTTTCAACCAACTGATCCAGCACTGGAGGTGCTCTCTTGTTTATGCCAAGATATTTGGAAAATAGATACTGGGGCAACTCACTGGAAGAGATTCATATTTGTGCCTATTCCCAAGAAAAGGGATCCAACCCAATGTGGAATATATCAAGGGATATCACGAATATCACACACAAGTAAAATTTTCCTAAAGATCATTCAAAAGCAACTCCAGCAGTACATAGATAGGGAACTGCCAGAAAACCAAGCCAGATTCAGAAAAGGGTATGGACCCAGAGACATCATTACTGATGTCAGACAGATATTAGACAATAGCAGGGAATCCCAGAAAGATGTCTATGTGTTTTTCAACATCACATCTTTAATAATGTGAAATAAAAGTACAAAACATTGTACAAGTATTCTTTTTACTACGTGGAGATGGAATTACCTTTGTGTTTTTAGCAGCATCTATATCACACAGTAGGAGGCTGGGATTTAGCTCAGTTGGCAGAGCGCTGCACTGCAGTCTCTGAGGTCCTGAGTTCAATTCCCAGCACTGCAAAAATGGGAGAAGGGCCTGGCAATCCACTCCCAAGGCAATCCCGAAACAGTCAGCCATTGAAAACCCTATGAGGGTCGCTATGAGTCAGATACCATCTCAAGGGTACCTAACAACAACAACAACAACATATCACACAGTACTTTTGCCACAGTACCAATGCCTTTCCACAGACTTTTAAGAAAACTATCCCTATGTTGTTTTATCATGAATAATAAATTTCAAAACTCTTTCCTCCCACTGTAGATTTACATTTATCTTAATATTCTTATTTAAGATGCATTGGAAAACCATTATGAAATACAAAATTACCTTAGCTAAGAGTTTTGGATAGGTAATATTACCTCATACTAGTCAAAATATCCTTTCTATTGGCATTGAATGGGAGAAGAACATGACAATCCAGTCCTGAGGAAATCCCGAAACATCAGCCACTGAAAACCCTATGAGGGTTGCTACGAGTCAGACAGGACTCGATGGCACCTAACAACAACAACGATCGACATTGAAAGACATCACATACTTATTTGGGGTTGAAAGTGTTGTCAGGAGGCTTCTTAGTGTGTAGGAAGGCAAATTACCATTTTCTGAAAAAGTCCAGAATGTCATAATAGTTACTGGTTAAGCAATGATTCATAAAACCCCATCTAGAAAAGATAATAGCAACAGAGGAACATAATGGCCTACAAGTACAAAAAAAAAAAAAAAAACCCAAAAAACAAGTTTGTAAATATTGAAACTGTCTACCTTTCCTAACTCTAAAATGGTTTTACAAAATCAAGTGAGAATAACAACAAACAATAAAGAAAAAATAAACTGTGCTCAGCATACAATCTCCATTGCATACCTCACAGTTTTTGACCATTTCAATTAAGAGTAATCTTATGACAGAAATAAATAAATACATAAATAAATATAAATAAATAAATAAATAAATAAATACATGGAAAAGAAAAAGGAATGAAAGCACCAATAATTTTGCTGGGAAATACAAAAAAACCCTTAATTTTATTAAATATTTAAAACTAATTTTATTTTTATAAATAAATAAAATGATGATTACATATTTTTTAAAGTTTTGATTGTTCTTGCTGCTAAAAATCATTTGAACTTATGTCAATATTTAAGGATAGATTCTGGGGTATTAAAAAAAACATGCTTGGAAAACTGAGCCACATTTTAATTGCCAGCATTATACTTTGTTGTTGGTAGAATCATCTTTGTTTCTTCTTTATACATCCCAGTGATAAACCCTGGCCATATTAACTTCTGTAGTAGTAAACTGATCTCAAAGGAAGTCAAGGTCTTCCTCAAGATAATCCAGATTCTTTGTTGCAGTTGATAAATTCTTTGCCAACAATGCCTGAGCTTTATCAATTTCATATTCTAGCATTACATTAGACCCCAAACAGACACACTTTATAATTCAAAAGGAACTGAAGCTTTGCAGTACAGGTTTCTGCCAGTATGAATCTGGTCTCCAACAAACTGGTGGACTGTCTTTTCTTCTGCATGTATTTCAGAATTTTTAAAGTCTGTTAATTTCAGGAATCTGACTTTTCAGCTTTCTTTTCATTTAAGGAAGGTTGAGTTCCATAAACTAATACTTGTGATACTGCTCATCCAGCTTCTTTAGTCCTATATCTGCAATCTCATTCCCAGGATGACTCATGAAGACCCTACATCTTCCACAAAAATAACCTCATGAATCCCAGGTAGAGCCTCCACCTGTTCCCTGCAGCCACTTCCCCTAATCTTCAACTATCCTTAGCGGCATCCATCTTGAGGAAGTGAATATGTAACTCTTTATGTTTTGTTGACTGTGCAAAGGTATTTGACTTTGTGCATTATAACAAATTATAGATAACACTACGAAGAGTGAGAATCAGAGCATCTAATTGTACTTAAGAGGAATCTGTACATGAACCAGGAGGCAGTTATTAGAACAGAACAAGGAAACACTGCTTGGTTTAAAGTTGAGTAACATGTGCATCATGGCTGTACCCTTTCACCATAACTCTTGAATCTCTATGCTGAGCAAATAACCCAAGGTGGACTTTATGAAGAAGAACATAGCTTCAGAATTGTAGGAAGACTCATTAACAACCTGCATTATCCAAATGACCCAAGTTTGCTTGCTGAAACTGAAGAGGATTTGAAACATTTACTGATGAAAATCAAAGAATACAGCTTTTAGTATGGTTTGTGGCTCAATATCAACAAAAGAAAAATCCTTACAACTGTGTCAGTAAGCAACTTGACAATAAATGGAGGAAAGATTGAAGTTGTCCAAGATTTTCTTTTACTTGGTTTTAAAATCAACACCCATGGAAACAGCATTCAAGAAATCAAAGGAAGCATTTGTTATTAGGAAAACCTGCAGCAAAAGACCATTTTAAAATGTTGAGGATGAAGTTGTGCCTGACACATGCCATGTATTTTCAGTTGTACCATATGGTTGTGAAAGCTGGACATTGAATAAGGGAGACAGAAGAAGAATTGATGCGTTTGAATTATGGTACTGGAGACAAATATTGAATATACCATGGACTGGCAAAATAACCAAGAAATCCATCTTAGAAGTGCAACCTAAGTTCTCCTGAGAAGCAAGGGTGGCTAGACTGTGTCTTACGTATTTTGGACATGTAGTCAGGAGGGACCAATCACTGGAGAAGGACATCAGGTTTGGGAGAGTGGCAGGACAACAAAAAAGAAAAATCCTTAACTAGATGGATTGACACAGTGTCTGCAACATGGGCTTAAACATAAAAAAGATGGTTTGTCTAGCACATTGTTGAGGAGTGTTTTTTTTCTGTTGTGTATAGGTCACTATTAGTCGGATTCAAATTAACAGTATCTAACAACAACAAACAGCTTCCTTCATTTCTACAGAGTATGGAACAGTGTCTATTATATAATAATAATAGTAATAATAATAACAGTACAATTTACTGAATATTTTATTTTTCTAAAAACAAACACAAAGTATTTGTGTTACCAGTATTTGTGCTACCAGTATTATCATCTCCAGTTTACAGATAGGGAATCTAGGCTTAGAAAGGACTGAGGGCAGCCAGGTGTGGAGGCACATGCCTGCTGTCCAGCACTTGGGAAGCTGAAGAAAGAAGATCACGAGTTCAAAGCCAGAATGGGCTATGTGATGAGTCCCTATCTCAAATATATCATAGATTGCCAAAAGAACCTACAGATCTGTCCTAGAAAAAGTGGAACAAGAGTGTTCCTTGGAAACAAGAATGGCTAGACCGCATCTTATGTATTTTAGACATATTGTCAGGTGGGACCAATCCCTTAGTAGGACATCATATTTGGGAGAGTGGCAAGTCAATAAAAAAAAAAAAGACCCTCAACTTGACTGGATTGATAGAGTAGCTGTAACAGTAGACTTAAGCATAAAAAATGTAATGTGTATGGCACCATGTCAGGGAGTGTTTTGTTCTGTTGTATGTAGGGTTGCTATGAGTTAGACCTGACACAACAGCACCTAACAGTAATAACATCTCAAAAGAAAGAATGAAGGGAAGGAAGGAAGGAAAGAAGGAAGGAAAGAAGGAAGGAAGGAAGGAGAGAAGGGAGGAAAAAAGGAAGAGTGAGCAAAAAGACTGAGGACACTTAGGCTTTTTTTTTTTTTTTCTTTTTGGCTGTACTGGGGAACTGAACACAGGGCCTTAGGCATACTTTGCAAGTGCTCTACCACTGAGCTGCACCCTAACCCCCTTTTTATTTTTTTATCTTAAGACCCAGTCTTGCGAAGTTACACAGGCTAAATCTGGCCTCAAACTTGTGATCCTCCTGCCTCCCCATCCGGAGTCACTTGAATTATAGGCATGAGCCACCTGCACCAGGCCTTATTTTTAGGATTTTCAAAGGTATAAAAATTAACTTACCAGTAAGTCCATTATGGGGCTGGGATTTAGCTCAGTTGGTAGTGCGCTGCGCTGCAGTCTCTGAGGTTCCGAGTTCAATTCCCAGCACCGCAAAAATGGGAGAAGGACATGGCAATCCACTCCCAAGGCAATCCCAAAATAGTCAGCCATTGAAAACCCTATGAGGGTCGCTGTGAGTTGGATGCTGACTCAATGGCACCTAACAACAACAACAACAACAACAATGTCCATTATGATGTTGTTGTTAGGTGCCGTCGAGTCGGTATCCGACTCATAGTGACCCTCTGTACAACAGGGGAAACACTATTGTCAGTGCTTCTCTGCGGTTCATACGGTTTTCAATGGCAGATTGATTTTTGGGAGTGGGTTGCCAGGTCCGTCTCCCAAGCCTACAGCATCTGGTGTTCCCAGGTGGTCTTCCATCCAAGTACTAACCAGGCCTGATCATGCTTAGCTTCCAAGATCTAATAGGATCAGATGCCACAGGTATATGGCTACAGGCCTTGTCTATTATGATAGATCTAATATAAAGACCTTAAATATAATAGTGCAGCTAAATGTCCACATCTATGTTAACTATAAATATGGACTAAAAATCTTTTTCTATCATGGCTAAACTTAAACAATAACTGATATAAATTATTTTAAACTGAACTATATTTTAAACTAAACTATAATTTATTTTATGCTAAAAGGATTGATGTGGGTACTCAAGAGATAAGCTTAATGAATCAAACTTTATAATGTTCATTCAGAACAGATCTTATTTATTACTACCAAAAACATTCCCAAATCCAACAATATTTTACTTCAATTTAAAAAATTATATCCAGTCTGAGTAAATGTATTTTAATAAACTCCTCCCCTTTACTTCTGTGCTTTGTATGTTCCTGTATGTTTCCATTACTTCTTGCATTTAGCTATGTCCTATATGATCTGATCATGATTATTTCTGCAAAATAATGAGTGTGTCACAAGATAAACATATCTGATACATTATGTTCAAATTACAATGATAATTAATGTGCTTTAAATGCTGGTATGAAATCACAGCTCTATGGGTATGTGTATATTTATATGTATATACGTGTATTGTTTATTATTGTTTTTGTTAGGTCTGTAGAGTCAGGTCCGACTCATACTTACCCTCATAGATTTTTCTATTTTTCTTTTCTTTTCTTTTCTTTTTGAGAGAAGGTCTTGCTAAATTACGCAGACTGCCTCTGATCTCGAACTTGTGATCCTTCTGCTTTCACCTCCCAAGTCACTGGGATTACAGGTATGTGACACCACGCCTGTCTCGTAGATTTTTCAATGGCTATTTTTTTCAGGATTATTTTGGGAGTGGGTTGCCTTCTCTCATTTTTTGCAGTGCTGGGGATCAAACCCAGGGCTTCAGCATGCACAGAGCAACTCTACCAACTGAGCTAAACCTCAGCCCCATGTAAATTGTATATATACATAAATGTACATATACACATATTGTACACATGTGTATATGCATACATATGTGCACTCATATCCATATACACATATGTGTATACATGTACACAAGGTACATATCTGAAAGAGATATGAAAAATATATACCTGAAATAAACATATATATATGTATATAAATATGTGTGTGTGTGTGTGTGTGTGTGTGTGTGTGTGTGTGTGTGTATATATATATATATATATATATATCAGGGCAATATACATTTCATATATAATTTTTCAAATATACATCAAGATATCTATTTCCTATATATACATATGCATAGGAAAGGTTGATGATGTATGGGATAGTTTCAAAAGCTAAGTACTCCATCAACTTACATTTTCAAGGTTGTTTCTTATTCTGTCAATAAGCGATAGGCTCTGAAATAATGAGGAGGAGAATAAATCCATAAAATTTTCCCCAAAAGTTTTACCTAAGAAAAATCTTCAATATTTTCACTCTCTTAGTATACAGGACCTTCAATGAAAAATACTACAATTATTACATTTATTCATTTTTCCATCAATGTAGGTGATTCTTTCAAATATTTGGTTTTGACAAATATGTTTTTTAGAGTGTCAGTGGGCAACTCCAACAAGAATAGACACATAGGAACCAAAGTATACCTAGGAAAACTGAATTTCACCTTTCAATGCAATGATTTCAAAAAACTATCACTCTTTTTAACACATAGGAAAAGCTGGATTTCAAGAGGCCAGGTATTATTTTATTGCTAAATGATGAAAATTTTGAAGCAAATTCTTTAGACTTGTCTATGTAAAAATCCAAATTATTTGTAAGTGAAATTATAATAGCTATGATATGTATATTATCTTCTATAAAAGGAATCGATATAAAGGTATCCTAGAACTTTTGGTAAAATAAATATAACTAGAATACTTACTAACAGATACTTAAATGGAATAAAAATATTTTATCCAGTTTTTTAATACATATAAATTCTAAATGACATAACTTATACATTTGTAGTACAGTAAAAACATGTGTTCATCTTTAATTGCCCTCTTTCCAAGAATAACAATTGAATACTAATACTTGTTGATAGAATAAACACACAAAGATAAGCAAGTTTAAGGCAGCATTTTGTTTGATAGAAGTATTTTACTAAGAGGTCCCCAGTGTTCCTCAGTGTTCTGTTATTCTACTTTCTGCTCCAGCTCTTGGTGATCTCTCCATTGTCTTAATCCCCAAGGGCTGCCCTAACCAGTTAGCGCAATCTTGGTGGTTTAAAGCAATGAAAATTTATTCTTTCACAGTTCAGAAGGCCAGAAGTCTGAAATCAAGGTGTCAGCAGGACTGGTTTCTGCTGAGGATGAGTCTATTCTAAGCCTCTCTGTTAGATTTGGTGGTGGCCACTGGTCTTTGACATTTCTTGGCTTATTGACACATCACTTCTGTCTCTGCCTCCATTTTCACAGTCCTCTCCTCTTCTTATTAAAACACATGGCATCGGATTTAGGACTCATCCTAAATCCAGGATGCTCTCCTCTTAAGATCCTTAACCTAATTACATCTGTAAAGACCCTTTTTCCAAATAATGTCACATTCACAGATTCTGGTGGTTATAACTTAGACATATCTTTCTGGGGGCCACTATTCAATCCACTACCTTCAATTTTTAAAATTGTATGACCCTTTGTTCTATACTCGGCTCTCAATCACAGGCCATCAGTTTTATGTATCTTGCCTAAAGGAAGCAATAGAACAAAGCAGACAAAAGCTGAGTTAAACTCTCTTGTATAAATCTTGGCTGTGCTATTTCAATAGCAGTGGAACATAAAATGAATTACTTTGCCTTGGTTTCCTTATCTGTAATAGTTATGTCTGATAAAGGTACTTCTCCCATAAAATTTTTATATTAAATAAGTTAATATTTTTATAAGCACCTGCACATGCAAGCATCTGCACATGTAAGTGTTGCCAATTCCCATGTGATGGTTTACAAGAATTGTTTTTTTTAGTAGGCGGTTTATTTTGCAATGTAGTCTTAAAAGCACAGGCAATGGGATTGCTAGTTGTGGAGAGTTGCATTTAGATAGAGGAGATGAACTTCAGACTCTTAGGTCAATAGCTTGATAAAATAACAGGGATGATTTAAATACAGAGCAGACTCCAGGAAAAAAAGGCTTCTTAGGTCAGTTCCACCCCTACATTGACCCTTCTGGCATTTGAGAACTACAGAACAGAAGGACACAAGCCATGGGACAGAATGGGAAGAAGACCTTTGTATACGTTGAGTTCAAAGTAAGAGTAGACATGCTATAACAGTGATTTGAAGTACAATGAATTCTTGAGAGAGGAGTGTTCGCTATGATATTAGTCTGGTCATCACTGTGGCAGAAAAAACAAGTATGCACAGAGGAGTCAATGTCAGGAGTAAGAAAGCTTGTTCTTGTTGCTGTTGTTAGGTGATATCGAGTCGGTGTCTGACTCACAGCAACCCTATGTACAATAGGTGAAACACTATTGTCAGTGCTTCTCTGCTATTCATTGGGTTTTCAATGGCGGATTGAGTTTTGGGAGTGGGTTGCTGGGTCTGTCTCTCAATCCTACAGCACCTGATATTCCCAGACAGTCTCTCATTCAAGTACTAACCAGGCCCAACCATGCTTACCTTCCAAGATCTGACAGGATTGAATGCCACAGTGCTACAGCTGCCCACAAGGTGGTTTAGGAAGAAAAAAAAATAACCTAAGAGAAAAACTACAACAAAAAATGTTAGAAAACATATATCTTAGGAGGATAGACAAAGAAAAGTTTCCATTAAGAAAATAGGGACAAGCATTTAAGAATAAAGGTAAAAAGGCAGAAACATGTAACCTCTGAGAAATTAGGAAAGATATTCTATGCACGAGATAATGAACCATGTCAAATGCTTAAGCAAGTTCAAAGATACTTCCAAAGACAATGACCTTTACTCAGTTTGCAATTAGAAAACTGTGATTGAAATTTATTTATTTATTAGTACTAGAGAATTGGACCCAAGTTGCTGTGCCATGAAACTGCACTACCAGACCCTTTTTTTATTTTTTATTTTGAGGCAGGTTTTCCCTAAATTGCACAGGCTACCTTTGGCCTCAGCCTCCTAAGTCACTGCGATAACAGGGGTGTACCACCTAGTGCACCTCATTATTGAATTTTAGCTGAGCAGTATTTGTAGAGATTTGGGAAATACACTATGTGCAAATTGTTACTCTTTTTATGTTAAAGAATTTGATATGATAATTATTCAAGACGCTTAGCAGTCAAAGAAATACATAAAAAGATTGGTTGTTGTTACCTGCCATCAAGTCAGTATCTGACTCATAGCGACCCTACGTACAACAAGAGAAACACTACCATCAGTGCTTCTCTACTGTTCATACGGTTTTCAATAGCGGGTTGATTTTTGGGAGTGGGTTGCTGGGTCCATTTCCCAAGCCCAGCACCTAGTGTTCCCAGGAGGTCTCCCATCCAAGTACTAACCAGGCCCAACCCTGCTTAGCTTCCAAGATCTGATGGGATCCAATACCACAGGGCTACAGCTGCAGGCGAAAAGATTGGTAGTGGGTCTTAATTCTACAAAGTTTTTTTTGGCACATATGAACACAATGAATATGAAAGTGAGTGTATTAATGGAAAAAAATTATGAAAGGGGACATAATTGTCCTGGAAGGCCTGGAAGATCCTATAGGGGAAGGAATACATGGGGGTAATAGAGGCCTTGGGACTGGAAACAATTTGGATGAACAACTTTGGACAAGTGCTGAATGTGCCAGTCATAGAGACACATATTTCTATGACTCAGTGAAGCATATTCTCATACTTCTCATTGCTTCAACAGATATTTATTGAGCATCTACTACAATAAAACAGGGCACAGGACAAAATGATCTTTCCCCTAGATCTCACATTCTAATTTTTCTGTGAGCTTAGATATAACACAGATGACTAAATAGCACTTGACATTTAATAGTACCACTTAGAAGCTGAAGAAAGTTTAAAATGGTATCACCCAAGGATCAGGAATTCATTATGCAGAAAGCTAAGTGCTCTTGAGTTGTTGATTTGGAGTTCTAGCTGGGGCAGGGTTTCTTGACTCCAGCACTATTAACGTTTTGGCTAGATAATTCTTTGTGTGGAGGGCTACCATGGATTGTGGCATGTTTAGCAGCATCCCTGGTGTCTACCTGCTAGATGCTGCCAATAGCATCCTAGCCTCACCTACTAAATTGTGAAAACCAAAAATGTCTCCAGATATTGCCAAATGTCTCCCAGGGAGGAACAAAATTGCCCCAATTGAGAAGCACAGGTCTAGAGTGATATCATGGCCATAACTAGTAATGGTCAAGTTTTGAAATTGTAAAAGGATGGAGGAGGTTGGACTTTTGTGGAAACAGAGAATAATTAATAGAGGAGACAGTAGAGTGATGATGGGTTCACTGTATGACTAGGAAATTAAAAGGGTTGAAATGATAAGGCTGTTATCATCTGTACCAGATAGAACTTGAAATCAAAAGACCTGGGTTTGAACTTGGATTCTGTACATGTGACTGTGAGTAATACATTCACCTGATGAGCCTCAACCATGTTTTCCATTAAATGAGGGTAATATTATTTAAGCATTGCATATTACATTGTTTTATGCAATGCAAAGTGCTATACAAAAAATACCTCATTAAAGTTGAGAATATGAGAAGAAAAAACTAGTCAAAAATAAAGAAAAGAGCAGCCAGGTGGGGTTGTACATACCTATAATCCCAGCAACTTGGGAGGCTGAGGCAGGAGGATTGAGAGTTTGGAGCCAAAGGCAGCCTGCACAATTTAGTGGAACCTCCTCTCAAAATAAAAAATAGAAAAGGAGATGGAGTGCAGCTCAGTGGTAGAGCACTCACCTAGCATATGCTAGACCCTGGGTTCAACTTCTCATACTAGCAGAAAAAAAGTAAAGCTTTAGCTATTTCATGTGGATGCTTTAGGACATGTGTAACAATTCACAGATGAGTAGTTTATAAATCTTCAACTATTTTCAGTTTGGTCATCTGTTTCATAAATTTTCTGATGCTTTCAATACTCTGCATAGTCATGACAGAAGACAGATTTTGAACAAAATCAAAGTACAAGGATTGGATCGTGGCCTAACACTATGTGTTCTTTTCATGTCCTGTGAATTTAGAAATAGTCAGAACATTTCTGGTTTTCTTTAATGTGTTTAAATATGTGTAAAGCAGGGCTATACTTAGGTCTGAATATCTTGTGTTCTTACCACCCCTGAAGTCTACATGGACTAAAAATATATCACTTTTTCGAAAAGATTTCAATGCCTAGCTCCTGCCTGACTTTTATAGTCAACTTATAAACTCCAGGTAAAGTAGGTTTATGATAGAAATGCTAACGGGTGTTAGTTCTACCAGTTCTAACACTCTGACACTGGCTTCCAGCCCTGCATAAAGTGACTATTAAAGGTTATTCCTTACGACCTTTCAAAAAGAAAGACTTTGAGAAGGTGAATTTAGGTGAATTCACGTCATCAAAAACAACATGTTTTGACATTTAAATTAGTTTAGTACAATACTCTTTTGGTCCTGACTTGAGGTAAATGTCAGCCCATTTCTACTTTTAAATAAGTCACTTTCTCCAAACTGGTGTGAAGAAATGCTTAGAAACATCCTTTAAAAATGTGTATAAAACATTGTTCCTTCTGACTAAACCAACCCAAAACACCTGCATATCTCCTTTCCCAGTGGTCTACTGGAATCAAGATTTTCTTATTGCTTTCCAAACGTGTTCTTGCTGCATTTAATAGTAGAGAAATCTCCATTCTGGCTTATACTTTGGATTATGGTTCATTCTTCTCTATGCATAATTGCTCTGAACAGACGTCCATGTGTTAACAAAACATCCAGGAGGATCAAGAAAAACTAACTTCATGAGTGTATTAGACAAATACAATGTTGCTTTCTTTACTAGTTATTTTTAACATAAAAACTGGTTATAAGTACCTACTGAACTTTTACAAATAAATCCAATAAATTCTCAGTTTCACACCATTACCAATAATACAAAAATTTATTTGCTCTTTAAACTTCAGAGCTGGCATCGAAGTACTGTTGTTACCAATTTTAATCTTTTAGAGTGTTGTGTGCATGACAGAAATGAGCACTAGAAGATAATAAATACAGAATGCCTTGTAATATAATTTTCCAAACCACTTATTAAGATCTCTTTTATAAAATATCAAAGACATTTTTGTGTACCCATAAATGATGCTATAATCATTTTTTCTAGTTTGTCTTTCTCACTTTTTAGTTGTAAAGTAATCCACTTCTTTGTCTATGCAATGACAGCAAAATTTTTATTCCTGAAAAGGATTTTATTGAAAAGAAATTATACATTAAAGTAAACTAGAACCACTGAAATAATTTTTTTCTGTGGAACGTCTATTTCTGCCCTTTAAAAATAGTCACATGAAAGCCAAGTGCAGGAGCACATGCCTTTAATGCCAGCGACTCAGGAGGTGAAGGCAGGAGGATTGCAAGTTTGAGGCCAGAGGCAGCATGCATAACCTAGCGAGACCCTATCTCACAATAACAAGTGGGCTGGGGATACAGCTCAGTGGTTGAGTGCTGCAAAAACCAGGCTTAAGGGCCTGGGTTGTACTTCCCAGTGCCACAAGAAAAAAAAATGCCACATGAACAGAAAAAGATACTGGATATCCTTGGAGAGATATTTTTTGCTATTCAGAAGACATATTTCCCATGCACTCAATTTTCTCTTATTGAAAAAAAAATTTGTTGTAGCCTTAATATAGAGATTTCTTTTGAATTATTTTTTAAGGTCCTTATGCTAGAATTTTGGTATTCCATACACAAAAGTCTTTTTAGAGACACCATTCCATTTTCCAAATCTGCTGTATTATTCTGAACACTGTCTATATTGCCCATTGTTTGTTTGCAGATCTTTTGAGTATTTTCATACAGATTGAATCCTAAGAGGCTTTTCTACTGAATCTCTCTTTCATTACTGTTTCTTCTATTTATTTCTAAAAATGTGTTAATACTGGATAACGCTAAAAGACTGTATAGAAGCCATGATTACATTGCATGATTATGTTTTTCAAGAATAATAAATACACTGCTGTTTGTAAGCCAGCTGTATGTAAGCCAGGGTGAGGGAAGCAGTGAAATCAGTAGAGAGTGAGTGATAATATGATGAATTTGGCTTATATGGAAATTCTGTCAATGTTCTGTTTTGGTTTCCTATCTCTGTTTGGGTACATGGCCCTACAGTTTTCAGACTTGCTTGGAAATGATCTGCTCTATTTCAGTCAGCTATTTGTTAGTGAGTTAGTGTTTTTTATTTAGTGGGTGTGCATATACATTCACACATGAAAGCAGAGATAAGGTACTAGGGCTCAATGTTCTACAATCTTTTTCTATAACTCTCCTTAGCACTCAATCTCAATTTTTGGCATCTTTCTCTATAAGGATCATGTTGTTTTTATCTCCAAAACTTCCAACATTTTGTTGTTATTGTTGTTAGGTGCCGTCGAGTCGGTATCCGACTCATAGCGACCCTCCGTACAATAGGGGAAACACTATTGTCAGTGCTTCTCTGCTGTTCATAGGGTTTTCAATGGCAGATTGATTTTTGGGAGGGGGTTGCCAGGTCCGTCTCCCAAGCCTACAGCTTCTGGTGTTCCCAGGTGGTCTCCCATCCAGGTACTAACCAGGCCCGACCCTGCTTAGCTTCCAAGATCTGATGGGATCAGATGCCACAGGGCTGCAGCTGCAGGCTCCAACATTTTAGATGCTGTTTATAATCTGTAACTTATACTCCATATAATTTATCTCTACTGTCTAATTCTAACACTCTGAATTGCTTTTAATTAATCACTGCAATTGACATTAGTAAGATAATGTTGTTGTTGTTAGGTGCCATCAAGTCTGATCTGACTCACAGTGACCCTATGTACAAAAGAATGAAATACTCTCCCATTCTGTACCAAACACACAATCTTATATATATTTAAACTCATTATTGCAGACACTGTGTCAATCCATCTAGTGGAGGGTTTTCCTTTTTTTTTTTCATTGACCTGCCACTCTCCCAAACATATCATTCTCCAGGGAGTAGTCTCTTCCTGACAACATGTCCAAAATATATGACACAGTCTAGCCATCCTTGCTTCCAAAGAGCTCTTGTGGTACTTCTTCTAGAACATAGCTACTGGTTCTTTTGGTAGTCCATGGTATATTCAATATTCATCCCTAGTACCATAATTCAAAAGCATCAATTCTTCTCCTGTCTCCCTTATTCAATGTCTAACTTTCACAACCATATGATACAACTGAAAATACCATGGCATGAGTTGGGTGCACCTTAGTCTTCAATGTGACTTCTTTACTTATTAATACTTTAAAGAGGCCATTCACCACAGCTTTTCCTAATGCAATGCCTCTTTTGATTTCTTGACTACTGTTTCCACAAGTGTTGATTGTAGAACCAAGTAAAGCAAAGTCTTGGACAACCTCAGTCTTTTCTGCATTTATTGTGACATTTCATACTGTCCCAGTTGTAAGGCTTTGTGTTTTGTTGATGTTGAGTCACAATCCATACTGAAGGGTGTGTTCTCTGATCTTTATCAGTAAATGTTTCAAAGCCTCTTCACTTACAGCAAGCAGAGATGTGTCATCTGAATAATGCAGATAGTTAATGAGCCTTCCTCATCATTATGCTGCATTCTTCTTCATAGAGTCCAGCTTCTCGGATTATTCGTTCAGCATAGAAATTGAAGAGGTATGGTGAAAAGGTTCAGTCATGATGCATACCTTTCTCAACTTTAAACCAAGCAGAGTTTCCTTGTTCTGTTTGAATGACTGCCTCCTGGTCCATGTACAGATTCCTCATGAGTACAATTAGGTGCTCTGGTATTCTCATTTTTCATAGTGTTATCCATGATTTGTTGTGATCCACACAGTCAAATGCTATTGCATAGTTGATAAAACATAAATAGACACCTTTCTTTTGTTCTCTGTTTTTGGCTAATATCCGTCTGATATCAACAATGACGTCCCTGGTTCCACACCCTCTTCTGAATCCAGCTTGATTTTGCTGCAATTTCCTGTCTATCTACTGCTGCAGTTGGTTTTGAATGGCCTTTAGTAAAATTTTTGTTGTGTGTGATATTAATGATATCATTTGATAGTTTCCACATTTGGTTGGATCCCATTTCTTGGGAATAGGCACAAATATGGATCTCCTCTAGTCAATTGGCCAGGTAGCTATTTTCCAAATCTCTTGGCATAACCATGTTAGCACTTCCAGTGCTGCATCTATTTGCTGAAACATCTCTATTGGTATTCCATCAATTCCTAGAGCCTTTTATTTCCCCAATTCCTTCAAGGCAGCTTCAATTTCTTCCTTAAATACCATGTATTCCTGATCATTTGCAACCTCTTGAAATGGTTGGTCATCCACCGATTCTTTTATCTATCATGACTCTGTGTATTCTTTCCATCTTCTTTTGATGTTTCCTACATCATTTAATATATTTCCTGCAGAGTCCCTCACTATGGCCACGTTAAGCTTGAATTTTTTTTCAATTCCTTAAGCTTGAGGAAAACTGAGCATGTTCTTCCCTTTCAGTTTTCTGTTTCCAGTTCTTTGTATGTCATTAAAATATTTCATTTTGCCTTTTTGAGCTACTTTGTTAAATCTTTTGTTTAGTACTTAACTTCATTATGTCTTCCTTATACTTTAGCTGCTGGAAGTTCAAGGGCAAGTTTCAGAGTCTCTTTTGACATGTTATTTGGTTTTATTTTTTTCCTCTTTTTAATAACCTTTTGCTTTCTTTGTGAACATCTTTGATGTCATGGCACAAGTCATTTGGTCTTCTATGAGTATTTAACACATCAAAACTGTTCTTGAGGTGGTCTCTGAACTCAGGTGGAATATACTCAAGGTCATACCTTGACTTTCCTACACTTATTCTAATTTTCTTCAGCTTTGGTTTGGACCTGCATATGAACAGCTGATAGTCTGATCCACAATCAGCAGCTTGTCTCATTCTGATATTTGATATTGAGATTTCCATAGCCTCTCCATAAATGTAGTCCACTTGGTTCCCTTGTGTTCCATCTAGTGAATTCCATATGTATAGTTGCTATTTATGTTGATGAAAAAATGTATTTGCAATGAAATGGTCATTGGTCTGACAAAATTCTATCACATGATCTCCAGTGTTGTTTCTGTCACCAAGGCCATATTTTCCATTTTATTGAGCCTGCTTCTTTGTTTCTAACTTTGGCATTCCAGTCACCAGTAATTATCAATACATCCCAATTGCATATGGGATCTGTTTCAGATTGCATAAGCTGGTAAAACTCTTCCTTATCTTCTTTTGTGACCTTAGTGATGGGTGTGTAAATTTAAATAATATGACTATTATTCAAATTGGCCTTTTTTGTGGGTGTATGGATATTATTCTATCACTGACAGCATTGTACTTCAGAATAGATCTTGACATGTCTTTTGTAATGATGAATGTAATCCCATTTCTCTTTAATTGGTATTCCCAGTCTAGTAGACCATTTGGTTATCTGATTGAAAAATGGTCCATACCAGTCCATTTTAACTCACTGATGCCTAGAATGTCAATGTTTATGCACTCCATTTCTCTTTTGATGATTTCTAATTTTCCTAGGTTCATATTATGTACATTCCATGTTCCAGTGATTAATGAATGCTTACAGTTTTTCTTCCTAATTTTGAGTCATGCCACATCAGCAAATGGAGGTCTTTACTCTATTTCCATTATTAAGGTAGACTCTACTTTGAGAAGGTAAGTCTTCCCCAAACATCTTTTGAGTGCCTTCCAACATAGGGGCTCATTTTCTGGCCCTACATCTAACAGAGTTTCTCTGCTATTCATAGGAATTTCAATGATTAATTGTTGCAGGAGTAGGCTGCCAGGTCCTACTCCCTAGTCTGTCTTAATCTGGAAGCACAGCTGAAACATTTTCACCATGAGTGGCGCTACTGATATCTGTAATACTAGTAGCATAGCTTTCAGCATCATAGAAGTATGCAAGCCCCTGCAGTATTGCAAACTTACAGACATGTGGGGTTAGTAAGATAAAACATGGTTAAAATCACATTGTGTCTTGCAATCTCTTTATATAGTCTGCCACTTCTGAAAATTTGACAATCATATAGTTTTTTCAATAATTTTAACCCAACTTCTTCTCTGCAATATTACTTTTGGATAAAAAAACTGTAATGTCTTCCACCTATATACTTGTCTATACTATCTTATGATTAAACTTAGGTTTTCTTTCTATTCTCTCTCCTAATTAATTCATTTTTTCCAAATTATTTTCAGTATTCATTGTGAAGCACCACTTAGATTTCACAATTATTCTGTGTATCATTTAAAGTTATTTTAGTAGCAAGTGACAGAAATTCAGCTGAAAATTATTTATATAGAAAAGGAACTTCAATGACTTGTGTGACTGACATATTGTGAGATGGAACTATCTCAGGTGAGAATTAATAGCCCTAAGGAGTTATGAAGGAGAGAGATTTCTCTGTGGTAAGGAGAGCAGTTTACCATCTGCATGTTTACAATTATCAGCTGAGGATAATAATAAAAAGCCCAACTGTACTTAGTTTTTTTTTTTAACTTTTATGGATTCTGTTTTTCTTCATATAACCTTTTACTAATGATGTAAAATATTTACATGGATTTATACTTTAAAATATAAAACCAGGGACACTCACAGAAATGGAGCTTTTATCCTTCCCTTATATATCTTATTCTGTCTTCCTTTAGGTGATCATTGTTTCATTTCAAAATCACAAGTGAATATATACCTGTTTACTGTTTACATGTAATATATACTTCATATACATTTGTACATATACATATGTATGAGGTGTGATCAAAAGATATAATGAACACTTAAATTAAAAAAATTATTACAGTAAGGGCACATTGCCATTAATCCCCCTCAAAATCCTCCTCCTGGCTTCTAACACACTTATCCCTTTGTTCTTGTCACTTTCTGAGGCAGTTATGGAAATCCTCTTCCATGACTGTCTTTAGTTATGCTATTATGCCTGCCTCAATGTTCGGAATTGATTCCCAATGTTTTCCTTTTCCATTGTCATTTTGACTTTGGGGAAGAATCTGAAGTCACACAGTAGAAGACCCAGTGAATAAGGTGGAAGAGGACACATTGCAATATTTTTATTTGACAAAAGTTGTCATACCACAAGTGATATGTGACACAGAGAATTGTCATGATGGAGAATGAAACTAAAGGCACTTATGAAAGAGTTCTAGAATTGTTTCCAAGTGGCAAGAACAGTGAGGTAAGTGTTTTCAAAGTCAGGTGAGCATTTTAAGAGGGATTAATGACATTATGGCTTTTACTATAATCCATGTTTTTAATTTAAACATTCACTGTATTTTTATCACACCATGTATGTATGTGTATATATGTAAGCCATAAATACATATTCATACAACAATATTACATAGGATCTTATATTAGAATCATGATTTATATAGCTAAGCCATTTTCTTTTAACTTGATTAGCCTCAAGAATAAAAATTTTAATTAAAATGCAACTTTAACTTATATATTGTAGTAACATATGTACATGTATTCCTTTGACCCCACAATAATTCTATGTGGATTTATAGTTGGAGAATCCTACTCAATTACACTCAGTGTTATGAGGGTTTTTTTTTTTTTTACAACAATTCTCTCTAATGGCATTTCCAAAAAACACCATCAGAATGTAAAACAATGCAGGGACTTTTCCTTTTCTCCTAGCAGCAAAGATTTTCCTCATTAACTGGTGCTGATGTCTCTGTTGAAGAGAAATTAAGCCATGTTTTTCTTTCCAAAATCAAAAACCTTGCTGAAGGGCATAGTTAGTTATTTGACTTCTTATTTTGTTTAAGAATCAACTTCATGTTTCCTTCTTATTGAATAAAATCATCTGTTGTTCTCTGAACATGCTATTACCCTCCATCTAAGACAGTTATCTCCCACTCATTCATTAATTCTTGAATACTTGGCTGTAGGTCTCCTCAGAATAAACTACTTTGATCTATCTTCTCAAAGACAAAATTTGGACTTCTCCTTTACTCTCTGAAAACATCCCGTGTATAAGTCACTTTTAGTTATCTCTCTACATTATTGTGGGGCTGGGATTTAGCTCAGTTGGTAGAGCACCACTCTGCAGTCTCTGAGGTCCCAGATTCAATTCCCAGCACCACAAAAATGGGAGAAGGATGTGGCAATCCACTCCTGAGACAATCCCAAAACAGCCACTGAAAACCCTATGAGGGTCGCTATGAGTTGGACATGACTCAAAGGCATCTAACAACAACAGCAACTACGGTATTAAATTTCTGCTTTCCTTCTCTGACTGAAGTTCCTCTAGGATAGGATTATGTCATTCTTTATTAACAACTTAACACTTAACAGACTTACCTGACACAGTAGATGCATTAACAGTTGTATGTTCCAACTGTAAATTGTGCCACATTCATCTTTACCCTCCCATGTACCAACATAATGCATAAACACAGATGGAACATGAGGCATATTTCTTGAACTGCAAAGTTTAACCACAAAAGGAACACCAGCAACTACTTAGGTTCACTTACCATTAATGCTTCTGTTTACTTAATAATATAGAAAGAGACTTTTCCATAATTGTTCAATTATAGGAAATGGATATGAAATGGAGGCTGAGAGTTTAGAACTACAATAATGACAGCACATTATCCAGAGATGTTGAGATTTTGTTTATCTCTTTTTCTTAGTGTGAGTTGTAGTATTCCTTCTAGGTCATTCTATCATGCATTTTGAAGCATTTTGAACAGAATGAAGAACTTTTCCTCTGATTATATGAATGAAATTTTTCTAAAAAATACTTAAGATTTTAGGAGGATGACTATGGTCTCACATACGTAGCAAATAAATAACATGGAAAAAGTTAATATGAATGGCTATTAGTAAACTGAAATTCCTATATTTACAGAAATTTATCATGACTTTTTTTGATCATTTGTATTTGATTTGTTTATTTATTTAGTATTTACTTTTGATGCAATACTAGGGCTATGAACCCAGGGTCTCATGCATGCTAGGCAATGGCTCTGCCACTCAGCTACAACTCCATTGCCTTTTTTTTTATTTTCAGAGAGACTTTTTCCAAGTTACACATGCTGCCTCTGCCTCTGGCCTCAAACTCACCATCCCCCTAACTCAGCCTCCCACCTCACTGAGATTACAGGTCTGTGCCCTGGCACCCAAGGATCCAATTCTTTAACATGTACAATGAATGATATTTTATAACTTAGTGGGTTTCCCAAATCTCTACAAATACTGCTTATCTAAAATTTAACAATAGTTTTCTAATTGTAAACTGAATAAAGATCATTATCTTTGGAAGTATCTTTGACCTTGTTTAAATAAGATACACGTTTCTTTCTAGAAGAACTTGAATTGAGGAAATTTGCCAGAAAATAAAGATAATATTTTTTTCCTACCAAGGAAACCCTATCTCATCTGGTTCTATGTTTATATACTCTTCATAAATTCCACAGTTAATGCCCAATCAAAATAAGAGTTCTTGGATATTAGAAAAAAATCAGTTTGTTGAGTCTGGTGGTTTGTTAGATGTTATAGGTAGTAAAAATATAATAATCTTTTCACTTTGAATTAAGGATTATAATCATCAAAATGTTTTGTTATAATCTTACTTCTGAGACTTTGTCTAGGTTTTAGATAATATTTATTTTAATGAACTTCCTAAAGAGATGATATGCAATCTTCATTATAGTATCTGTTATTTATAATACGTTTAATGGAAAAGAAATATTATATAAATTACTATATATAATATTTTAATATGGTGCTATTTTTCAGAGGCTTGTTCAGATTTTAGTTTTATATTGTGTTGGGTATCTTCCATTTGTTCCTCCATATACCCAGCACCACCTGTTTTTTGCCCCAAAGAGTTCCTTCCCCTCTGATTTCTTGTTGAGAATGGCCAATGGGAGCATCAGTAGGATATCATGGCAAAGAGAATGAAGTTAGGCTTCTTTTTATTTCTCTGATGAGTCAGATTCAACTCGATGGTACCTTACAACAATGATTTCCTCCTTGCTGATTGTCAGTCCATATCTCCTCTGATTGTCAGGCCTCCTGCTGATTGTCAGGCCATATCTCCTCTCAAGAAGCCCTCTAATAAAAAGGTTTCTCCAGAATTTTGTAAGAACTACTTTCAACCTTAGCCCTGGAAACAACTCCTTGTTACCAACCCCAGGCTATGACACCATCTCTTTTGCTTTTCCCGTATCCTATCTTCACCATTTCAAATAGTCATCTAAGAAACTCTCTTAAAATAAGCAGTTTGAGTGAGCCATCTGTTTCTAGATAGGATTATAACTGTTACATGCACTATTTCTACATGTCCATAAACATTGATATGCAGTTCCTTGATTTTTATGGAGGTTTATTGTTGTTCATATACATGACATCTGAATAGATGTCTAATAGCAAGTTTTCAGACATCCATAACACAAGTAAAAATGAGATACAGCCATAAAAGATAGACTATGCATACACATTGTAGTCTATAGGCTTTATTCAGATGCACAGCATTCTACTCAGAGTCATATTCCTCATTTTAGAACACAATTATAATTAGTTTTTCTCTCTGTTTACCCTACCCAAGATAGCATATATACTACAAATTGGAATGTAAGAGCCTAAAAGCACACTAACAGCAAAATTAGGTGAGAGATGATGGCCAAACAGCAAGAAAATGACAGAAAATATGAATAGAAGACACAAACCTTAAAAAGCACAGTTGTCAGGAAGGAGCAGTGGCACACGCCCATAATCCTAGCAACTCGAGAGGCAGAGGCAGGAAGATCACAAGTTTGAGGCCAGAGGCAGCAGGGGTAACTTAGTGAGACCCCATCTCAAGATAAAAAAATAAGAAATGGGCTGGGAATGCAGCTCAGTGGTAGAACAATTGTAAAGTATTTGTAAGGCCCTGGGCTCAGGCTGCCAGTACCAAAAGCAAACAAGCAAACAAACAAAAACAACAAAAATAAAAACCCATAACTGTCTACAGAAAAAGGAAAAATACATCTTAATGGACTCCTGGAGCATCATTACACTAACCAGGAAGATAAACTCAGGTCTGTCTTGGTGATGCCAGGCTGCAGAGAGTGTAACTAGAAAATAGGCAACTCAAAATATATGAGAAAAATCCTATCAATGAAAATTGAATTTTGATTAGGAGACGTTTTTAACATCAAGTGCCATTATTTAGTTATCTGGCCAATGCAAGATGAATTTATGGTGGAAACTTACACACACATAGACAAATGTCACATAAGGAATGAACAGCATTAATTTAACTATCATGTTTTCATTTATTATATGAACAAGAGAGACAGAAAAAGAATTGATGCTTTTGAATTGTAGTGCTGGAGACGCCTATTGAATATACCATGGACTGCCAAAAGAACCAACAAATCTGTCCTAGAAGAACCAGAGTGCTCCTTGGAAGCAAAAATGGTCAAACTGCGTCTTACATATTTCGGACACGTAGTCAGGAGAGAACAATCCCTGGAGAAGGACATCATGTTTGGGAGAGTGGCAGGTCAATGCAAAAGAGGAAAACCCTCCACCAGATGGATTGACACAGTGTCTGCAACAATGGGCTTAAACATAAATAAGATCGTTTGCCTGGCACAGAATCGGTTAAGTGTTTCGATCTGCTGTACATAGGGTCGCTATGAGTCGGACTCGACTTCACGGCACCTAACAACAACAACAACCATTTCTATTTATTTTCTCTGTCCACTTCTGTCCTAAGTTTTGACTATCTCAATATATATGAAGCTGTTCCTTCTAATTGTTTCATTTCTCAGTTTCGTACCTTCTTCTCCAAGAATCTTGTCATCCCCCCTTCCATAGCCACAAACCAGATCTTGTCATTACCAGTACATACAAACCACCATGATTTATATTTCACATATTAGCACTTACCAATTGTCTCTTCTTATTTCTCCTGCTTAATCATTCTATAACAATTCTAACCAAGCTTAATTTCCAATGTCAATCATCTTAATCTTTCTTTTGAATACATGGTCGACTCCTTTTCTTTTTGTCAAGCTGAATAGTGACCCCTAAAAGCTATTCCTATCCTAATCCCTGGACTTGTGACTATTACTCCATATAGCATAAAAGGACTAGAGATTTGATTAAACTGAAAATCTTGAGATGTATAGATTGTTCTGAATTTCCCATGTGAACTCTAAGTGTAATTACATGTATCCTTATAAAAGTAAGGCAGATGAGATTTGGCATATAGAAAAGAAAGTAATGTGGCCACAATTTCAAGTGATACATGCACATGCCAAGGAATTCCTTAGAAGCCACCAGAAGCTGGAAGACACAAGAAATTCATTGTCCTCTTGAGCCTCTTCATGGGAACATGAAAGCAGTCCTTGTCAGTGATACTAATTAGACATCTACCCTCCAGAACTGGGAAAGATTGGATTATTATGTCACCACATTTGTTGATATTGTTACAATCATAGGAAGTTAACCTACTCACTTTTTAAAATTTTTAAAATTTTTAATGAAACCACAACCTTAATTTTTTTCAACCTCTGCTTACTCAGTAGCTGTATCCACACAACTGAATGTGATTGGGTGAAAACAATCACCATGGTGAATGGTCATATTTCAATTCATGTATATTCAATCTGAGTGTGACGGCACATGCCTGTAATTGGGAGTTGGAGGCAGGAGGATCACAAGTTAGAGGCCAGAGTCAACCTGCGTAATTCAGTGAGACCTTGTCTCAAGATAAAAAGTAAAAAATGGGCTGGGGTTGCTACTCAGTAATAGAGTGCTAAGGCATGTATGAGGCCCTGAGTGCAGCCCCTAGGTATTGCAAAAAATGAGTGATTAAATGAATAAATAAATAAATAAATTCACACACATTCAATTCATGACCACATTTATCAAGCTGAACCTTAATACTCTCAACAATCTTGTTATATTTGCTACATAATAGAAACATATGCAAACATCTTGATGACTGTTGCATATGTCATTTTCTCTTCTTAATCTTCCATATTTCTCCCTCATCTGCACCAGAGCCTATATCTGTTGATCTAACCTATGGCAATTCTCCCTGTATCCTATATTATCATTCTTCCCTTCCATACTGGATCATTACCATTACTATTGTTATAATTCTTTATTTTGCTTTCTTTTTTTTTTTTTCCCAGTACTCGGAGTTCAACCAAGGGCTTGGAGCTTGCATGTTTTGCACGTGCTGGACCATTAAGCTGCATACCCAGCCCATTTATTTATTTTTTGAGATAGGGTCTTGCTAAATTACGCAGACTGCCTCGGGTCTCGGGATGCTCCTTCCTGCATCTCCTGAGCCGCTGGGATTACAGGTATGTGGCACCCCACCCAGCTGCATTTTCTTGTTATGCTTTGCAGTAAAACTCCAAATAGTTACCTATTTCTCATTACCCCAAATCTCTTTCCTCTTATTCTCTCTAAACAAATCCAAATCAGTTTTTGGCTCATCTATTTATCTAAAACTACTCTGTCAAAGGTCACGAATGACCTCTACATTGCTGAATTCAATAGTCAGTGAACAGTTCTGATACACTTTTTTTTGTACTTATAGGATGTATTTGATGGCTGGATACTCTTTTATCCATAAACATTTCCCCCCTCTTGACTTCTAGAATATTATACTCTTTAGTTTTCCTCCAAGGCTCAATGTTCATAATGTTCAAATACCCTAATTCAGTTGTTGTTACTCTATTCTTTATGTACTTTCACTCCCAATAATCGTCCCCAGCAAAGACCACTCTTTCAAACTCTAGTCTCACATATCTAACTTGGTATCTTCATTTGGATGACTAATGCACAGGCCAATCTCATAAACAAAACAAAACAAAAAAAGAATTTCTCATCTCTACTTCCTTCACATTTGATCTAATTGCAGCCTCCTTAATTCATTTGGTGCAAACTCCATCCCTTGTTTAAGTCAAGAGCATTGGGATCATTTTTTACTTCTCTTATTATTTCATATCCAATGTATATTACATCAGGAAACTATTTTGATTCTAATCTGGACCCTCATTGCTTCCTTATTACCTTCCCTAAGCCACCATCATCCCTAGCTTTTATGTCAATGATCTCCTAATAGTTTTCTCTAATTATACTCTTTTCTCCACATTGTTTATTCTGAATAATCCAGTTGTTCTTTTTGAGGGTCAGACCATGTTACTCTGTTTACAACCCTTCTAAATTCACTTTAGAGTGAAATTCCAAAAATTTGAAGTGGTGTGCAAGTTCCTACATGATGAAACCCCTTTATTACCTCTCTGCTAGCATCTATCCCTATTTTTCTTCCACACTTTTTTCCGGACACAGTAGTCCCTTACTATTCCTAAACATGCCCAGCACACTCCTGCTCTGGAGACCTGATGCTGGCCATACTCTCTAATGGTGATTCCCTTTAATTATCTATATAGCTAAATTTCTTATCTCCTTTAACTAGCTCTACCTAAAATATTTCTCAATGACCCATGCCTTGACCACCTACTTAAAAGTACACCACTATCAAAACATTAATTCTCTTTGTTGTTGTTGTTGTTGTCGTTAGGTGCCATCGAGTTGGTATCCGACTCAAAGCGACCCTCATAGGGTTTTCAATGGCTGACTGTTTCAGGATTGCCTTGGGAGTGGATTGCCAGGTCCTTCTCCCTAATTCTCTTTATGCTGTTGTATTTTTCTTTTCCCAAAGAAGTTAGTACCTTCCAACACGCTGCAAAGTATACTTATTTTAGGTGTATGATTTATTGTCTGCCTTCTTCTTCTGGAATGTAAGCCCTGAACAAAGTGAGACCTTCATTTTGCTCCCTGATGTATCTAAGCACTTTAAACCTGTGTGGCATATAGTTGTTGTTGTGGTTAGGTATCATTGAGTAGGTATCCAACTCATAGTGACCCCACATACAATAGATGAAACACTATTCTGTTGTCAGTGCTTCTCTGATTCATAGGATATTCAATGGCAAATTGCTTTTTGAGAGTGGGCTGCTGGGTATTTCTCTCAAACCTACAGCACCTGGTGTTCCCATGCGGTCTCCCATCTAAGGACTAACCAGGTCCAACTCTGCTTAGTTTCCAAGATCTAATGGGATCAGATGCCATAGTGATATGGCTGTAGGCTGACACATAGTAGGTGTTGAAATATTTACTACATTGATTAACATGTTTAAAATTTTTGTTGTGAAAGATATGTGTATAAATCAATATTATAATTTAATAATTCATGCAAATCCATGAAATGAATATTAAGATTTTTCATCCCTTAAAATATTTAAATTTTGAATAAAAGCACATTATTATTATAGTGTTACATTTTATTCTGATGTCCTAGAAATTCACAGGATTTACATTAAAATTTTTGTCTTAAAATTGTACTGAAACAAGCTGTCCTCTTCATCACAAATATATAACTGCTATACTCAGAGGATAGTGTAACAGAGTTCATCTACAACATTAATCAGTGTGATACTATATATGCCATACTTCAATTTATCCAAATAAGCTATGTGATCCATACCATGAGAATGCTAAAGAAGCAAATACCACAAAGCTAATTATTTTGAGTATCTTGCTTCTATACTTAAGACACTGTATGGGCTGGGTATGATGGCACAGGCCTATAATCCCAGAACTCAGGAGGCGGAGGCAGGAAGAGTATAAGTTCAAGGCCAGCCTAGGCTATATAGTAAGTTCAGACCAGCTTAGGCTAGATGGTGAGCCCTTGTCCCACAAAACAGAAAGAAAGAGGGAGTGGCCAAGATCACAGATTAGAAGATGCCTGTGGGGCATTGTGCACTGCTGGTCTCACTCTGGCAATTGGCCACAAGCAGAGAGCAAAGCTCAGCAGCTGAAGACCTGCTGGCTGGTGAGCATTGCTGGAGTCATGCTACCTGGAGAGGAGGCTTACATCCATGGCTACTCTGAGAAGCCTTGAGAAAGGCAAGCTCAGAGGTTTATGCCCATGGTGGCTCCTTGCTTCTCCGCTCTTGAGTGAAGACTCCTACTCTTGTTGTACAGCTCTTTATTGCTTCCTTGTCCGGATTGGTGGAATGGACCCTCAGGTCGATGGTTGGACCCCAACTGCTCCATGTACTGTCCTTATATTCCTTTTAGAGGCCAATCAGGGACCAATCAAAGACTGCCACTTCATATGGGATAAACAGGCCTTGGCCAATCATGGGAGACATGCAAATTTGGGTTTGAAAAAAGGACCATTTGGGGGTAGTTCCTGAAAAGTCCAATCAAGAGCCATTTGGTAATTTGGGAATAGCCAATCAGGTGTTAAGGGGTCTGAGGAGAAGAGTTGGATGCCAGCGCCATCTTGGGAAGCTCGACACTCAGGAGTTCCCAGAGGTAGGGCAGAGGTTATTGCCCAGGGAACAAGTCTCAGACCTCCAAGTGGGCCTATATAGGCCTCAAGGCAAACTGCCTCATTAGGCTGGTCCCCTACACCTCCTAACAGTCTAAGAAAAAAAGAGGCAGAATAACAAAGGACAGACTCAATTCTGAAGGGAAAACCAGAAGTAATGCAATATATACCACAGAATAGTTGAGAGGTCAGCTGAAAAATTCCTAGAACAGTAAAGCTATTCAAGCAAAAAAAAGAGAGAAGAAAAAAAACTCTCAGCTTCAGCCCAGATACCTTTCCTGGGGAGAAGGGAAGAAAAATCCACATCCACAAGATAAGATACACAGCTGGTTGGAAAACAGAGACTGATTTTCCTACCCACAAAACAAGCTGACTGATCACATAAACCTTAAATCCAGCAGAGGAAGTTTTGTGACAGTGGCTTCCAATATGAGTCATTTCCACACAGAACAAATCTCCATCACTTCTCAGTCCAGGGAGGGCAGCAACCAAAAATCCCTTGGAGAGGGAGCACATTGTTCCACACTGAACTACTTGAGGGAACCCCAAAACAAGGACAAAACACAGGACAGGGACCTTGGGAATACTATGTTACAGTACCCAGGTTTTATGACTTTCGTTGTTATTCCTGTTTTCAACTTTATCTAATTTTATTTATGAATTTTTCTCTAAAACAAGTAAGAGTTTCTTGCTGAGATTTAGCTCAGTTGATAGAGCACCACTCTGCAGTCTTTGAGGTCCCAGGTTCAGTTCCCAGCACTGCAAAAATGGGAGAAGGGTGGCAATCCACTCCCATGGCAATCTGGAAACAATCAGCCATTGGAAATACTATTAGGGTTTCTGAGTTGGACATGGCTCGACAGCACCTTAAAAAGCAGGAGTTTCTAGGTTGATATCCAAGAAAATAGATTTCAGCCCAAAATTAATCAGAAGAAATAGAGAGGATCACTATATACTAATAAGCCTGCAGCTGTACCACTGTAGTGTCTGATCCCATCGGATCTTGGAAGCTAAGCAGAGTCAAACTTGGTTAGGACTTGGATGGGAGATTGCCTGGGAATACCAGGTGATGTAGGCTTGAGAGAAGGACCTGGCATCCCACTCCCAAAAGACAATCACCCATTGAAAACCATATGAATAGCAGAGAAACACTGACAATAGTGTTTTGTCTGTTGTACTTAGGGCTTCTATGAGTCAGACACCGACCTGATAGCACTTAACAACAACAACAATCTATACTAGTAAAGAGAAAAATCCATCAAGAGGATACAATTTGTAAGTATATTGTTGTTGTTGTTAGGTGCCCTTGAGTCGGTATCCTACTCATAGTGACCCTCATAGGGTTTTCAATGGCTGAGTGTTTCAGGATTGCCTTGGGAGTGGATTGCCAGGTCCTTCTCCCATTTTTGTGGTGCTGGGAATTGAACTTGGGACCTCAGAGACTGCCGTGCAGTGTTCTACCAACTGAGCTAAATCCCAGTCCTGTAAATATATATATATATATATATGTATATATATATATATATATATATATATATATATATATATATATATATATATATATATATATATATATATATATATATATATATATATCAAACATCAGTACACGTAATTTAATGAAACCAACACTATTGGACATAAAGCAGAAGATAGGTCCAGATACAATAATAATGGGCAACTTTAATACCTCACTCTCATCAACAGACAGATCATCCAAACAAAAAAAACCAACAAAGAAATCTCAAAGTTAAACAACACCATAGATCAAATGGACTTAGCAGATGTTCATAGAATACTCTATCTAACAGTTGTGGAATGCACATTCTTCTCAGCAGCACATTGTACTTTTTTGTTAAACAGACCACATTTTTGGCCATAAAAGAAGTCTCAACAAGTACAAAAAATGAGATTTTTCTTTGTATTTTATCAGAATATAATGGAATAAAAGTAAAACTCACTAGCAACAGAAACAATAAAAACTATACAAATACATGGAGGCTGAACAGCAAACTCCTTAATAATCAATGGGCCACTGAAAAAATCAGGAAAGAAATTTAAAAACTCCCAGAGTGAAAAGAAAATGAAAACACAGGATACCAGAACCTTTGTGACACAGCCAAGGCAGTTCTACAAGAGAAGTTTATATCTATATGAGTGCTTACACCAAAAAAATCAGAGAAAGACCAAATTAATAATGTAATGATGTACCTTAAGACATTAGAAAAACAACAATAAAACAAATCCAAAATTAGTAGATAGAAATAATAAAGATCAAAGTAGCAATTAATGAAATCAAGACAAAAATACAAAGAATCAATGAAATAAAGAGATGATTTTTGAAGAGATAAACAAGATTGACAAACTCTCAGCCAAATTAACTGAAAGAGAGAGAAGATCCAAATTAATAAAATTAGAGATGTTAATAATAAAATTAATAAAATTAGAGAATTATCAAAACAGACACCAAAGACAGAGGATTATTGTTGTTGTTGTTGTTGTTGGTAGGTGCTGTCAAGTAGGTGTCCACTCATAGTAATTTTATGTACAACAAATGAAATACTATTATCAGTAATTCTCTGCTATTCACAGGGTTTTCAATGTCTGGTTTTTTGGGAGTGGGCTGCTGGGTCCTTCTCCCAAGCCTATAAACTCTGGTGTTCCTAGGAAATCTCCCATCCAAGTACTAACCCAACCTGACCGTGCTTAGCTTCCGAGATCTGACAGGATGGATGCCACAGTGCTACCATAGCAGGCCACAGAGTATTATTAGGGAATCTTTAAAAGCTGATATTCCAAAAAACAACAACAAAAAAGGAAAATTTAGAAGCAATGGATAAATTCCTTAACACATATGACCTACCAAACCTAAACCAAGAGGATATAAATAATTTAAATAAACATACAATAGTAATGAAATTGAAGCAGTAATAAAAAGTTTCCCAGCAAAGGAAAGCCCAAGACCTGGTGAATTCATAGCTGAATTCTACCAAGCCTTTAAAGAATTGACGCCTGTATTCCTCAAACTAGTCCATAAAATAAAAACGGAGGGAATGATTCCAAACTTATTCTATGAAGCCCAGTTTACCCTGATGCTAAAACTAGATAAGGATATAACAACACAAAAAGGGAGCTATAGACCAAATCCCACTATGAACATGGACGCAAAAATCTTTAATAAAATATAAACCAAACAAGGTGGCATATTTAAAACATCATAAACCATGACCAAGTTGATTTCATTCCAGGTATGCAAGGATGATTCAACATATGCAAATCAATAAATGTAACAGAGCACATAAATGGACTCAGAGACAGAAATCAAATGGTACTCTCAATAGATGCAAAAAAGACCTTTGGTAAAGTTCAATATCCCTTTATGATGAAAGTCATAAAACAAACAGTAATAGAGGGAATAACTAAACATAATAAAGTCTGTATGACAAATCCATAGCCAATATTATACTAAATGGGATAAAACTAAATCATTTCCTCTGAAATCAGCAATGAGACAAGGCTATCTACTCTACTTTCATGTAATATATTAATTGAAGTCTTATCCAGGACAAAAAAAAAGATACAAATAGAGAAGGAAGAAATCAAATTATTCTTTTTTATAGATTATATGATGCTATAATTAAAAACTCTAAAGACTATCAGAAAACTCTTAGATCTGATAAATAACTTTAGCAAAGTAGCAGGATAAAAAAACTAACATTCTAAACTCAGTAGCACTTCTATACAGCAATAATGAACATGTTGAGAAAGAACATTTTTTTAAAAAAATCCCATTCACAATAGCCTCAAAACATACCTAGGAAAAACCTCACCAAGGGGGTGAAAGACCTATGATGAAAACTTCAAAGCACCGAAGAATAAATTGAAGAAGTCACCACAAGATAGAAAGACTTCTTTTCTTTATGGATTAGAAGAATTAATATTGTGAAAATGGCTACACTCTTAAAAGTAATATACAGACTCAATGAAATCCTCATCAAAATTCCAGTGGCATTATTCACAGAAATAGAAAAAATAATCCTAAAACTCATATGGAAAAGCAAAAGACCCCAAATAGCCAAAGTAATCCTGAGCAGAAACAAACAATCCAGGAGGCATCACGATATCTGGCATCAAATTATACTATAGGACCATGGTAACAAAAACAGCATGGTACTGGAAAAAATTGTCTTAAAGACCAAGATATCAGAATAGAGGACCTACAAACAAACTCACGCAGCTACAGCAATCTGATTTTTTTGACAAAGGTGCTAAAAATATACATTAGAGAAAAGAATACTTCTTCAAAAAATTGTAGTGGGAAACCTGGGTATCTACATGTAGTAGAATGAAAATAGATGTCCATCTCACCCTGTACAAAAATCAATTCAAAATGGATCAAAGATTTTAATGTAAAATGAGAAATTTTGAAGCTACCAGAGGAAAACATAAGGAAAACACTTCAAGATATAGGCATAGACAAGAACTTTCTTAAAGGGACTCCACCAGCCCAGGAAATAGTAACAAGAATTAACAAATGGTATTGCAGGAAATTTAAAAGCTTCTGCACAACAATGAAAACAATAGAGATGGCTCACAGAATTGGAGAAGAATCTTTGCCAGCTATACATCAGACAGGTTAACAATATCTAGAATATATAAAGAATTCAAAAAATAAACATTAAGAAATCAAATTGCCCAATCAAGAAATGGGCAAATGAATTGTACAGAAAATTCTCAAAAGAAGAAATACAATTGTCCAATAATCATATGAAAAATGTTCAACATCTTTACCCATCAGGGAAGTACAAATCAGAACTACACTGAGATTTCATCTCACCCAGGTAAGAATGGGTAGCATCAACAAAACAAACAACAAATGCTCATGAGGATGCAAGGACAAAGGAGTTTTGGACACTTCTGGTGGAACAGTAACCTAGTACAGCTAGTATGGAAATCAGTACGGAGGTTCTTCAGAAAACTAAAAAATAGAACTATCAGTTACAACCCTCCTAAGTATATACCCAAAGGAATCTATCATCATACCACAGAGGCACCTGTACTTCCATGTTCATTGCAGCACTGTTCACAATAGCTAAGATATCTAAATGGCCTAAATGCCCATCAATAGATGCATAGATTTTTAAAATGTAGTGTGCATACACAATGGAATTTTGTTCATCCATAAAGAAGAATTAAATTATATCACTTGCAGAAAAATGAGTGGAACTGGAGATCATTATTTTAAGTGAAATAAGCCAGACTCAGAATGACATATATTACATGTCCTCTTTCATATGTGAAAGCTAGATTTATTTTTAAACAAAAACCCACATATATGTATATCGTTGCTGTTGTTAAGTACTGTGGAGTCAGTGGTTAACTCATAGCAATGCTACATACAACAGATGAAATACTATTGTCAGTGCTTCTCTGCTATTCACAGGGTTTTCAATGGCTGATTGTTTTTTGGGAGTGGGTTTCTGAATCCTTCTCCTAAGCCTATAGCACCTGGTTTTCCCAAGAGGTCTCCCATCCAAGTACTAACCAGGTCTGCCCCACCTTAGTTGCCAAGATCTGATAGGATTGGATGCCACAGTGGTAAAACTGCAGGATACATATACACGTTGTTGTTGTTAGGTGTCGTCAGGTCGATGTCCAACTCCTAGTGACCCTACGTACAAAGTGAAACAGTATTGTTAATGCTTCTCAGCTATTCATATGGTTTTCAATGACTGATTTTTTGGGGGGAGTGGGTTGCTGAGTCATTCTCCCCAGCCAACAGCACCTGGCATTCCCAGGCGATCTCCCATGCAAGTACTAACCAGGCCTGACCCTGCTTAGCTTCCAAGATCTTACAGGATCGGATATCACAGTGATATGGCTGCAGGCTCTACATATATGTGTGTGTGTGTGTGTGTGTGTGTGTGTGTGTGTGTGTGTGTGTATTTATAAGATTGGAGAGTATATGGGAATATCATTGGACAGGGGAAAGGAATAATTGTAAAGGGGTGGGAGCAACATGGGGGAGGTAAAAGGAAGTGAATAAGAGCAAAGTACATGATATAATTGTATGAAAATGCCACAGTGAAATTCATTATATTGTACACTAATTTAAAAAAATAAAAATAAACAGAAAAATGTCTCTGTGACCTAATTTCACTATCAAAAATATTTTAGTGTTTGTCAGCCTGCAGCTGTAGCCCTGTGGCATCTGATCCCGTCAGATCTCGGAAGCTAAGTAGGGTTGGGCCTGGTTAGTACCTGGATGGGAGACCACCTGGGAACACCAGGTGCTGTAGGCTTGGGAGAAGGACCTGGCAACCCCCTCCCAAAAATCAGTCTGCCATTGAAAGCCCTAAGCACAGCAGGGAAGCACTGACAATAGTGTTTCCCCTGTTGTACAGAGGGTCACTATGAGTCGGATACCCACTCGACGGCACCTAACAACAACAACAACAAGTGTTTGTCAGCCCTGTTCTAGGTAACTCATATATCTTGCTTCTATTAATTATCTCAACAATTCTGTCAATAAGCAAAAAAAATAATAATACATCCTCTATATACAAAGAAACTAAAAGGAAAATGGTTAAAATCATCTGCTCCAAGAAGATGTCAGAACAGGCAGTTACACATATGATGCCATAACTGCAGACTTGATGTGATATCCATTATACTGTGAGAAGCAATTGTCCTAATTCAAGTAAGAGGCTGGATTCAAATATCGTTTTTAACTTAAGGGCAACTTTCTCCAAAATAATCAAGTTCAGATGATGAATAGAATGCAGTTCCGTAATAATGTACATAGTAGCTGTTTTTGATATCCAATCTAGGAATTCATACATTCTGAGCCTAACTTGTTCTCAGCTTTTGGGACACCTTTGGCTGCTCTTCACTAGGAACTTTGGCTTTACTTTCAGTGTATGACATAATAAAGTACAGATGGAAAAGGAATGTTCTTCATTAGTGGGTGCAAGTAAATCAATCATTGGTGCTTGACTCTTCCAAGAGAATTAAAATGCACATACACAATACAAGCATTTTCAGAAGAAGAGAAAAATTCCTATTATCCACAAGGATATGTGGTTGAAATAAAAAGTAATGGAAAAAAAGATCTAGCGGCATTCACAGAATTGTGGAGACTATGCCTAGGAATGTAAAATTTAAGTGATAGAAATCTATAATTTTATTCCAATACTGAGAAATGTCACATAGCAGGCCTCCCAATGAATATGCCCTGTGGTGGACAAATCTTTATGAAAAATATGAAGGGAGGAATACTTCTATTTTAAGATACCAAATGCATCTGGATATGGAACCTCTGGCTGAAGATGAGAGTCTGGCTCTGCTCAGATATAGTTCCAGGACTTTATCTGTAATGACTTAAATGTAATTCTCAATGTATGATCTGAAGTTAACAGAGAAGGATTACATTTAGCAATAAAGAAACATTTTTTCCCCAAGGTACTTATGACCTTAAGAATTTTATTCAAAATTATTCTTTAAAATAAATGCAAATAATTCTCAGGAATCAATGAAAGGATAAATTAAAACTGAAGAGAATACATGTCATGTGTATCATTGTTACGCTTTCTTAAATTTTGGCCATTTTATCAGTATAAAATATGTCTCGTCTCTAGAAGCCTTCTGTTTTTCTTTTTTCTTTTTCTTTTCTTTCTTTTTTTTTTTTTCCAGTAGTTGGGAATGTGGTTGAACGCAAAGCCTTGTACATGCTAGGCAAGAGCTATATTACTGAACTATTTCACTTATACAGGGTCTATTTCACTTATATAGGGTCTCACTAAGCTGTGCAGGCTCTGGCCTCAAACTCATGGTCCTTTCTTTGCCTCCCAATCACAGAGATTATAAGTGTTCTCCATGGTACCCAGGTATGTTTTGTTTCAATGTCAGTTTGTCTAATGTTCATACAGGTATTCAAGCTTTTGTGCAGTGATTGTTTTCATGGTCTATCTTTTGTCATATTTTATTTTCAACTAACACACACTTTATTTTTGACCAACCTGAAGCTGGACTCTTCTGAGCCCTTTTCTCAAATAGGACTCAACGTTGATTTGCTGCCTGCCTTTGGCTTACAATTTTAATCTGTATTCTGTTACTATTTCAAAGCACCTGAGATCAAGTAAGTTCTAATGAAATAGGAAGAAATATGTACTTATATTGCCTGTTATATCCATATAAATACATTTACTTGTACTGTTTTTCATATGGATTCAAGTTACAGTTGTGGGTCATTGACATTCAACCTAAATAATTTCCTTTAGAACTTCTTTGGAGGCTAGTTTGATAGCAACAAATTCCTTCAGTTTTTTTCTTAACTTGAAATGTCTTTATTTGTCCTTCAGTTTTAAGATTTAATTTTTCTGGAGCCAGGTGGGGTGGCACACACCTGTAATCCCAGTGGCTGGGGAGGCAGAGGCAGGAGGATAGCAAGTTCGAGACCAGAGGCAGTCTGTGTAATTTAGTGAGACCCTGTCTCCAAAAAAAAAAGGTAAATAAATGGGCTGGGGGTGCAACTCAGTGGTCCAGCACTTGCAAAGCATGCAAGCACGAGGCCCTGGGTTCAACCCCCAATACTGCAAATAATAATAATAATAATTTTTCTGAGTGTATGATTTTGAATCAACAGTTGTTTTATTCTTGCAGCACTTTAACTACATCACCCCTATACCTTCTGAAGTTCACCTTATCAGAGCTTCCTAGTGTTTAATGAGTAGTTTTCTTTTTCTATTTGCCTTTAAGATTTTTTAAAATTTGTCTTTTAATATTTCTACTGTGATATTTCTCTGTGTGAATCTTTGTTTTTATCCTTCTTAGAGTTTGCTGAGCATCTTGGATGTGTATATATTAATGTTTTTCCTCTAATTTGTGGAATTTTCAGACATTATTTCTTCAAATGTTTTTTCTTCTCTTTTTCTCCTTCCTTACTTTCTGGCATGCCTATTATGTATATGTTGGTATGCTTAATGATATTTCATGTTTCTCTGAGAGACTTTATTTTTCTTCATTTCTTTCCCCCCATTTCCATAGATTGCAAAATCTCCATTAATTATTTTATATTTCAGTTAATTTTTTCTAAAAACTCCAATCTACTTTTAATGCCTTATAATGAATTCACAGTCAGTTTTTGTTAGCTGCTTTTATTCCTTTGCATGTATCATAATTTGGTTGAAAACTTCAAAGTTCTGATAATATATTACAAAATTTTCTCCCTCTCTCTCTCTCTCTCTCCCTCTCTCTTGTTATTTACTTATTTATTTAGTGGCTTGATTGGATTATTATAATGGTATCTATTTCGTATGCAAGGTAAAGACTCTGAAGTCGCTGTTCTGAGGCACAGTCTTGGACATGTGTAGTCACATAGAGAAATAATATACTTAGCAGGGCTCACTCTTTCTTCCTTCTTTTCTCTCTCTCTCTCTTTTTTTTTTGAAGGTGCTGAGGATCAAATCATTTTTTCTTTTTTTCATTTCTCTGTTATGCTGTCTGCCTCTGTTGATATCAAAGACAGTGGTTAGTCACTACTAATTGCTAGCTAATTGATTTCTTATTTTTGATAATGCTCTATGGCATACATCATTCTACAGCCTGATCCAACTAAATTCAAGCTCTTTGTGGAGATACTTTTAAAATCAGTCTTTGGGGTTTGTTATGACCCCAAAGGAGCTTTTCTGGGCTCTCTTTCCCTGGCTGCCTGCAAACTTACCACCTTGGCATCTGATCCTGTCAGCTTTCAGAAGCTAAGCAGGGTCAGGCCCGCTTAGATGGAAGACTGCCTGGGAAAAATAGGTGCTATAGGCTTAGGGGGCTGGGATTTAGCTCAGTTGGTAGAGCACTGCGCTGCAGTCTCTGAGGTCCCGAGTTCAATTCCCAGCACCACAAAAATGGGAGAAGGACCTGGCAATCCAATCCCAAGGCAATCCTGAAATAGTCATCCATTGAAAACCCTATGAGGGTCACTATGAGTTGCATACTGATTCGACAGCACCTAACAACAACATCATAGGCTTGGGAGAAGGACCTGGAAGTCCACTCCCAAAAAACCAATCAGCCATTTAAAACCCTATAAATAGCAGAGAAACACTGACTTAGTGCCAGGCATGGCACAGTGTGGGGGAGTGTTTCATCTGTTGTGCGTAAGATCTCCATGAGTCAGACCTGACTCCACATCACCTAACAACAACAACAGCACTATCTTCTTAATTACTTACCACCATATCTCCATGGTTTAAAGAGTGTTCCTAGGCTTGAACTTCTCCCTATTTTATTGCAAATAGTTATTTTCTTTGGTGAAAGCTTTAGAGCTTTTTGTTCTTATGACCTGCTTCTTTATTTGGGTAAAACTTCTGAACCATTACTCCATAGCTGGAGAATGGACAGTGGCCTACTTGTCTTAGATACATAGTCTTGCTTTATGGATAGAGCAGTGAATGGGGGTGGTAGCCTTTTGTCTTCCTGATTTGTTGCTCTCAACATGAAATATCTACCATGTGATTGAGCTAGAAAGAGGGCAATTAAGGCTTCAGAATTCTGGGCATGCTACACATGATTTAGAGTCTTCATCTTATGAATAAGGCTGGATGGAGCAAGGTTGCCTCCAACCTCTTAAATACTCTTGCTTGGAATTTAGCTCTGCAATACAGAGATGAGGGTTGGATAGAGCTAAGAAATGCTGGCTCCAAGCCCATCACCATTGGTGTACAACTATGATCCCAGCTATTTAAGAGGCTGAGGGAGGAGGGTTATAGGTTTAAGGACAGAGGCCTTAAATGAAAAGGGGATGGTGCTAGAACTCAGTGGTAGAACACTTGCCTAGCATGTGAGACCCTGGGTTCAACCCATACCCGGCACTATGGAATAAAGAAAACACCTGGCTCATGACCCTCTCAGGGAGGTATCATGATCTTTCTTATATGGTTTGGAGGGACAAGGGACATCTTGTCTTCTTGGTTGTGTAGAGTGTAGCTTCCATCACACACTAAGCAAGGAGTGCAGTTGAGAGTATGTTGTGGCCCCAGTGCCATACTTTTGTAATGCTCTTGCTGTTCCTACTGAAATTAGTAGGTATTGTTGAATAAATGTTTGTTTGTTATATGTCTTTAGAACAAATTCTAGGAATTTTAAGTTGTTGATTTTTTTCCTTAATAACTTCCACTAATTACAGTGAGATTTCTGAGTCCATGAAGTTCCTCATGACACAGTTCTAGAATTGGATCCACAATCTGATTTTAAATAATAGTGGTCTTGATATTAAATTATGATTTTAAGTGACTTCAATATATAAATTTATTTGTTAAGGAATTATCCCTTAAGTTATATAGCCAGTCTTTTGATTGGTAGATAGATAGATGGATGGATGGATGGATGGATGGATGGATAGATAGATAGATAGTTAGATAGAAGCTTGTTTGGGTGGATAGAAAATGAAAGAGAAAATATTTATAGTTTTTAAGTATCCTCAGTGCTTTGCCTTTTCCTGTATCCCCACATCAGATAATTGAGGGAATCCTCCTCTCTGACTCTGGCCTCAGCTTTCTGACTTGCTGTGGCCATTAGAGTGTAAACAAACCTGGTACAAGAGAGGCTTGAATCAAGTGATTACTCAATTAGGCTTCCTTGTACTTGCATCTCTACATTCATCACTAGAACAGACTGGGATTTGCTACAAAATAAGGGAGCATATAGAATAGAAAAGTGTTGTCCTGCTCACACTAGCTGAGACCACTGTGGTGTCTGATCCTGTCAGATCTCAGAAGCTAAGCAGAGTCGGACCTGGTTAGTACTTGGATGGGAGATCGCCTGGGAACATCAGGTGCTGTAGGCTTGGGAGAAGGACCAGGAAACTCACTCCCAAAAAAACAATCTGCCATTGATAACCCTATGAATAGCAGAGAAGCACTAACAATATTGTTTCACCTGTTGTATGTAGGGACGCTATGAGTTGGACACCAACTCGATGGCACCTAACAACAACAACAAGCCAGTGCCCAGACATGAAGTTCAGTCAAGATCAGCAGAGCTCTTAGGGGCATAGCTGACTGTCAAGTGAGTTACTGAGACCAACTAAGTCCAGTCTGTAGCTGCTGAATGCACAAAATCGTAAGCTAATTAAGTCATTTTTCTCTAGTACTCTGCTAAGGTTTCATAGCTATTTGTTACAGAGAACTAATGTTATAATATGTAATTATCAGAAGACTTTATTTGCTCTTTTCAATTTAGAATTCATTATTTTGACAAAGTAAACACATGATTAAATTTGAGGAAATATAAAAATTTTAATTAAAACATCCTTAGTTATAAGAATATAAGCCATTAAAAATTCTACTAAATTTCTATGTGTTTGTAAAAATATTGATAATGAAGTCACTTAAAATACATTTGTGTTAGTTAGCTTGCATGTTGCTGTGACAAAATATGTGAAAGAAACAACTTAGGGGAGGAGAGGTTTATTTTAGCTCCTGGTTTAGAGGATTTCAGTCCATAATGGTGGAGGCACAGGGCAGCACAGCTGGCACAGCCTGTGGTGGAGGAGTTAACATTATGGCATCAGGAAACAGAGAGCTTACTGGAATAGCAGACTACATAAAACCTTCAATGGCCCCCCCACCATGGATCCACCTTCACTAGCTTCATCCCACCTCCTAAAGTTCCACAACCTCCCAAAAAGCATCATCTCCTGGAGACCATGAATCTAAACACATGAGCTTTTGGGGGCTTTTCAGATTTAAACCATAACAGTACCTGAATTTTATTCACCACTGATTGATAGACACTATATCATACAAGATAACAAAATGATTTTATCTAATTGCTCATTTTTTTGTTTATAGTACTATCATATATTTGTTTTATTCTCTGTATAAACCAAGTTTTCTTAGTTATTTAGTTGTACTTCTGTTTTTAATATATACATCACTTAATTTTTAGATTTTTGTGATTATTTCTCTTTTTTTTAATTTTTATTTTCATTCACTTCTGGTCTCCTAATTTCTAAATTTTTCCATATTTGAGAATATCTGAAATATAATTAAACAATGTATAGTAGTTAAATATCCTTACATGTCCTTTAACTCATGGCATTAGCTAGTGCTCCATTATTTGATGACCTTAAAGATTTTCTTTAAAATTGTTGTTGTTGTTGTTAGGTGACGTCAAGTCGGTATCCGACTCAGATTGACCCTCATGGGGTTTTCAATGGCAGACTGTTTCGGGATTGCTTTGGGAGTGGATTGCCAGGTCCTTCTCCCATTTTTGCGGTGCTGGGAATTGAACTCAGGACCTCAGAGACTGCAGTGCAGCACTCTACCAACTGAGCTAAATCCCAGCCCCTTCTTTAAAATATTAACCAGTAAAAAATATTGGCCTCTAATGTTTACTTTCTCGGCCTAAATTTCTATAAAGTTCTTCACAATTCAGTTTCAAAAACTTGACCAGAATATATCGAGTTTCTTTACTAAATTTTCGTAGAAAACAATGTAACTTTGGTCTCCAAATTCAATGTTGTTGTTGTTGTTAGGTGCCGTCGAGTCGGTATCCGACTCATCGCGACCCTCTGTACAACAGGGGAAACACTATTGTCAGTGCTTCTCTGCTGTTCATAGGGTTTTCAATGGCAGATTGATTTTGGGGAGGGGGTTGCAAGGTCTGTCTCCCAAGACTACAGCTGCTGGTGTTCCCAGGCAGTCTCCCATCCAGGTACTAACCAGGCCCGACTCTGCTTAGCTTCCGAGATCTGATGGGATTGGATGCCACAGGGCTACAGCTGCAGGCTCAGATTCAATAGTTTCACAGAAATCTATTCAAATATAACTTTAATTATATTTTAGATGTTTGTGTATTGTTTTGTTCACATTGGAGCCACCAATTAAGCTTTTACGTCAATGTTTCGGCCTCTTCCCTAATATATATTAGTGGCTAATTGATTTAGTGTCCTTATGCTTTTCTTTTGTACTCCCTAAAATTCCTTTTATTTAGTAATTTAGTCTTAGCCAGGCCAATTTTGCCTTCCATCCTAATGTGTTAATAAGAAATGTTTCTCTTTCTCTTTATTATGATATCATTTCGATATTCCTCTTAATTTCATTGGGCCTTTACCCTTGAAATCTTATTTGATCAAACATGTATTCCTATTATTTCCCTAAATTATTACACATACTTGCAGAAAGCTCTTTTCTTCTCTGGTTACTTTGTCTTTTTGACAGGAATGTTACATTTTGCACACTCTATTCTTCTCCCTTCTTTTAAAAAAATTTTATGGCATATTTGAAAAGTTATCAAGTTTTTTTTTCTTTCACCTTTCCCATATGTAAGATTGGCAGCTTGGTCTACAAATTCTACTTGAATACATATAAGGGTAGGATTATTATTGTCACCTTTATATTATTTTCTATTTTTATATGGTTATGCTGCCCAGAATGTTATGAATTTCATTGATCCTTTTAAAGAACCAGATTTTGAGCCATTGATTGTCTGTGTTGTTTTTCTATTTTAAATTTCATGATTTTTGCTCGAATTTAGATTATTCATTTTATTCTGCCTGCTTTAGACTTAAACTGCTCTTCTTTCTCTAGTTTACTAAGATGGAGGCTCAGATTATTGTTACCTTTCTATTCTTTCCTAATATATGCATTTGATGCCAAAAAATTTCTCTCTCAGCACTGCTTTTGCTGGATCTCACAAATTTTAAACACATTTTTTTTCATTTACTTCAAAATATTTTTAATTTCTCTTGAAATTTTTTGTTTGGCCCAAACATAATTAGAAGTGCATTTTTAAATATGCAAACATTTGAGGGGTAGAGACTCCCAGTTATATTCATTATTTACTTCTAGTTTAATTCCATTATTGTGTGAGAATATGTATTGCCTGATTTCTATTCTTTTAAACATTTATAACTTAGTCTACTTTCAAATAACACTATGCTACTTCATAGGTAGTACAGATGCTTTTACAGAGTATTTACAATGCCTCTTCCCATTCCTTATAATATTGTGGACACTCATTTCTTTTATCCATAAAGTAATAATCACTAAATACATCATTATTATTATTTTGAAGAAACTTCTGTTAGATTAATTAATAACAAAAGATTCATTAATACTTTTTCAAATATCATTCCTTCCTTCTTTCTTTTCATCCTCTTCCTCATCTTCCTCCTCCTCCTCGTTCGTCTGTACATGTGAATTTTTAACTACATCATTTTCCTTATCTCTGAAAAACTTCTTTTATTATTTCCTATAAGGCAGTTGCACTTTTGATAATTTAATTTTTGTTTGTCTATGAAAGCCTTTTATTCTCCTTTACTTTTGCAGAGTAATTTGTTGGCCACAGAACTCTATATTGGTGTCATGGTTTTGTTTCATTTTGCTTTGCTTTTTACTTTTGACACATTAAATATTTCACTCTATTCTCATCTTGCTTGCATGGTTTTGGGATAGAACTCCATTATAACTCTCCACCTCGTCCCTTGTTCCTTTCTAAGTAAGATATTTTACTCTGTAGCTTCTTTCAGTTTGTCATTATGTCTTTGGTTTTGTAGTTTGGACATAATATGCCCAATAGAGTTGGGAGTGTAGTTCAGTGGTAGCATGCTTGCCTAACATGCATGAGCCCCTGGGTTCATGCCTCCATAACACACACACACACACACACACACACACACACACACACACACACACACATACAAATAGGATGCAGATGCCATATGCCTTGTCAGTGTTCACTGACCATCCTGGATGTATGGCTTGTTGTTTCTGTCATTAATTTTGAAAAATTCTCCACCTTTATTACTTCAAACAATTCTGCTCTGTTCTCTCTTGCTTCTGCTTTTGGTATTCTCATTGTGTTGATCTTTTGTATTTGAAATTATCTCACAATTCTGTCCTTTTCTTTTTAAAAACAGTCCTTTTTTCCTCTTTATATTATAGTTTGCCAAGTTCCTATTGACATATTTTCAAACTCAATGATTTTCCTTGGTCAACTCCAGTTTATGGTTAATTCTATCAAAAGGATTCTTCATCATTGTTACACTGTTTTGATTTCTAACAGTTTCTTCTGATACTTTCTTCAAGTTTCCATCTCACCTCTTACTTTTTTCATTTGTGTTTATTTTGTCTACTTTTTATTTATATTTATTGTCTAGAGCCGTATCACCCTGGCTTCCCCTCTGATATCTGATTTTAGAAGCTAAGCAGGGCCAGGCATGGACCTTGGATGGGATACTGCCTGGAAATACTGGATGCTGTAGGCTTGGGGGAAGAGCCCAGCAGTCCACTCCTGTAACAATCAGCCATCAAAAACCCTATGAATAGCAGAGAATCCCTGATGTAGTACCAGGCATGGCATAGTGTTGGGGAGTATTTTGGTCCCCTTTACATACAGTTGCTGTGAGTTGGACCTCACTGGATGGCATCTAACAACATCAGCGACTCAACATATTTCCTCATATTTCCTCAACATATTTCTCATAGCTATTTTAATTTCCTACCTGATAAACGCACAATCTGTGTCAAATCTAAATCTAGTACTGATGCCTCCATTGTCATTTCAGACTGTGTTTTTACCTGTCTTTGAGTATGACTTGTAATGCTTTGTGATGTACGGGGTTTTAGGAACTGAGGCAGACAGGCCTATAGTTTGAGACTTTATGTTGTTGTAAGAATCAGCTGTGCTTAATATTTAATGTACACATGGTTTCCAGAGGCTTCAAACCTACCTAGCTGTATTTTTGTATCTCCTGTTGTCTTTGGGCTTCTCTAAGAACTTCTCCTTAAATGAAGCCTGCATGTTCCATCTCTTTCCATCAGAGTCCATTGCTGTCACTCTGAGCCCTGCTGATGTGGAAGAAAGCAATGGGGCATGGAAAGCATTCCCTAATCCTTCATCAAACCTCAGTCTTTTAGAGGCCTCTGTGCTTTTGCAAGTGTTTCTAAGCTTTTTCATTCAACCTCTCTTTTCAGTGTGACAAGGTTTCAGGGACTAGGATTGTTTATTTTTCCCCCAAGTTGGATAAGGCTCTGATCAATGTACATCCCTACAGAGTATGTCTTTGTTATGGAGGATGGTTTGGACATACTTCAAAATAGGTACATATCCCCTTGCTACTGCCAGAAATGCAAAAGGATTTTGGACTCTACTCTGAGAACTTATAGGAGGATGTCCTCAAAAGTATAATCACAAAAGTGAGTTGGGGTTCCTCTGAATGCAGCCTCTAAGAGTTTCTCACTCTCACACTGGTCTACTCTCAACCTCCAGCAATGTATCAAGTTACCATTTCAGTTCACCTTCCAGAGGCTGCAGTGGCTTCCACTCCAGGTAAACTCATCTGGACTCTTATTTTCTGTATTTGACTATCCCTCTGGATTTTGGAGTGGACTTTTACACTGAAATATAAATTTTATGACAATTCAAAGAAATCATTTATTTTCAGTTTATTCTGCTATTTCTTGTAAAAATAGGAATGGCAACTTTCAACATATTCACACAGCTGCGATGAAACTGGGAATCCCAGTACTCTTCTCTTCTTATATGGCACTTGTTTGTCTTTCTTTCCAAGCCATAGATTTCCTAATATTGAGGCTAGAACATGCTGAGATAAGAAAAGGAAGCTAAGTTAAAAGATTTTTAGCAATTTTTTTTCCTTTTCTCTGAGAATTTGTTAAATATTTTCTACCATGAATTACCCTATTCCCTTGGCATTAATGTCTTCAGCTTGAATATGAATTTAGTATGAAGCCCTGAGGTTTTCTCCTTAACTTTGCTGATATCCCTAGCGGCACTTATCTAAGAGTATAGTCAAGGTTGGGAGAGTCTCCAAGCCAAATGATGGCCTTCCCTTTCATTTCTTTCCTTTCTGCTTTTTTTTTTTTTTCTTTTTCATTTTCCACTTCCCTGTCTTACTCTGAAATTTATGACCTGGAGGTATTCCATTTTGTTTGTGTAATTATTGCCAGTAGGTTGTTTCCCTTATATTAAATTTTTGATAATTATTTTGGGGGAGACTCTGAGCCTACTCTCAAGATGACATCTAGCTGGAAGTTTGAAAAGAATTTTTAAAACAGAATATTTGTTTAGTATTTGCAAAAAAATAATTAGAATTTTTACATGATGAGCAAAAACTTAGATGTTTTGTCTTTGTTCCAAATAAAAACAAACAAACAAATAATCTAAGAGGAAGAATTTAACAGGAGACTGCTTGAGTAGATATGGGGCTTATCATAGCTCTGCCTCAAAATTGCCACTATGTGACTTTGGACAGAGGTACCTACATTTTTCAAACCTTATTTAAGCATTACTGTGTTCTTATCATTGAATCAACTGCAGATTTATTGACAGTAAAACAAATTTTTACCCTCAAGGAGCTTACAATTCAAAGAGTTAAACAAGTCTATAAAAGATTAAAATACAAATTTTCAGTGTCTGTTAATCTACCTAGAACTCACTTTCCTCATCATGAAACAAGAGGCTTGCCTAAATGACTGAATGATATACTGGTAGTCCTATTTGCCCTAACATTCTTTGATTCTCAAGGGCAAGTATCATAAAACTATCAAGGTAGATGATGAAAAAAAGAAAGGTTTTCCATCATGAAGAACTTATCAAGAAAACACAGATTTGGTAAGTTTTCACTTAACACAGTTTAACATGAGGAGGAATCCCATTAATGTATTATACTACCATAGTTTCCAAAAAATGTTAAGTTCTCAAGTTACTGAAAATGACAGTAGAAACTCAGGATGTCCTTGGATTCTTATCATGTGTGATTTCTTGGCAATTTAGATGAGACAACTTTATATGGCTTTGTCAGTGTAAAAAAATTGATAAATTTTTCAGTTTGAAAACTACAAGCTTAATATTGCACTCCATAATTCTCAGTTTTGTAACCACTGAGAGAAAATATTACAATGATTTAACATGACAGGTAGAAAAATGATAAAAGAGATTTTACTAAGTCTCCTCCTAATTCAGGGACAAAAGAGCAACAAAAGAGCTCTTCTTCCCAAAATTTCTTTAGTCGAAATGCCCAAGCATTGAATGCAAAAAAAGAAAGGGAGCAGGAATTAATTGTATTCTCTTCTTTTCCCTGTGCAAAAACTGCAGTTACAAGAGAAAATAAGACAGTATTTAACACTCAGTGACAATACCAGGACTTTTCCAAACTTTGTTTCTGAAGCTTCTTGACTTTCGAATGATTTACTTATTCCACACATGATTCATTATATCTCTACTTAATGGTGAAGAGAAACGACAAATAACAGTATCTTTCATTTACGTCCAAAATATTCCATGTCTTTTCAATAGGCATTGCAAGTCAGAGATGTTGGTCCAAGCATGTAATTCTAGCAACTCCGGAGACTGAGGCATGAGGATTGCTAGTTCAGGCCCAGAGGCAGCCTCTGTAAGCAAGATTTTGTCTCAAAATAAAAAAGGGTGCAACTCAGTGGTGGAACACTTGCCTAGGATGAATGAGGCCCTGGGATCACCACTTCAGTACTGAAGAAAAAAAAGTATTGCAAAAGGAATAAAGTATTAGCTACATAGCTTTGTTTGCCTGTGTCCCACAAAATACTCATATAAGGAAACACTAAGATTCTTTTCCACAAAGAATAGTAACCAAGTTTATACATACATACATACATATATATATATATACATATATATATACATATAACTTATTCACTAGCATATTGCTAACAGAAGAATGAAAATAACTCAAATGTTGATCAGCAAAGACATTGTTAAATTATTTCTATAATGAAATTCTATGCAACTGATTAAAAATTAAGAGTGAACCTTCTTAATAGGTTGTATGTATGACAATGTGTGCGTGAATATGTGGGTAAGTCAGATTTTGAGTCTGAACATAAAAAAATGTCTAAAACATTTGCTATCATATGAGCAAGGAAAATGCTTTACAGATGTCCTAAAGTAAAACAAATACCCTCTCTCTGACCAAAAGCTCTATATTAGCATTTTCATCTCCTGAACATTTTATAGAACTTTGTTCCAAACTTGTCTTTACAGATGTTTGGAGCAACATAGTCACCAGAGGCATGATGGTCAGTGTTTCAAGATGAGTTCAAGATGAGACCAATCAGAAGGACCCAACTCTCCTTGGGGCACTGGAGCAGGGGTTAAGCATTGTTAAACATTTTAAATGCTTTTAAGCACAGTTAAATGCTGTTCAAGAATGCCAGTTTTGTATTGATCTTTCTTTAAGCCTTTATTGTAAGCACCCTAATATTTTTTTTTCTTTTGCTGTGAATGAATGAAATCACTGGAAGTGCATTATTCAGGCTATTGAATGGCAGTAGCTAGACCCTTCTCTTATCCCTGGAAGGAGAAATTGTCAGCCGAGCAGCCATTTCTCTGGCAGAGGGCCACACTGCCCTCACAGCAGCCTGACTGTTTTGGACACTTTACAGTTACTCTGAGAACACTGAAAGGACCACTGTAACTGAAGCCAAGACTCTCAGTCCAAGAGGTCTTGCCCCAGTCATGACCGTTCCAGACAACCTGCACCAGCCTTGGAAGGCGGCATCCTAGGCATCACAAGCTCTGGTGAACTTTAGATGACCTTATAGTTATTCTTACTGAAGATAATAGGGGGAGCACCTCCTCAGTTACTCAGAAAGAATAGAGTGATTGGTGGAACTGAAAACTGTGCTGTGATTAGTGTAAAAATGATAATCATTTGCATACTAAACCCATCTCAACTCCTCCTCCTGGCTATACAACCAGGCTGTATCACTCTCTTTCCGGTTAGCCAGGAGATGCTTTCCTGTGCTGCCCCTAGTGTTGCAGCATTGTTGGTGTTGTTAGGTGCCGTGGGGTCAGTGTCCAACTTGTCACAACCCTATGTACAACAGGTGAAACACTATTGTCAGTGCTTTTCTGCTATTCAAAGAGTTTTAAATGGCTGATTATTTTTGGAAGTGGGTGGCCAGTTCCTTCTCCCATGATGTAACATTAGGTCCATAAAAAGCTTCTCCCAAGTGGTCTTTCCTTTGCTTGCTTGTGATTTTTATCATAGAATTAGAGCAGTTCAAATTGGAACACCCAAAGGAGCAGATACAAATACACAACAGAGGTGGCATCAGAGGGACGAAGGCAGAAATGTCAGGAAGCAAAGGTGACAGAGAAGACGAAGGATAATGGAAGTATAGAGAAAGCAAAAGAGGATGGAGCGCCAAGAATGCAGAAGACCATGGTGGGTCTGGCCCTGGTTACTAGAAGATGACTGGCCCTGGTTCCTAGAAGAGTGCCTGGGAGCTGCCAGACTTTGAAGACTGAGGATTCTAATGTCAAAGACTTGAGAACTGCAGCACAAGTTGTTATAAAGGCCAAGGGTCCTTACATCTGAGGCCCTAGCATTGTACCCAAGGCTGAAAAGCTATAACACCAGCTGGAACTGACTGATGCTAAATGCTGCTGTCACTAGCTATAACTCACAACTAAGGATTTCACCAGCTGCTTACTACTATCAGAAGCCAGAGCAGTAAGACCCTACCTTGAGCACCTAGAGCTATAGGTCTCTGTTTTCTAAGGCCTGGAGTGATTAGTCTCTGGTTCTCAGGACTTGGAGCTAAAAATCTCCGGGTCTCTCAGCCAAGCCCAGGAGTCGTTGGCACTCAAAGGCGCAGGATGATCAACACTAGAAGAACTGCTCCTCACCTACTTGCAATTTCCATCCGAGTAGAGTGAAAGGAATCAAGCCAGCTCAAAAGTAACAAGGAGGAGGCATTGACTCAAGCATAGCTGCAAGTAAAATAGATTTGGGCTTGATGTACTATTGGGAGTTTCCAAGGAGGCACAGCTGATTCTGCAAACCCTAGAACTGGTCCACTTCTGTTTAAAATGTCTTTAATATCACCAGCATCATACACCATGAACATATCCATCATCATCATGATCATCACAGGTAGCATCCATCGAGCTGTTACTTTGTATGAGTTGCTTTGTATGAGTTGTATGAGTTGCTGTATGAGTTGCTATCTATATATAGATATAATTTTGTATGATGAGTTGCTGTATTTTATTTCTCATAACTTCATGAGATAGATGATGTGATAGTTTTCTTTAGGCAGATGAGATTTAGAAAAAGTATGTGATTCATTGAGAATTATTATATACCTGACTCTAGAGACCATGCTTTTGTTCACTATCTTGAGGCTCCTTTCCAAGGCTGTTTCAGCCCATATGATATCTTGCCCATGGTAGGAATTCAGTAAACAATATTTTAAAAAATAAATGATCAAAGAGTGAATAGGCTGTCTTGAAGGAACCATGATGTGGAGAAATATCAGCAAGCTTGCAGGGAGTCTTATAAGAGAAAATAATCATAAAGACTTTGAACGATTTGGTATTGTGTTTGCAAAAGCAAGTACAATGACTCATAAAGCATGAACATATTTTCATGCAGCTTTGCCAAATGCATATGAAACTCCTCTAACAGGTCCTTGTGGAGATCCCTCCACAAGGATGGATCTATTTTAATGGAAATATATGAAAACATGATTAATAAGGCAAAGAAAACAAAGTGCACAGAGTATGTGAGATAAAATAGCTGCCCTCACGGGTAGACATGTTACTGTGATTGAACAAGGAAACTAACACTGAGAGATGAGATTCCCTACCTACCTTTCTATTCCAATAGACAGTTGCCAGACTTTCCTTCTTATCAAGGGTATATGTAAATCATAGTTAGATAGCATGTGGTGGAATAATTTACCTATTTTTCAAGGTTATCTCAATATTTCTAAATTTCCTTGGATTCCTCATAGTTGTGAAAGACAAATTGGACTATTGTTTAGAACATTAGCCTCTCAGGGCTCATTAATCACTTTCCAGTATCTGAATCTCTGCTTCCTTTTTCTGGCCACTTAAACATTTTCTAGCTACAGATGGCAGATATTCTGACATTGGCATCAGGTAAAGATATGTATAAATTATAATATAAATGTGAATTTGTATATAGAGGATGTCCTCATCTCAGTCCTATGCAAAGCATATGCTTTCAGATACTAAGACACCTGTAAGACCAAACTATTTGTCAAAGATTGCTCATCAACTCTTCCTAGCAATGAACAAGTGATGTGAAAGTCATCAAGGGGCTGGGAAAGTTCACCACAACATTACTGCTGCACATACAGAGCACTTTCCTAAGGCAGCCTCTGGATTCATTTCTGCTTAGAGTATGTTGGAGTCTCACAAACTTTACCTCTGCTTATCTATGCTGGCCATTCTTCTCCAGCTGACACAGTCTTTCAGTAAATGCTGTTGACACTATTTCCATGTCCCAGTTTCATGGACACTGGAGTTAGGCTGTGTCTTCCCCTCTTGGGCTGCTTTAAACAGTCTCCCCTTCATAGGCAAGAACACTAATTCCTGTATACTACGAAATTCACCCACAGTGGGTTGTCCAATTTTCTCTCACTCTTTTTCCTTTTCAAGTAAGACTCAAACTCAGCCAGAAAGACTATTTTTATGACTCCTTTATTTTATTCCATACTTAAGCTCGTTTCCTCCCTTTCTTCATACATGTATCCAGAGCTGAAATGAATTATTATTCTTTGTCAGCTAAGATTTCTTTTTCTCATTGGAGAGCTCTTAGACTCTCCTGTCTTTCATAAGCCATATAAAGTATGGCCATATGAAATATTCTTTCATGTTTAATTTTCCTGATTAAATAACAGAGCAATTTTCTTTTTTTCTTTGTCCTAGCAACTAATTCCCATATTGTAAATAACCACACAAGTTGGAAAAATATATACAAAAGTTTTCTATTATAGTTTTTTTCCCTTTCTGAGATAACAACACACATTAACAGATATGTTTTTATATTGGCTGGAGAAGAAATAATAAATGTTATCAAATATATATATGTATATATATATACATACACACATACATATATATACATATATATATATATATACACATACATATATATATATATTTGTTTTTGTTGTTAGGTGCCATCGAGTTGGTATCCGACTCATAGCGGCCCTCTGTACAACAGGGGAAACACTATTGTCAGTGCTTCTCTGCTGTTCATAGGGTTTTCAATGGCAGACTGATTTTTGGGAGGGGGTTGCCATGTCCTTATCCATATATATATATATATATATATACACATGTATATATGTATGTATGTATGTACATATATATGTATATATACACATGTATATATACATGTATATATGTATGTATGTGCATATGTGTATATATGTATGTGTATATATACATACATACATACATACATACAATTCTTGCTAGTATTTCTGCTAGATACTTCTTATTTTTATTGTATGTATGTATGTATGTATGTATGTATGTATGTATTTTTGTTCGTTCAATCTCCCTTGCACCTTTTCTTCATTTAAAGAGGCTGGAAAGCTCAAAGTTTCACTTTCCATCCCCTTCTGATGGTAGAATTCTGGATTGACACACTTGTAAGATGTTGGGAGGTAAAACTGAACAGGATATATCTTACTGAAAGTTTTGGATGCTGTAACTGGCAAGCAAGCTCATGGAAATATGAAGTTGTTCCAAGAACCACCCAGTGTCCATTAGGAGAATCCTGCACATTAAGGGGAAGTTATGGCAGAGGAGCCAGTTTTGACTTCTCATTTCTTAGTTTTAGCTCCAGTTTGGCGGCCTCAGAGATAATAGTGTTCTTAATCTGTTCTGTGATGTTTTGAGGGACATGCCAAAAGACAAAGCCTAGATCTACTTCTTAAACTCTCTACAGATTCTGAAAATATTGTGTTTATCATAATAAATGTCTTTCTGCTTAAAATACCTGGAGTTGTTTCTAGTTCTTTCACCAAACACTGTACATTACAAAATATGAATTACTGCCAGACGTGGTGGTTCACACCTATAATTCCAACAACTTGAGGTGGAGGAAGGAAGATCCCAAGTTCAAGGCTAGAGGCAGCCTGTATAAAATAGCAAGATCCTGTCTCAAAATAAAAAGTAAAAATGGGCTGGGTGCAACTCAGTGATAGTGCACTTTCAAAGAATGCATGAGGCCCTGGGTTCAATCCACACTACTGCAAATAGATTAATTAATTAATTAATTAATTAAAAATATGATTATGATGACCTCAATGACATGGGTCTCATACCAGGCTCTCACTAAACCTTAGGATCTCAGCTCTCAGAATTTTTGCTAGTCAGTTTGTTCTCATTGCACCATCCAGGATCCATCTATATTTCCCATATTTCTATGCCTTGGATATGCCATTTATTACTCCATATGTTGGACACTCTTCTTCACTCCTCTCTGCCTCCTTTTCTTCTGCATCCAATTTAAATGTCTTCAGCTTAATTTAAGCCATTAAAACAAAGCTAACTCCTTCTATTGCATCGTTTGAGTTGTATAACTCTAATGAATGCCATACCACATTGCAAGTGCATGTTCAGATTTATATCTCCTTTCCTTGGCAGTTCTTTGAGCTCGGGTGCCTTCTGTACCCTTTGCTCTCAAATATGTAAAAATAATGATATTTACTTAAATTTTACAGTGAGAAATGGAAATTATTCATGGCTGCTGATTATATTATACTTTTCTCACTTATATTTGATATACTTTGCAAGTACTTTTATATAATAGTAGCCTATTGAATGGAAATGTTGTCCAGCAATGAGAAAAGTATTAAAACTTTCCACTCTCATAAGCATATTTACACATGTCTCATGGCTGTTTTCTTGCTGATCTACCCCACTTGAATAGGATCTGATTTATAGCATAAATTCTCAGAAGAGAGAAATTGAATCTGGTTAGCTTGTTTGATATACATGCTGTGCATGAGTCCTTCAGAAACATAACTAGAGAATAATAATTTAAATACTCAAGTGAGACATCCTTATAAGAAGTTTTCATGCTTATACAGAGAAACCACCATATTTATTGTTTCATGTGTATGAAGAACAGTCAAAATGGACTCCCACTTTGAGGTTAAAAACTAGAGCAGATGTCTATTATATTGCTTCTGAAAACGGCTATTTCTTTTTATTAGGATTAATGTTTGAATACAGCATTGTAAATTTCATTACAAGACTTCTGCTACTACTGAAATGTGCTACCTTTCTGTATAAAATTTTACTTTCTACTAATCTTCTCATTCTGTCTAATCATTTTTCTTTTAAAAAATCAAGTATGTATTTATGGGAACATCAAACCAAGGAACGTATAAATGTTTATTTGTCTTTGCTGAATAGAACTTGAGAGAATTTAGGATTTTTTGGCAGCATGTACTTTTAACTTTTAAAAAATGACATTCTTGACTATTTCTTTTCGTTAGGAGAGATGTTATTTCAAAGTAACATTAAAGTAACTTTCTTAAACTGAAAATTATAGGCACCATTTCATGCTTTTATGTTTTCTTTATATCACACTCAAAGTCAAAAGTCAGTAATGAATGCAAAATATTTATTAGGAATGAAGATATAAAATGTATAAAATGAGGCCATAATAAAATACTGACAGATTTTATATTGTTTTCAAAAGCATTTCTAAGCTCCTTTAAGGAGTATATATTCCCTCCAGGAGAAACATGCGCCAAATGTGACTTTATAAATGTGTGACTTTCACATGAAGAACATTCCATGTCAGTTTTGCAAACTGGAAATCTTTGCATGCTTGAGAATGAAAATGGAGATTTGCCTAGTTACCTGATAATGTGGTAGACATTTACATCAACATGTACAGGGAATTCTGGTATATTTTTGTAATTAGTAACTGTAGGCTCCATCTGAAACACAAGTTATTTTCTATGGCTTTAATATTAAATGAATTGAAACTATTCTTTCAAAATATTGATTGAAATTTAAGTATTTCAATGATTCATCATTGTTATGGCTACCATGAAGAAATACAATGGATTCACATACAAAATTTGATTTGGATATCAAAACTAATGACATCCTACATACATTAAGAGGGTAGGATAAGCTTGATTTCTGATATATGAGACATTTTGAGGTGAACAAAGAAAACACCCCAAACAGACCCAAAAACGAAATGAGAGAGCAAGGAAAAGAGACTGGTTTGGTGTTTCTAATGGTAGTTAGAAGTTATCATGGGAAGGATTCCTGGTGTGATAGGAAGTTTCTGCTGGTATCAAATGAGTGCACACCAAAATTTTTGTAGCAGATGGTACAAATGGGGGCAAAAGGGGAAGAAGAAGAGGTAGATTTAAAAACTGCTAGCAGCCAAATGTCAAAATTTAAATCAAACTCTACTATAATCAGCCTTGGAATTTTCTCCATTTACTTCATTATTGATCTCTCTTAGAGAATAACGGTGGTTGGTATCCTACAAAGCATTCACTTTAGGTCAACCCAGTGAGCATAGCAGAGTGATATGAGCTAGACTGTGATGTACCATGCTGGGTGCATATCCCAGTGCATTGTTCACTAAGCCTCTATTACCAAATGATTTGATCCTTATTTGTTTTATTTTTGTAGGTCTTCAATGAAGAATGAGTGAGTGTAAATGAATGCAAAATATCTGACTCACAACAGACTGTGAATAAACAATAACTATTATTATACTTTTCTGGGGATTTTCTTAAGTGCTGAACCTTGTGGCCTTATGGAAAATTTGGATACCCTATTGACAGAGGAAATAAAAATAAAAGTAAATCTTTATCAAAGATAACAAAGCCAGACACTTTAGTGGTATGGGCAGATTTTATTCAGTTCTAATTTGCAATAGAGGGAAAAGTCAAGTGAACTGAAATCAACTTTGATTTGTACAGAGGTGACTAGGTGTTCAAAAGAGAAAATGAGAGAATAGGTAATGGGAATCATGGGGACATGAACAAAGTCAGGGAAGTGAAAACTTACAAAAAGGTAAAAAGGGGTATTGTTCTATGGGATGCTATCTGAGTTTGTTAACTGGCACTTAAAAAATTTAGGTTCATACTCTAACAGAGAGACTAAGAAACAGGAGCCCTGTCTTCAGGTGTTGGCTGGAATAAATGTAAATTCTTTTGGCAGCCTTGGGTTTTCTCAAGGAGGCACTTGAAGGGGGGTGATAAAGGTCACCCCAGGGACATGGCTGTGAGCTGTTTGAAACTATATTATTGCTTGTCTGAGCCTTCCTAGGTCACAGTTGGAGCCTCGTCAAGAAGACAGCACAGAGGAACTTGGCTAAAGTTTGCTCAGGAGAGAATCTTTGTCATCTTAAAAAGGAATGTCAGAGAAATGTTTCTTAGGAATTTTGTGCTAAATTTAAAAATTGCTAAATTTGTTTACTAACAACTGTGAACATTCTAGTCTTGTTTAGAGGTAAAAAAATTAGCATATGGAGTCATTTATATTATTATGAGGTTTAGCAAAATATGAGTTTTTTTCTTTTTGGGGAGAATGAGAAAGGCAGTCTTAAAAAACACTTTATTTTAAAATAATTATAGATACAGAGAAAGTTGCAAGGAAATATAAAGGAGGACCTGTGTGCCATTGACTTGACCTTGCCCAGTTGCAATGTCAAAGCCATTGGCACAGCCCACAGAGCTCATTTCAATTTTAGGAGTTTTATTCTTATGTAGGAAAGATATTGTTCTAATGCTATAATGATATTTTCCTTCTAAAATGCAAGGAGAAAAAAGATCCATTGGAGTTTATTTTTCCATGCCAAATTTGGGCACACCCCATGACATATGTATACTATTTCCAGGGCCTTTAATTACCCTGTAATTGCATCCCAGGCTCTATCCTTTCCCTAGTCCTTTTATCTAACTTTTCTTTAACTTTTGCTATAATATAATTTCAGATTCACATAAAAGTTGCAAGAATTGTACAAAAGAATTCCCATAAGACATTTGCCTAGATATTTCAAATATTAATATTTATGCACATTTGCTTTATCCATCCCCTCTTCTGCTTTTCTCTATCTGCTTACACATACCTACATGCATACACACATGGTGATGTTATGATATAATAAGAAATCATAGTTGTTCTTCATCCACATTTTATATCACAGAACTCCTAAAACGCTTATAATTTTCTAAACCATACATTAGGGTGCTAAGTGTATCTGTTGTTCTTGATATTTGATTTTTTATCTAAGTTCCTAATAAAGGGTTCCTAATACTTTGGAACTTCCTGAGTGGAATTTCCTGAGTGCCCTCTTCTTCTAATATAGCAACTCCTGATGGTCTCTCGGATGAGGCTGCCGACCAGAAAGACCAAGGCATGATTAGAAACTTGGAACTTTCAGCCCCAACCCCCATTCTCTGAGAAGTGGAGAGGAGCTGGAGATTGAATTATAGTCAATCACATCTAAGTGATGAAACCTGAATAAAAATCCCTAATCTAAGGGATCAGAGAGGGTCTCGGTTGCTGAAGCTGTGGCCCATAGGCCGGTGTACCTGCACATCTCTTCCATGGGATTGCTCATCTGTATCCTTTCTAATAAATAGGTAAACATAAGTAAAGTGTTTCCTTGAGTTCTGTGAGCTGTCTTAGCAAATTTTCAGACCCAAAGAGGAAACGTGAAAACCCAAGTTAATAGTCAATCTGAAGCATGTGTCACAACCTGGGACTTGTGATGAGTGTCTGAAGTGAGAGGGCATCCTTGTGGGCCTGAGTCCTTAACCCGTGGGTTCTTCACTGACTCTGTTTAGTATCACAATTGAGCTAAAACATAGGACACCCAACTGGTGACTGGTACAGAACTGGTTTTTTGGTGGGGAGAAATCCCTACACATTTTGGTCACAGAAGTGATCTGTGTTCTGTTGTCTATGTAAGAGGGGAAAAACTGTCTTTGTGATACATACATTTTTACCCCATTTTCCCCCAAGTACTTCAATGTTGATTTCAAAACAAGGAAATTCTTTTTATAAACCATGGTACAAATGTCAAAATCAGGAAATTAACATTTATACAATACTATTGTGCACTCTACAGATTTTATTCAGATTTTGCCAGTTGTCCCCAAACTGTTCTATGTAGCAAATGCATTCAATTATTATATTCATTTAGTCTGCTTTATTCTGGCATAGTTCCTCAGTATTCCTTTGTCTTCCATGACATTGACATTTTTAAAGAGTATAGGCCAGACATTTTGTAGAATGTATGACAATTTAGATTTGTCTGCTACTTCCTAGTGACTGGATTCAGGTTCTGTATTTTTTGCAAAAGATGCTATGTAAGTAATATTATATTATCAGTGATTCCTAACAATAGATAAAAACTCATTGTTCCATCTATTGATTGTCTGCAGCCATACCACCCTGGCACTGGATCCCATCTGATCTCAGAAGCTAAGTAGGGTCAGGCCTGTTTAATCCTTGGATGGGAGACCCCTGGGAATACCAGGTGCTGTAGGCTTGGGAGAAGGACCTGACAGGCTATGCATAGCAGAGAAGCACTGACAAAATGTCAGGCATGGCATAGTTTGTTATACACAGGGTCACTATGAGTCAAACCCAACTCAATGGCACTGAACAACAACAACAACAGAAACAACAATTATTGCTTATGTTAACTTTGATCTTTTGGTAACGATTGTTTTGACAGATTTATCTAATGAAAAGTTATTTTTTGTTTGTATTTCTTAAGCTTATGAGAGTATAAGTCTATCTCTCCTTCCCTTTTCTCAATGATTTAACGCTCAACTAAAATGTTTCTACCTGTACCTAACATGTTTTCTATTGTCTTCCTATACTACCAAGAACTTAACTTCATTATAGTGATTATTATATTGAAAAGGAACTATTTCTTTTTCTATATCATGTAATAGGTTAGTAGTTTCTGTCATGAGGGACCTTATCTCATTCATCATTGTATGTTCTAAAAAAAAATCTTCCTAATAGATTAGTTGAATAAGCTAGTAAATGAACAAATGAATTTGAAGAGGAATAATGAAAAGACATTATCTACTCTATTTTATAAAAGAGAATAGTGAAGATCAGCATAGTAAGTTCTGAGCAGAGCACATAATGAACACTATTGAGTTCATCTTATTTGAATCCAAGAAGCTACTTAAATTTACTAGACAATAATAAGAACAGAGAAAAAAATCGTTTTTTTTTATATCAAGATTCAAAGTCCAAAATGGATTAGAAAATACTGCATGACAGCAGATAGCACTAAAGATATCAGCTAGTGAAAAAATAGCCCATGGAAAACACACCCCAACTTGGGTCTTAAAACAATAATTGGTACTTTCTAATAAACATCTAGGATCATGTAGGGGTCAGCTGATCTGGACTGGGCAAGTTTCAGGTTGGATCTAGTTATTCTCTATTTGTCTTTCCTTCTCCTTGGATCAGAAAGCCACCCACTACTAGACGAACACTAGGGGCAGGCCATGACAGGCAGTGCTTCCGAAGGCTGATGCTTAGAGCTAGCACTCTGTAGCTGACTCCACCTACTGACTATCTGGAGGAAATCACATAACCAAGCTCAGCCTCATTACAAAAGGCAAATGCCAAAGGCTGTGCATATAAGAGCTAAAAAGTTTTTAAACATAATGAGAACAATGTTGCAGTCTAGCCCAAGAATACAAAGAGGAATGGATATATGCAAACTTAAGTTGAAGAGGAACAGAGCAAAACTAAAGAGGTCTCTTGGGTGTCTGTGTGCCAAAGTATAAACATATGTGTTTACTTGGCATCTCTTGGCTTTCCTTCTATAGTCTCCATGGTCTTGCTGAGTCCATATCCTCAGTTAGATACAGAGGTCCTGGCCGCTCCAGGGACTGCATTGATATGCAACCTCAGGCATTTAAACATTTTGATTTATACCATATGCCCAACATAGTTCACACTGTTGTGAGAATGAAAATACGCACACGAGAAAAATCTGTGAATAGTTTCAAGTGCTATACTTATTACCACTACTGATGATCAATCCAAATATGAATTACTCTCCACCAAGAAGGACAATGCCCAAACCCGAACACTAGTACTTACTCTCTGAGTAGAGCCACTACTAAATTTACATTAGCTTGTATTGGACAGAGCTAAGTCAATTCAGTAATCCTGAGAATAAACAGTAGAAAATGTTATGTGTATTAGGTAATTTTCTATCACTTATAAAAGAGAAAGGTAAATTTTTAAAAGCAAAAATAACTATGGTTTAGAATAGCACTTAAGTGTTCCCCAAAGGCCCATACATTAAAGTTTTGGTCCCCATCAAGGAACTATTGGGAGACAGTGGAAACTTTAAGAGGTTGGGACATCTTCAACTCATTGGAGCTGTGCCCTTGAAGAGGACTGTGGGACCCCAGCCTTTTCTTCTTCCTCTCTTTTGCTTCCTTGCCATGAGGTGAGCAGATTTTCTGTGCCATGTATTCCTACTGTAATATTCTGTTCCCCTACTTGAGGCTTAAAAGCAATAGTTCTGCCCAATCATGGACTGAAAGTTTCAAAACTGTAAGCCAAAATACACCTTTTCAAAGTTGATTATCTCAGGTATTTGTTACAGTGACAGAAGGCTAACTAACACACTAACATCCTTCTCTATGATGCCAGGGCTGGGGTTAACTTAGCTGGTAGAGTGCTTGCTTTGCATGCTCTGAAGCTGCAGGTTCTACTCACAGCACCATAAAAACGGGAAAGAAGGACCTGGCAGTCCACTCCTGAACAATCAGCTACAGAAAACCCTGTGAGTAGCACAGAAGCACTGTCAGATATAGTGCCTCTTTTGTTCTGTTGTACATAGGGTTGACTTGACAACACCTAACAGCCACACAGACTATGGTGCCAGTTTTTCAACATATATTTTAAAGCTGAATTATTAATATATATTTGCTGAGTGCTATTTTAAATGCAGTTTATATCTTCAAAGATAGTACAATCAAGTACAACACATAGTAAGTTCAGGAAAAATTCACTACAGTCTCTAAATGCTTTATGTAGAACAGATAAAAAGTATCTTTCCCTTAGATATGTTCATATCCCTTTTTTGTAATTAAAACCCAAGACTACAGAAGTCACGTCCTGCTTTTATGGTAGTATGGGTGTTTGAGGCAACAGAAAACAAACATTTAAGTCTTTAAGGTGAGGATGTGAAATAAATGCTTTGTTTTGTCATGTACTTATGACAAGTCTTCACATCAAAAGGAAAAATACAATCTATCATTTGACAGTTTTCTTTTATTGGGAAGAAGCAATCATCCTTAGTTTTGAAAAGAGAAAGTATAGCAAAATTATATACTATACTATGAAAAAATGAAAAATATAGAGAGCCAAAGGATGCTTCTACAGATCACAAACTGAAGGAAATATATTTATTTTCACCATAATTTCATTCACCTTGTATAAAAATGTGCACAATCTTTGGTCTCCAAATTAAAGATTTACTTTCAGTTATGCCAGCATTTCATTTTACTTACTGTCAACCAAGTTTTCCTTAGCCATTTGCCTTTCTCTTTTTCTCAGTGGAATGACTATGTAAAGAATAATAGTTTCAGGGTTTCCAAGCAGTTTCTGTGGACTAAATTGGTCACCAGTAGAAGTAAATGTGTCTGAACTTGTCATCCTGATATTCACAAACACTATTTTTGGAGTAGCTCTCTTAAATTTCCTCTCATTCTTATTCTAAAATGTTTTCAACAGATACCATAAGCATATGTTCAAGATTGACTTGAAATGTTTTCCCAGGTTTCAAGTTAATGATTTGCATTCTGAACAAACATGTCTCACTCAGATAAAATAGCAAATAATAATGCCTCCGGTATGTGAAGCGTGTCAGTTCTTACCTATTACATCTCAAACTTCTTGCCTGTCTGAAAGTCAACATTAATACCAGTCATTTTAAGCATATAGTATAGTTCTCTTCTGGAACCAAATAAGTCTCTGGGGAAAAGTGTCATATAAATAAATGTAGTCTGGTTCTCATTTGTAGAGAATGAAATACATGGGTTTCTAGAACGGCACTTTAGAGCTCAGAAAGTTTGCTTCTTTATCTTTACAAGTTCCATGTTGTTTGCAGTGTGGGTTTTTCAGATGGCAGGCTCTGCAAGAATAGAATATCTTAAGGCTTTCTTCAAGAACTAAGTTGTGTATTGAGGCTTTACTCATTCCCTATTTCCTTCTCTCTCTCATCCTCTCCCCTCCTCCTCTTTCTCTCTTCATTTTTCCACCAAAATACAAATAAGAGGTGTGATGTACTAAGTTAGAGATTTTTTAAAAATATGCCTTTATGAGCTTATATTTTGTTTATAAGGAGACTTCAAATTTGTCATAGAATTGTGGGGAAGTAGGGTCTCGGGTTTGGTTCAGTTGGTAGAGTACTGCTCTTTGCTCTCTGAGATCCTGGGTTTGATCTCCAACACTGCAAAAACAGGAGAATGACATGGTAATTCACTCCCAAAGCAATCCTGAAAAAAAAGTAGACACTGAAAACCCTATGAATAGCAAAGAAACACTGACCATAGTGTCAGGCATGGCACAGTATCAAGGAGTGCTTCATTCTGTTGTACATAGGGTCGCTATGAGGCAGACCCAACTCAATGGCCTCTAACAACAACAACAATAACAGTGAGGAAGAGGGAGTTTTGAAAGCTTCTAAGGTATTTTTCAGGTAAGGATGAGATAATTGTGTGTTGTATGTTTGTATGTTTGTCTTTTCTGTGTATCATTTTTAAATTGCATGACAAGAATGTGTTCTAGGCACAGCTTATTTGATAGTATAATCCTCACAGAGTAAATCTATATACATTAGGGATTTCTATAGTCAAGATTTCTGATATAATCATGTTTTAAAATGTAAAAACAGTAAATTGACTATTTCTATTTCTTAGCCATTTTTATTGTGATCAAAAAAACATGAAATTTACCATTTTAACTGTTTTTAAGGATATAGTTTAGTACTGTTAAGTATATTTGCAATGCTATAAACAGATCTCAAGGACATTTTTATTTTATAAATCTGAAGTTTTATGTCAATTAAACAACAGTTCTTTTTTTCCTCCTTCTCCAGCCCCCCTCCCTATTTTCTGTTTTTATGAATTTGGCTACTTTTTATATTTCATATAAGTGTAATCATACAGCTTTTGTCTTTTCATGACTGTCTTATTTCAGTTAGCATGTTTTCAAATTTCATTCATATTGTAACATGTGACTGGATTTCCTTCCTTTTTAAGGCCAAATAATATTCCATTGTAGGTAAATATCACATTTTGTTTACCAGTTCACCCATCAATAGATGTTTAGGTTGCTTCCACCTGTTGTCTGTTATGAATAATGCTGCTACAAGCACAAGTGTGCATACATTGATTATCTCATGCAAAAAACAATTCATGATAGGAACTTCAAAATGTCAGGTCATCTGAAGGAAATCTAGGGTGTACCTTCTCAAGTTCCCTAATACACAATAAGGTAAATTACTCAGGATTAAATACCCCACCCTACACCTTGTAATGGAGACTGACATGTATTTTAGATTAAAATTTCTTAAATTAAAAATATTTTTCCTTTGGGCTTTACTTTCATGGCTTACAGGCATTCTTGCAATTAAAAAGGGCAGCAGGTATTACTGAAGCACACAGGAAGGGATCCTCTGATGCTTTCCAATCCCCCAGAGGCCAGAAGCCAACCTTCACTTTCTAGACGTGGGTGTTCTGCGCGGCTTCTTGAGAATGGTTGTTACCTGATGCTTTTCTGATTGCAGAGTATCAAGATCCACTATAGGAGCCTGATTTTTCTATGCCTCCTAAAGTCATCCATAAAAGTCTTTGTGAAAATCATCCCTGTAATCAGTGACTGAACTTAAAAGAGTTCAAAAAAAAAAAAAAAAAGAAGAAGAAGAAGAAAAGAAAAGAAAAAACGCATAGAGAGTGCTTGCCTAAATGTTACTCAGATATGCCCCACTCCTGCCATATCATGGTAAATGTTCATACAATGATTGTACAACTTATCACATTGTATTGAAATGATCTGCTGTCTTGATGATTTCTCATTTTAGACCACAGACCCCATCTATACTTTATTCCACTAGGTATTTCACATGTAATGCGACTTGTATTTAGCCACAAGTTTTATTAATAACAATCAGATATAAAAATTGAAACAAATTTCTAAACCATTGATGTTTTTCAAAGCTAAGAGTGTATAGCATATATTTAATTATTTAATTGACAGTAAACCACTTATGAGGCAACTCTGGCATACAGTTTACTCAGAAAATAGGAACCAATTGCACCTAGAATGACTTTGACTTTGTAAGGGCAATGAAGCAAACTCTGGACAATGATGAAGAGAAAGTTGTGTATCATTAGTACAAACAAATGGCCTTTGGGCCCTTTAAATATGATTTTGACCCTTCTAAGTAATGTGCATATATCTAATTGTAGCTAATCATATGGATTTCAAAGTAGTATGGGCTGGGGTTTAGCTCAATTGATAGAGTGCTGCTCTGAGAAGGGCATGAATATCCACTCCCAAAGCAACCTTGAAACAATCAGGCATTGCAAACCCTATGAGGAGAGCCAGGCACCATGGCACATGCCTATCAGCCCAGCCACTCAGGAGACGGAGGCAGGGGGATCACAAGTTTGAGACCAAAGGCAGTCTGTGTAACTTAGTGAGACCCTGTCTCAAAAAGTAAAAAAAATGGGCTGGGGGTGCAGCTCAGTGGTACAATACTTGCAAAGCATGCAAGCGTGAAGCCCCAGGTTCAACCCCCAGTACTGAAAGAAAGAAAGAAAGAAAGAAAGAAAGAAAGAAAGAAAGAAAGAAACAGAGAAACAAAGAAAGAAAGAAAGAAAGGGAAAGAAAAGAAAAAAATCCTATGAGGGTCCCTATAAGTCGGATGGCATCTAACAACAATGACAGCAACAAAGTGGTTCAGATGCTACACAAATGTGATATTACCAGTAAACATTTCTTTTTTCTTTTCTTTCTTTCTTCCTTTTTCTTTCTTTTTTTTTTTTTTTTTTTTTTTTTTTTTTTTTTTTTTTTTTTTTTTTTTTTTTTTTTTTTTTTTTTTTTTTTTTTTTTTTTTTTTT